>JAJKFL010000237.1:3415092-3887566 GCA_021186555.1 Reticulitermes speratus | reverse complement strand
AAAGGTATGTTTAACCCTTAGTCTGCTAATGTGTACTTTTGGTGAGCGGCTGGTGTTGCTGACATCTGCTAACTTGTACTTTTAGGCGAGCTCAATTTGGCAGCATTGAAAATGCGTTCTTTGTCTCTGTCTACAAAATATGGCAACCCTGAAGCAGTCTGCAACACTTTTGTTGTTGTATCTTTGTGTAAACACTTAGCCAGCTCCAAACAGGCCCTTAATTGGCCATAAATGCATAAGTGTCATAAGTGCTAAAAATGGACTGCACAGTTTGGTTATTCTTGCATTTTCAAATGGAATGTTGGTCATGAAACCATTTGGGTTCCTGAAGCAGCCGAGTAGAGGCTGTAAGGAGAAGGGGAAGGAAAAATTTTGCTTGACTAAGTTGCAGATAATCGTGCCAACACAGTTGAGTGTTTGCTCTTGAACGAGTTGCTTGTGTTTGTATAAGGATATTTACAGCATTTTTAAGGCATTCTGAGCAATGTCTGTTTCCTTCCCTACAAAGTGGCATTTATTTCATAAATGTATCCTGATTAATTTTGGATATATTAAGGTTTTTGTAAAGCATGAGCAAAATTTAAATATCTAGGCAGAGATTCGGAGCCAACTATTTGACAGTAAACCATATACTCATATGACAACATAACTGTGTTTAACACTAAAGGCAAATGAACTTTTTCACCAGAAATTGAGATGCTCTTGTCAGCGAATATAATTTTTCCTCTCATAAGTAATTTATTTTTGGACAAATTAGTCTTATTTTCATGATGAAAATTAAGGATTTGAGAGTTGAAAGTCATTCTTTGTTGACAGGAGTTCGACATCATTAAAAAAATCGCTGTTCCCATTGCTGAAGATGCTTCCAGGGTTGCAGGAGAATTGATATGGCGACACATTTATTATCAGCACCATCTTCGTCAGGACATGAGTACCATCAATATCATCACCACAACCATCAGCAAGAGCAATGCCAGCAATTAGCAGAAATTTCCAGCATGTTTCAGCAATTGTCTGCAAAGAAACCACTTATTTTTGTTATTCAAATGAACATACTACTACTACTACTGCTACTACTAGTAATAATATGAACAAGACATTTATGAGCATGTATTTAATATGTGGCCTGTGGCATATGATTTGGCTGTTAGAGAGGGTATTTGTCATTTGTTTTCAAATATCTAGTAGGTCTGTGGCCCTGAAGAAGGTTTGAGATTTCTAGCGTCACCTGTTCATGTGGAATCTTGTTATATATCATTTGTGAGATGTGGAACATAGGCCTCTTTTGAAGGAACCGCCACACTAAAAAAGGGTAATGCGCCGAGCCAACTACTACCTCGAAAGAGCTCTTGTGGTGTGGAAACGTTGGCACATATTTACAAGATTCAAGTCCTGTGGGATGTCACACCTTCTTCAGGTTGCTTATTTTGGTTATGTATTGAGCTGGATGTTGTTACATCATGAGTCAGAATGGAGACTGTCCTCTTAGTACATGTGTTGCCCAATTTTTGTAATCTCTGTCCCTTACGTGGGAAGGAGTGCAATCAGAAGCATTTCATTTCCTTCCCAAATGGAGATTGAATTTCTGTATTAGCTCTATACAAATTTATACAGGGAACATACACAACGTTTCGAACTTTCGTGGTGGATCTGCAGCCCGCTACCCCCCCCCCCCCCCTTGGGTGTGCCCCTGCTTTATTGACAGCAACATACATAAATGAATTAAACCTTGAAGACTTTTTAGACGTGACACCATGTCATTTGTGCCGAATGACGCAGCGTCACATGCCAGGAGACATGAATATTTGCACTGCACTGTTGTGGTGTGGAAAGTCTGGCCCATTATGTTCACGTGTGTGTGGGAACGGTTGTGTTTGAAATATTTATACATGTAGTGTTTTAACTGTGTGTATCAGTGAGTGTAAGTCATTCCTCAGTATTTACTTGTAGAGCAGCCTCCGTACCAGTAACTAATAAAGCCTATGTCTTATTTCAATTTAGTGTGTTGTGCCCAGAGAATTAGTGTCTGCACAGGCCACTAGGATATATATGATTTTTTTTATTTCCACCTAATTTGCTTGGACATCCCTGATGGCAAATTATGAAGCAAGGTTGACCTATCTAACTGACAGAATAATGAATGTAATACATATATATAGTCATACAGTCTACTTACATCATGATATTGTGAAAGATTAATAGTTATTTCATGTAATTGTACCAGTATCAGTGCTAAATGGGCATATAACTACATGAGTGAAGAAGCTGTTTTCAAATGCTGTTGGGAGTGGACATAGAGTAGTATGTGATAGTGCTAGAAATATTTTTTGTGTCCCCTTACAAAGCTTAGTAATTTCAGTTGGGATGATTTGACTATCAGACTAGGAGTGACATAAGAGATTTTATTTGAATGCTTGTAATCGAATTTGTTGGTTGAGTTTGAAATTATGTACTTGTTTGCCTTCCAATGTTAATGGTAGGACCAGGTTTTTACCAGTACATGTACACTATATATTGACTGATGTGTATTGTTCATCTCATGGTATTTACTCTGTATATGTAATAGTATTTTAACATCAATTATTGTGTACAATAAAGCATATCCATTTACCTTCCATCCCGTCCCCTCTCCTGTGGACTTTGCAGTTTCTTTCTTCTACTTGGCTTTTGCTTTTTTGCATTTCATTTTGTAGAAATGTTTGTCTAAATCCTGTAGTTAGAAGTAGTTTTTTTCTTGTGTATTTTTTTCTTCATTCATGTTTTTTTTGCTCCCTCTTCTGTTTTGAATGAATGCATTATTAACCCACGAGCATAAACAAAACACTGCATATGTGACCTCGAATTCTGAAGACTGTTCTCTTGACAATGTACAGCAGGTAAGACAAATTTGAGTGTGAAATGTGTTGATGCCTGAGAATGGGAGGCAATATTTCTTCCAGAATTTGCTCGTATTTTTTTTACGTTAAGCCATATTTATGTGATGTTAGTAGGACTCTGCCTTACTTTCACATACATGTGCCAAAGCCAAATGTAAGCTGTGTTCAGTGTAGTATTTCTTCGCCAGTAGCTTCATCAGCATATACCAGAGGCTGAAGGGTCACAAAGTCCACATGTGGCTAGTCTTCCCATTTCTTAAGCTGTAGAAGATTTTTTATCCCACCATTTGTGTTCCAGTTGTTTTGGTACTCTTCACTTGTACTGGTACATGTGCAAATTTTGTTTCTGTAAAGAATGTCCAGTCTGTCATGAGGAATGTGGATATAGGAGACAATTGGGAATAATATAAAGGAAATTGAAATTAATAAAAATAGATTGAAATGATATGTAATTGGGATCCACTTTGAGCTTCACTTATAAGCTGGCTGGAAAATGAGACCTAAGTTACCCATGGAAAAGGCAATGTCCAAACACTGGCAGAGGTGTCTGAAGAGCTTTTAATTGCTATGACAACTGCCCATATGTTATTCGGTATAGGGACAATGCTACAGGCTGAAGAGTGGGATTCGAATGTTGGTAGGGCCAAGTGATTTTTCTTTTTTCCTGAACGCACATCCAGCCTCCTATTCAATTTGTACTGGGGCTTTTTCCCCAGAGTAAAAGAACTGGGGTGTGAAATTAACCACTTTATCTCCATCCAGTGCCAAGGTTAAGATTCAGTGGAGCTATACCTATACTCACTCTATATGCCTCATGGCATGGACAGGGACAACTTTACTTTCATTATGTTGAAGTCGTCAATGTAATTGCCACCATCTGACTGGCAGGTACAGTAACAAGTGAGACTGCACAAACATGGACATTGGTAAAGTAGGTGGGACACCTAAATGTGTGTCAGGCAGGTTCTGTGGAGGTCAACTCCTTACTTGATTGGAAGAAACATCAGATGAAAGAGAGATGTGCTAGAGAATGCCAGTGGACACAACATAAGCAGGAAGTTCTACAAGAATGAACTCATGAAATTGCAAGGCTTAGATTCTTCCTGTTCACATCCTCCACCTGTAGCAACAAGACCAGGGTGCCAAGTTGCAAACAGAAGTAGCTGCTGAGGATAAGCACAGCCCCAGTTGCTTGCTCACCATATAGTACAAATCTGATGGGGCTGTGAAGTGGAAGACGTGCTAGAAGGGCCAAGTGGGGAGCAATGTAAAAAGGCAGTGGGATAGCTGGTGTCATGCTGATACAATGGAAGTATGTAATGGCAAATAATTCAGTTACTGTCTGGTGTAGTATATTGTTTCTTTGCTTACAAAACTCTCAGGGTTGTATGGATTTGGTAGATGTGACTACTACAATCCTTATGCATGTCGCTTGTACCAAAGAGAATACAAAGTAAATGTAATGTGATTAAGAGTGGTAATTATTCCAAAAGTTGTATGTACACATTGTTTTTATTTAACACATAGAAACATTGTTTTGGATTTTTTTTGCGCTATTCTGAATTGCATGCTAATGTCTAAACATGGTTGCTCAACTTCTAGTTTAATAAGACCTCTTGCAACATTTTTACTTCTGTGCTTCCTGGACGTCTGACGCTTGAAGCTGAGGCCAGTAGAATAAAGATATCCGTTTCGTATATAAACATTGGTTCATTGCTAATGATATGGCGAGATGGGTGTAGTGGTGAGAGAAGTGAAGGTAGTAAAGCAGTTTGTTTTATTATCGACCCATCTGCGGTCGTCTTCGTCACATCATGTTAGTACCACTGCCAAACGGCGCATTGGGTGACGCAAAGTCGCCTCGGTAGATGGCAGAACCAGAGAACACTCTGATCCACGAGATAGAAGAATTCATTATAAACGATAATTGCAAATCCCTGAAATACTGACACGCACTTAGGACGGACAGGGTGAGATTAGGAAGACCAGTACAAGCCTTAAAAGGCCACGCAGGAACAGACGATAGGCCTAAATATGGCGAGACGTAATAACTAATGAAGTGTAAACACTGGTATCTCTGATGACACAAATTCTGTAAATATACATGTATATTTTGCTGGCTACATCTCGTTTGATGTAACAGTGTAATAAGAACTGCCACAACTGATAAGAGCTGTTTAATTTTATGCATTTGTGCTCCACGAAGTTATGACCTGACATGGAAAATGTGCAAAACACCGATAACTAATTAACACGTGCTGTTCAAAGCTGCATTGCACAGTATTCATTAATATTGACGGAATTCTCTCTATTTTGTTTTATCATCATTCGATTAAGTTGTATCATCTGTCGATTAGTAATTGGTCTTTCACTTACTAAATACATGCGCCTAGTACAAGACGAAATTATTATACTCTGTGTGCTATTAACCTGTGACAAAGAGATTGGTTACGACAAAATTTCTGTGTTCCAGTCGTGATGGTATATTAAAATGGCGGTTGAAGTAGCGAAGTGTGTGTTGCGTTAGTACTATGTTTGCATATCCCAGGTGAATAATTATGATTGTTTGAAGTGCCACACATGGTAATAGTGCACTTAAATTTATTCTTTACGTAGTGGTATGTTTGAGTTGTCCTGTACATATTTTTGAGTACATATCACACTGCAGCTTTCGAGTGATGTGCGTGACAAAACTGATCTGTGTATGGTTGCTTGGTGAAATTATTTAAGATGAAATGTGGAGTAGTCAGCGTGAAGCATTGCAATCCTTTCTGCTTTCCATATCCCTTCGGCAAATAACATTGATGCATTGACCCACGGAACAAGCTGATAGTTGTGAATGAAATTTGACACTAAATAATAACGGGAAAGAATAACCGTGAGAGATAACCATGAAGGACTAAAAAAGAGAAAAAATCTTTCAGAGCATATATAAGGGATTGCATTGACGTGTGTTATACACAGCCATTACTCACTTCTCAACTATTTCAAGATACTTTAAAAAGAGATCGCATCTAATGGACATACATAAGTTGTAGTTGACAATCTTCTTTTGCCCTGCATGACCCTACTGCAAAGCCAGCAATCAGTAGAATCCAGGACCCAAAGTATTTACAGTTTTAAAGATTTTTGAACAAAGGTTTTTAAATTTAAAGAAATTTAAATTTTATATTTTAATTCAAAAATTCAACATTAGATTATGTATCTAAACCATGACAAATGCACGTTGAAATTCTTTATTGTAACAAATACTCACAGATCGGTTGATATTTTCTGAGATCTCACAAAGATTTCATTTTTACCTTGTACTGAGTCTTATATGGCACCTGATAATGCTCCTAGGACCGAAACGTGTGTACTGAGTACATATTAGATATTAAATGTAAGTTGTGCTGAACTGAACATATTGTGTTGTTTATTTGATAAAGTGATACCTTATGAAGATGTGTCACGTCTTCTGAAGAAAGTGCATGGAAAGAGTCCATCTATCAGTGCCCTGACTGTAATGTTTGTTTGGTTTGAATGGTTGTTTTAAGATGTACCACACAAACCTTCTTCACTTCTAATTTTCTTCATGGTGTTTCTGTACACAGTGTGTGTTTAGACAAACAACTAACATTACAAATCACTGTCTTATGAAGGCACTGGAAAGTTTTTGTTTTGGTTATTTTATATAGAAAAATTTATGTCAGTTTACATCATGTGCTCCAAAAAGTAAAGCAACACTTCAAAAATATTACAGCAGACACGAAGAGTTTGCAGTTTTTAATGTCCATTCTGAAGAGTTAAACTTCAGAATATGGTGTTTTTTCCGTCTGACCCCTGTGAATATATTCATGGTCTGATGATGTAGGTCTAGATTAACTTCACAGTGTTTTCATGAAATATTTGTTCATATCTTATCAAAATGAAGTTATGTAATAACACATTCTTACATGAATAAATGCCCATGTCTTATTATCATCTAACTCAATTATATTTTGGCCAATTAGGTCATCATTAGGGAGTTCATACATTTAAAAGGGAATTATTGGAGTTTTTTATATCTTTTAGCGTAAATACACATCTGTGAATTAAAATACACATTTAAAATTCTTTTAAAATAAATTGATTTGTACTGACTTCAGTTTAACCTAAAATAATCACATGACACAGGGGAATTTTGATATAAACTGTAGTGATTTATTTTTAAATGTGTGAACTCTGATGGTGATGAAGCTTGGTCAAGATATGGGGGAGTTAAGGCAAAGAAGATCTGGTTATTATCCATATATGAATGTGTACTTGGATGGTTTCATTTTGATTGGTTTGACAGTGACATGCACAGTTAATAATCCCTCAAGGGCTGCAGTACTTTATTTATCAGCCGTAAGTCAGTCGTGTTCGGGATGTTTCTGTGTGTGGTGAGTGCATTGGAGACTAACCGTGTAAGTTGCTGTCAAATGACACAACTTTACTGAGGTTTTGATGAAGTGGTTGCATTTGAAGGAAGGTTTAAAATATCAGTTTTTTTGTTACTTTGTGTTATAAATAAGTGTGAGTACTTGCAACAAATTATTTTAGTATTTCAATGCAATTAACAAATTTGATTTTACTTTTGTGCCGAGTGGAGTCTACTTAACTATTCAGACTTATAAATTGCTTTTAATTTAATAATCAGGACAGTTTACTTATTTCATTTCTAAATCAATATGAAAATGAATTTCAAACTTCACTATTTTCCGTAAATGATACGTGTCATATAGAAAGCATTCCCCAATATGGGAGTAAATGAAGCTCAATATGTAACTAATTCATGATTCACATCTTAAGGAACCTCGCCTACAGTAGTTTATGTTCACGACTTATCCTGAAAATCTTCGCAAGACGGTTAAGGTAATTATTTGCAGATTCTTCCCGAAATACGGAAATACGGCTGTTAGAAGGACGTGCAAATGTTGTGGTAGAATGTTTTTTGTATGCGATTCAATTTGGCACAATTTTATGTAAATAAACGTACCCCTTTAAACCCCCGTGTTTACTGTATGTACCACCAGGTTTAACAGTCAACAACTCGACATTCTGCCCACACAGTGTATTTATGTGTTTTGTGTGGATCTCAGAACAAACAGCGATTATTTCACTGTACAGCATTAAGTGATTGGTTTGTATAACTGAGACGGAGTGTGTTTACTGCGCGGTACGAACTGTATTTATGTGTTTTGTGTGGATCTCAGAACAAACAGCGATTATTTCACTGTACAACATTATCTGATTGGTTTATATAACCGAGATGGAGTGTGTTTACTGCGAGGTACGGACTGGATCTTCACATATAATTCAGGTTAATCTTAGTCTTTAAACTGTTAAGTGTGTATATTTGGGTGTTGTTCCTTTTTTAAAGTTTTAGTGATTACATTTTGTGATGTTGATAAAGATTCTTAACCTTGGCCTTAGATGGAGGTGAATTATCAGCATCACGCCCTGACCGCTTTAACATCGGGAGAGAACCCCCTGCATTTTGTCCGTCCTCAGAAGAGCAACTGTAGAGTGCTGGACACTGCACCGAGGGACAACATCAAGAGGACTTCACTGCACACTCACCGGGTTCCTTGTCACCTCAACGGGGTCCTTGTGTCATCACTGGGGTTCGTGTGGCCTCACCTGGGTCCTTGTAGCCTCACCGGGGTCCTTTTATTCTGTCTGGGTCTCTGTGGCCTCACCGTGGTTCTTGTGGCCTCACCGGTGTCTTTCGGGCCTCACCGGGGTCCTTGTAGTCTGTCTGGGTCCTATTTTCTCTCTGGGTCTTTGTGGCCTCACCGGGGTCCTTGTGACCTCACCGGGGTCCTTGTGACCTCACCGGGGTCCTTGTGTCCTCACTGGGGTTCGTTTGGCCTCACTGGCGTTCTTGTGCCCTCACCGGGTTCCTTGTGGCCTCACCGGGTTCCTTGTGGCCTCACCGGGGTCCTTGTGGCCTCACCGGGGTCTTTGTGACCTCACCGAGGTCCGTGTGGCTTCACCGGGCTTCTTGTGACCTCACCGGGTTCCTTGTCACCTCAACGGGCTCCTTGTGTCAACACTGGGTTTCGTGTGGCCTCACCGGGGTCCTTTTATTCTGTCTTGGTCCTTTCTTCTCTCTGGGTCTTTGTGGCCTCACCAGGGTCCTTGTGGCCTCACCGGGGTTCTTGTGGCCTCACCGGGGTCTTTCTTGCCTCACCGGGATTCTTGTAGTCTGTCTGGGTCCTTTTTTCTCTCTGGGTCTTTGTGGCCTCACCGTGGTCCTTGTAAAATCACCGGGGTCCTTGTGACCTCACCGGGTTCTTGTGACCTCACCGGGGTCCTTGTGTCCTCAATGGGGTTCGTTTGGCCTCACCGGGGTTCTTGTGGCCTCACCGGGGTCCTTGTGGCATCACCGGAGTCCTTGTGGCCTCACTGGGGTCCTTTGACCTCACCGGGGTCCTTGTGGCCTCACCGGTGTCCTTTGACCTCACCGGGGTCCTTGTGACCTCAACGGGGTCCTTGTGACCTCAACGGGGTTCGTGTGGCCTCACCGGGGTTCTTCTGTTCTCAATGGGGTTGTTGTGGCCTCACCGGGGTCCTTTTAGTCTGTCTGGGTCCTTTTTTCTCTCTGAGTCTTTGTGGCCTCACCGGGATCCTTGTGACCTTAACGGGGTCCTTGTGTCCTCACTGCGGTTCGTGTCGCCTCACTGGGGTCCTTGTGGCCTCACCGGGGTCCTTGTGGCCACAATGGGGTCCATGTGTCCTCACCGATGTCCTTGTGACCTTACCGGGGTCCTTGTGACCTCACCGGGGTTCTTGTGTCCTCACTGGGGTTCGTTTGGCCTCACCGGGGTCCTTGCGGCCTCACCGGGGTCCTTGTGGCTTCACCGGGGTCCTTGTGGCATCACCGGGGTCCTTGTGGCATCACCGGGTCCTTGTGGCCTCACTGGGGTCCTTGTGGCATCACCGGGGTCCTTGTGGCCTCACCGGGGTCCTTGTGGCCTCACCGGGGTCCTTGTGACCTCACCGGGGTCCTTGTGACCTCAACGGGGTCGTGTGACCTCACCGGGGTTTTTCTGGCCTCAATGGGGTCGTTGTGGCCTCACCGGGGTCCTTTTAGTCTGTCTATCAGTCCTTTTTTCTCTCTGGATCCTTTTTTCTCTCTGGATTTTTGTGGCCTCACCGGGATCCTTGTGACCTTAACGGGGTCCTTGTGTCCTCACTGGGGTTCGTGTCGCCTATCCGGGGTCCTTGTGGCCTCACCGGGTCCTTGTAGTCTGTCTGGGTCCTTTTACCTCTCTGGGTTTTTGTAGCCTCACCGGGGTGCTTGTGACCCCACTGGGGTTTGTGTGGCCTCACCGGGGTCCTTCTGACCACAATGGGGTCGTTGTGGCCTCACCGGGGTCCTTTTCGTCTGTCTGGGTCATTTTTTCTTTTTGGGTCCTTTTTTCTCTTTGGGTCCTTTTTTCTCTCTGGGTCTTTGTGGCCTCACCGTGGTTCTTGTGATCTCAGCGGGGTCCTTGTGTCCTCACTAGTGTTTGTGTCGCCTCACCGGGGTCCTTTTAGTCTGTCTTGGTCTTTTTTTCTCTCTGGGTCTTTGTGGCCTGACCTGGGTCCTTGTGTCCTCATCGGGGTCCTTGTGTCCTCACTGGGGTTCGTGTCGCCTCACCGGGGTTCTTGTGGCCACAAAGGGGTCCCTGTGGCCTCACCGGGGTCTTTGTGGCCTCACCGGTGTCTTTGTGGGCTAACCGGGGTCCTTGTGACCTTAACGGGGTTCTTGTGTTCTCAATGGTGTGCGTGTGGCCTCATCGGATTCCTTGTTGCCTCACCGGGGTCCTTGTAGTCTGTCTGGGTCCTTTTTTCTCTCTGGGTCTTTGTGGCCCTCCACCATCCTTGGGTCCTCACTGGGTTCGTATGGCCTCGCCTTGGTCCTTTTGACCTCAACGGGGTCCTTGTGTCCTAACTGGTGTTCGTGTAGCCTCACTGGGGCCTTGTGACCTCACCGGTGTCCTTGTTGCCTCACCGGGGTCCATGTAGTCTTTCTAGGTCTATTTTCTCTCTGGGTGTTTGTGACCTTAACGGGGTCCTTGTTTCCTCAGTGGGGTCTTTGTGGCCTCACCGGGGTCCTTGTTTCTTCACTGGGATTCGTGTGGCCTCACCAGGGTCCTTGTGGCCCCAATCATTTGTCATTTGTTTTCATATATCTTATAGAGCTGTGGCCCTGAAGAAGGTGTGAGATTTCTAGCATCACCTGTTTGGGTGGAATCTTGTAATATATCATTTGTGAGATGTGGAACATAGGCCTCTTTTGAGGGAACCTCCACACTAAAAAAGGGTAACGCGCCGAGCCAACTACAACCTCGAAAGAGCTCTTGTGGTGTGGAAACGTTGGCACATATTTACAAGATTCAAGTCCTGTGGGATGTCACACCTTCTTCAGGTTGCTTATTTTGGTTATGTATTCAGCTGGATGTTATTACATCATGAGTCAGAATGGAGACCATCCTCTTAGTACATGTGTTGCCCAATTTTTGTAATTTCTGTCCCTTGCGTGGGAAGGAATGCAATAAGAAACCTTTAATTTCCTTCCCAAATGGAGATTGAATTTCTGTATTAGTTCTGTGTTAGGATGTAAGTGAGAGTTGAAAATACTATTATATTTGTTGTTTCCTTGACAGGAGTTTGACATCATTGGAAGAAAGTGTTGTGCATGGTATTGAATTTTCTAGCATGTTAGCAGCAGTAGCAACAATTGAAACAGAGGAAACAAGAATAAATGGCAGAATGCTCAAAAATATAATGTACTATCGAAGTGCTTATGATTGCTAGAAACGCACAAATTCTGCTAAAATGAACAATATAGGAATAAAATCTTGTCAACACAATTTTTTTGATATAAGGTTTATATTTATATTGGAAAGTTTATACAATTGTAATGCAAGCCTTTTTTAATCCACAAGTGTAAAATTTTAACATGACATGAAAGGCTGATTAAAATCACAATAAGTGGAATGTTAAACATACTAATCTCAAGCCACTTGGTTACATCTGTAATGTAGCATCCTGTCCACAAGAAAAGTACGTTTAACAGGGAAGAACTCTAGTCTTAACATATCTGTCATGGCAGGTGCGCACCCAGAATTATTTTTGTGGGGGGGAGGGTGTTGGTGCTGCCCGTGAGGCTATACGTAATTTATGTTTATTTTAAAAATAATGTTATAAAAATTGTGTAAGTACAACATATCACTGTTTGCAGCTGCATTTATATACATACAAATATAACTACATGTTCCATGACTCAGTTATTTTTAATGTTGATTGCGGCTGAAGGGTACATCACATCAAACTCTTGATATCGTATCTACAAAATCTGTTTTTTAAATTTCGTTTTTCGGTGGTTTGGGGGTGGAGCTGCAGCCCGCTGCCCCCCCCCCCTCCCTTGGGTGCGCCCTGCATCATTGACAGCAACATACATAAATGTATCAAACCTTGAAGACTTTTTAGACGTGACACCATGACATTTGTGCCGAATGACGCATCATCACATGCCAGGAGACATGAATATTTGCACTGCACTGTTGTGGTGTGGAAAGTCTGGCCCATTATGTTCACGTGTGTGTGTGAGAAGGGTTATGTTTGAAATATTTATACATGTAGTGTTTTAACTGCAGTGTATCAGTGAGTGTAAGTTATTCCTCAGTATTTACTTGTAGAGCAGCCTCGTTACCAGTAACTAATAAAGGCTATGTCTTATTTCAATTTAGTGTGTTGTGCCCAGAGAAGTACTGTCTGCACAGGCCACTAGGTGATGTGAATGATTTTTTTTATTTCCATCTGATTTGTTTGGACCTCCTTGATGGCAAATTATGAAGCAAGGTTGACCTATCTACCTGACAGAATAATGAATGTAATACATATATATAGTCATACAGTCTATTTACATCATGATATTGTGAAAGATTAATAGTTATTTCATGTAATTGTACCAGTATCAGTGCTAAATGGGCATATAACTACATAAGTGAAGATGCTATTTTCAAATGCTGTTGGGAGCAGACATAGAGTAGTATGTGATAGTGCAAGAAATATTCTTTGTGTCCCCTTACAAAGCTTAGTAATTTCAGTTGGGATGATTTGATTATCAGACTAGGAGTGACATAGGAGATTTTATTTGAATGCTTGTAATCAAATATTTTGGTTGAGTTTGAAATTATGTACTTGTTTGCCTTCCAATGTTAATGGTAGGACCAGGTTTTTACCAGTACATGTACACTATATATTGACTGATGTGTATTGTTCATCTCATAGTATTTACTCTGTATATGTAACATATTTTAACATCAATTATTATGTACAATAAAGCATATCCATTTACCTTCCTTCCTGGCCCCTCCTTTGTGGACTTAGCAATTTTGTTTCTTTGCTTTTTTGCATTTTATTTTGTAGAAATGTTTGTGTAAATCCTGTTGTTAGAAGTAGTTTTTTTCTTGTGTGTATTTTTCTTCATTTAATTGCGAAAATTTTTGAAGATTTTTTTGGTCCCTCTTCTGTTTTGAATGAATGGTATTAGAGGTAGGACCTCTGCTTTATAAACCCACCAGCATAAACAAAACACTGCATATGTGACCTCGAATTCTGGAGACTGTTCTGTCGACAATGTACAGCAGGTAATGACAAATTTGAGTGTGAAATGTGTTGATGCCTGAGAATGGGAGGGAATATTTCTTCCAGAATTTGCTAGTATTTGTTTCATGTTAAACCATATTTAAGTTGTGTGCAGTGTAGTATTTGTTTGCTAGAAGCATCAACTGCATACACCAGAGGCTGATGGGTCAAAAAGTCCACATGTGGCTAGTCTTCACATTTCTTCTTAAGGTGTACGAGATTTTTTATCCCACCATTTGTGTTCCAATTGTTGTTTTGGTACCTTTCACTTCTACTGGTACATGTGCATATTTTGTTTCTAAAGAATGTCCAGTCTGTCCGGAATGTGGACATAGGAGACGATTGGGGATAATTAATACAGTGTGTCAACAAAGTCCCTTCAGGATCTTGAAAAATTGTGGTGCGCAAACAAATAGAGCTAGCCACATGCGGTTTGCGGCAGATTATAGTGAAACTCTGGAAGTTTTTTTCTGACCTCAGTAGACCTCGATGTGGGCTCCCTTGGTAGCACGGACAACGTCCAGACAATATTCGAGGAAGATGGATCGGCAGAGACGGTCCAAAGCCTTGGCCTCCACGTTCACCAGACTTAACACCACTGGATTTTTTTCCTGTGGGGTTTATGTCAAGAACAATGTGTTCCGAACGCCAGTTAACGGACTTGATGACCTGAAGACCCGTATCAGGAATGCGATCTCAGCTATTCCAGCGGACATGCTCTACAGAACATGGCAAGAGCTCGTTCTCCGTGCTACAAAGGGAGCCCACATCGAGGTCTACTGAGGTCACTAAAAAACTTCCAGAGTTTCACTGTAATCTGCCCCAAACCACATGTGGCTAGCTCAATTTGTTTGCGTGCCACAGTGTTTCAAAACCCCGAAAGTACTTTGTGGACAACTGTATAAAGGAAATTGATAAAACTAGATTGAAATGATATGTAATTGAGATCCACCTTGAGCATTACCTATAAGCTGGCTGGAAAATGAGACCTAAGTTACCCATGGAAAAGGTAGGGGGTATCAAACACTTTAAGCATTAGGAAAGTTTACTGGCCCAAATATTGAAGGGTGGAGGAAGAGGAAATGTCCGAACACTGGCAGAGGTGTCTGAAGTGCTTTTAATTGCGATGGCCACTGCCTGTATGTTATTCGGTATCGGGACTATGCAACAGGCTGAACAGTCTGGGGTTCGAATGTGGGTAGTGCCAAGAGATTTTTCTTTCTTCCTAAACGCTCATACCCACTTTGGGGCCCATGCAGCCTCCTATTCAATTGGTACTGGGACTTTCCCCCCCCCCCCCCCCCCCCCCCCCCAGGGTAAAAGAACTGCGCTGTGAAATTAACCACTTATCTCCATGCAGTGCCAAGGTTAAGTTTCAGTGGAGCTATACCTCTACTCACTCTATATGCCTCATGGCATGGACAGGGACAACTTTACTTTCATTATGTTGAAGTCGTCAATGTAAGTGCAACTGACAGGTACAGTAACAAGTGGGACTGCACAAACTTGGACGTTGGTAAAGCAGGTGGGATACCTAAATGTGTGTCAGGCAGGTTCTGTGGAGGCCAGCTACTTACTTGATTGGAAGAAACATCGGATGAAACAGACTGTGTGCTAGAGGATGCCAGTGGACACGTCGTAAGCAGGAAGTTCTATCGGAATGAACTCATGAAATTGCAAAGTTTAGATTTTCCTGTTGACAGCCTCCATCTGTAGCAACATCATCAGGGTGCCAAGTTGCAAACAGAAGTAGCTGCTCATTATAGGCACAGCCCCAGTTGCTTGCTGGACTAAGCTTCAACATTGCATTGCCTGGAAAAAATTACCAGGCCATAGACATGGTAAACGTTTTTTAGTAGACCATGCAAGAAAAGAACAGAGGACCTGCTTAAATTAAGTAGGCTTCAGCTGAGAATGGTAGTTGCATTACTCACGGGCGATGCTCATGTGAAGAAGCATCTGAATATTATGGGCCGATTTGATGGTGATCCAAACTGCAGATTTTGCAAGTTTGAGACTGAAAGGGTGTACATTATTATCTGCTGCTGCGAGGCAAGTTCTGTACAGAACCTAAAGATATAAGCACAACTTTATTAAAAGACCTGTGTCTCTTTGTAAGAGACAGGGTTAATGAAGTTGTGCTGAGAGAACAACATAGAGCTGAAAAATAAGCCTAAGGCTGCGGTTCTACCGGAGCTTCTGCTGACGGACCCTTATGGAAGATGGGATAATGATGAGGAGGAGGATGTCATTTATTTTTGCACATAACTTTAAATCCCCCTTCGCATGTAAGTGTTGAGAAGTGAGGAAAAGGGCCAGGTAACTGTTCAACTGGGCCAGTGGCAGTGTGGAAAATTCTACCTAATGTTTTCTGGGTAGTGGGAAGGGGGGGAGGGGGTGAAGCATCTGTGACATTGCTCACGGTGGCATCAGTTTTTCCTCCCTTTTGGAAATACAAAAATAAGGGCACAGTAAAAAGAAACTCCATGTTAACAAAACTGAATTTCTGTTTTGAAAGTTTGCAAAATTTGCAGCCAGTTTACACATCTCAACAATTCAAAATAAAACCAAACATTACAATAATCCTTCTTTGCTTGACAGTTCCTTTGTATATCATACGCTGACTTCTGCCAAAGCAGATCATGATAAAGTTTGACTGATTTCTTATCATTTAATTAATTATGACGCTCTTCTTCTCTGTACATGTACAACATATAATGAAAATAGGCAAAATATATAATGGCTCTCAGTTCTGCTAGAATTGGACCAGAGTTTTGCAGTGCGGTTTCAGTCATCATTTCCAGTATTGCTTTCGATCACGTGACTCAACTGTGACTTAAGAAATGTGGGTGTTATTCTTTCTGAAAAGTTTTGTCTAAAATATATTCCAGTACTGACAAGAAAGCGAAAATATCCTGGACAATGAACAATTGCACCTACTTTGTAGGGTCTTCAGTGACAAAATGAATTGGAATGGGGATGTGGATTTAGCTTGGTGCATAGTACTATAGCATTTGACACAGGGGGCTGAGTGGGGAGAAATGTAAAAAGGCAGTGGAGATAGCTGGTGTCATACTGATGTAATGGAAGTATGTAGGGGAAAATAATTCAGTTACTGTCTGGTGTAGCATATTGCATCTTTGCTTACAAAACTCACTGGGTTGTATGGATATGGTACATATACCTACCATGATGCTTATGTATGTCGCTTTTAGTTCCAAAGAGGATACAAAATAACTGTAATGTGATTAAGAGTGGTAATTATTCCAAGAGTTGTATGTACACATGTGTTTTTATTTAACACATAGAAAGAAACATTGTTTAGGATTTTTTCGCTTTTCTCAATTGCATGCTGATGCCTAAACAAGGCTGTCCAACTTCAGGTTTGAACTGACATCTTACACCATTTTTACTTCTATGCTTCCTGGACATCTGACCCTTGAAGCTGAGGCCAGTACACAGTCTCTAAACATTGTTCAAATAACACCCAGAGACAGGACACAATGTCCCAGAAGAATAGAGATATCCGATTCATATATAAACATTGGTCATAAGAGTGAAGGTAGTAAAACAGTTTGCTTTCTTACCGACTCATCTGCGGTCGTTTAGCAGTGCCAAACAGCGCAGTAGGTGGCGCAAAGTCGCCTCTGTTATGTCGCTGTATTGGATGGTAGATGGCAGGATCATAGAACATTAATTAATCCATGACTAGTCCCTGCTATACTTGATAATCTGTGGTTGCAATGCAGTTATCAGTGTAGTAGTAATCTGTGGTCTTCAGTTTCATCAACCTACAATCACAGGAGCAGTGTACGCCATTATGAGTTGAAGTTGTACATTAAAACACTTGGAAACCAACCCAAGCTCTTTGAGTTTTTGACATGGAATATTACTTCGACATTTTCTGAAGTTTAGAACTTAATATAATAACTCTTAACCTCACGTTCGTAGTAAGTAGATTTATATTATTATTATTTATTTACTGCAATTGGGTTTTCACCCGGTGGCAGTAGTCCTTACACTAGTACACACAATACAAATGGACATATAAATATACATAAAAATAACCATACAAAACAAACTATACACACTTACAAAACAAAATACATACAGTAAATACAAGTACACACATTAGGACACCGTACACACATTACAAAAACATCCACACCTTACAAAAGCATCCACTCCTTACAAAAGCATCCACACCTTACAAAAACATCCATACCTTACAAATACATCCACACCTTACAAAAACATCCATACACATACAAAACAAAATACATACAGTAAATACAAGTACACATATTAGAACCCCATTCACACCTTACAAAAACACCCATACACATACAAAACAAAATACATACAGTAAATACAAGTACACACATTAGAACACCGTACACACATTACAAAAACATCCACACCTTACAAAAGCGTCCACTCCTTACAAAAGCATCCACACCTTACAAAAACATCCACACCTTACAAACACATCCACACCTTACAACACCCATACACATGCAAAACAAAATACATACAGTAAATACAAATACACATATTAGAAAACCGTACGCACCTTACTAAAACACCCATACACATACAAAACAAAATACATACAGTAAACAAATTACATACAGTAAACAAAATACATACAGTAAATACAAGTACACATATTAGAACACCGTACACACCTTACAAAGCATTCACGCCTTACAAAAGCATTTACACAGCAAATTACAAAACTTTAAGAAACGGGAAGTAAAATGCAGTAACCGTCGTTTTGCTGATTTGCTTTCCGTACGTAACGATTTGAACTCTTGATTGTGAAACCGTTGCACTATCGCTACTGAGATTTATTACGACCCTCACGAAACGTAATAACGTTTCCAGAATATCAAGTTCTGTTAGCATGAATGAAATTCAAGATTTCATTTATATCCTGCAGCAAAATGCTTCGTAACAGATTAGCACTGTTTTCTCGTACAGGCTTCGCTGTTTCAGACGTTGCACCGAATTGCATTATATGAACCGTCCTTATGTAGTCGAATATTAATGTTATCATCCCACAATTTTGAACTTTGTGACACGCCTTCCTGAATCAGTACCAATAAACAATTATTGTTACCTTAAATTTGCAAGTGTGTAACAATTTATAATTTATACAAGTGGGCAAGAAGAGAGTTGGAATGTCAGATATACTAGGTTCATAGTGACAGAAAGTGACACTGTGTATCAGACGCAGTATACAGATAATCTTCCTGCACGTGCACTATGGGAAATAAGAAACTATCAGTAGCCTATTGGCATTCTTTTTTGCAAGTTATTCAGTTGCTGCTTTGACATGTTGCTAGTTTACTACTCTACTTGCCATGATAATATATTTATAATAGTGAATGCCATTGTGAGTAGTAAGTACTGTCCAAAGCGCCAATAGAACACACTTATTGGTTTATGTACTTCCATAACCAATTCTGTATCCTTGGAAATATCTCAGTTACTTTGTCTCGGTAACAGCCCTGTTCCCTCTTTTGTAGCTATGATAAGCAAATATTACGTCAAACCTCCCTATGTAAGTGGTATATTCATTGGAATTATTTCACCATCCACCTAAGATAGTCACCCTGAAGATGGATATAGTACGTTCCTCCTATATATCAGAACAGACTTACACTACACGGCGTGTAAATGCCAGAACAACCATCAAAACATTTATCCTGCTAGTCATAACAGCTTCTTAAATTTAGAGCTCTTGTTACTGAATATTTTGCAGCTGTCAACTTCTCCACGCACATCACTGCAGCAGCACCCCTCCCCCACCCTCTTGTCATTGTGGCACCTGCTCCTCTTGCGTCCAACGGTCCTCTCTTGCGGCCAACGGTCCTCTCTTGCGGCCAACGGTCTTCTCTTGCTGTCAACGGTCCTGTCTTGCGGCCAACGGTCCGCTCTTGCGGCCAACGGTCCCCTCTTGCGGCCAACGGTCCCCTCTTGCTGCCAACTGTCCCCTCTTGCGGCCAACTGTCCCCTCTTGCGGCCAACGGTCCTCTCTTGCGGCCAACGGTCCTCTCTTGCGGCCAACGGTCCTCTCTTGCGGCCAACGGTCCTCTCTTGCGGCCAACGGTCCTCTCTTGCGTCCAACGGTCCTCTCTTGCGTCCAACGGTCCTCTCTTGCGGCCAACGGTCCTCTCTTGCGGCCAACGGTCCTCTCTTTCGGCCAACGGTCCTCTCTTGCGGCCAACGGTCCTCTCTTGCGGCCAACGGTCCTCTCTTGCGGCCAACGGTCCTCTCTTGCGGCCAACGGTCCTCTCTTGCGGCCAACGGTCCTCTCTTGCGGCCAACGGTCCTCTCTTTGCGGCCAACGGTCCTCTCTTTGCGGCCAACGGTCCTCTCTTTGCGGCCAACGGTCCTCTCTTTGCGGCCAACGGTCCTCTCTTGCGGCCAACGGTCCTCTCTTGCGGCCAACGGTCCTCTCTTGCGACCAACGGTCCTCTCTTGCGGCCAACGGTCCTCTCTTTGCGGCCAACGGTCCTCTCTTTGCGGCCAACGGTCCTCTCTTGCGGCCAACGGTCCTCTCTTTGCGGCCAACGGTCCTCTCTTTGCGGCCAACGGTCCTCTCTTGGCGGCCAACGGTCCTCTCTTGGCGGCCAACGGTCCTCTCTTGGCGGCCAACGGTCCTCTCTTTGCGGCCAACGGTCCTCTCTTTGCGGCCAACGGTCCTCTCTTGCGGCCAACGGTCCTCTCTTGCGGCCAACGGTCCTCTCTTTGCGGCCAACGGTCCTCTCTTTGCGGCCAACGGTCCTCTGTTTGCGGCCAACGGTCCTCTCTTTGCGGCCAACGGTCCTCTCTTGCGGCCAACGGTCCTCTCTTTCGGCCAACGGTCCTCTCTTGCGGCCAACGGTCCTCTCTTGCGGCCAACGGTCCTCTCTTTGCGGCCAACGGTCCTCTCTTTGCGGCCAACGGTCCTCTCTTGCGGCCAACGGTCCTCTCTTGCGGCCAACGGTCCTCTCTTGCGGCCAACGGTCCTCTCTTTGCGGCCAACGGTCCTCTCTTGCGGCCAACGTTCCTCTCTTGCGGCCAACGGTCCTCTCTTTCGGCCAACGGTCCTCTCTTTCGGCCAACGGTCCTCTCTTGCGGCCAACGGTCCTCTCTTGCGGCCAACGGTCCTCTCTTGCGGCCAACGGTCCTCTCTTGCGGCCAACGGTCCTCTCTTGCTGCCAACGGTTCTCTCTTGCGGCCAACGGTCCTCTGCCTGTGCCTTTGCTTTGCTTTGCTTTGTGCCTTGCATATGCCTTGCATGTTCCTTTACCTGTGCCTTGCCTGTGACTGAAGCCTCCACTGAGATTCAGCGGCCAGCACTGTAGAAGTCTTACGTACGCACGTCACGTGTAATGCTGCAGTGCTTGTGAACCTCTTCCAGACTTCGTACTAAAGGTATGTAATATGTCACTATTTTTGTTGCCATTGCCACAATGGTGTCCCATTTTATTGGGTAAGATGTATTGGACATGTGAAGTTCAATTAGCATGGGTAGGTCGTTCAGGAACATAGCTCTTTTCCCAAAAGCTGCTGAAGGTCACTTTTTTGAGCTGACAGAATATGATTTTTATTCAAGAATAATCATAGCATTATGCTTGAAAGGTCCTGTTATTATTGTATGTTGTTGGTGATATGTGAAATAGTGGATGTGCCAGTTGCTCGCATCGGGTGTGTGTGTGTGTGTGTGTGTGTGTGTAGAGTATTTGATCAACAGACAGTGTTATGTAGTGCAGCCTTTAGTTTAGCAGTGAGAGAGTCAGCATATTAAATGGAAGTTTTATGTTGCAGGAATTAACAACTACCCAGTCTTGAAAAATGGATGGGTAGAAGTTCCTCACCAGCAAGGACATTTTGTGTTGCTGATCTCTTTGAAACATTGGAGGTAAACATATGGTGGTGGCTGTTGGTAGTCAAACTCAGTGTTAAATACAAATAATGAAATATACCGGGTCTGCAGTTCTGGACTGTTGGTGACTGTTCAGGAGATGCTGTTGTGTACGTATCTGCCTGAAATTGATAAGCGTGCTGAGTGTGGAAATTAACAGAGGTGCTGGTCGCTTGGTGGAATAACACTGGCAAATGTGAGCTGCCTGTCCATGTGGCTGAGTCTGCCGTACAGGAATGTGCATTCCAAGCACCTTCATTTTGTCCGTCCTCTGAAGAGCAACTGTAGAGTGCTGGACAATCCACCG
Source organism: Reticulitermes speratus (assembly GCA_021186555.1). NCBI lineage: Eukaryota > Metazoa > Arthropoda > Insecta > Blattodea > Rhinotermitidae > Reticulitermes > Reticulitermes speratus. The sequence goes on along the minus strand of JAJKFL010000237.1, from coordinate 3,865,824 downwards.
AGGGATAACATTCAAGAGGAATTCACTGCACTTAATAAGAAGAGTAAACCAGCAATACATTCTACTAAGCAATTTCATGAAGCCTTAGGAACTCTGAAGGTAGTGGTATGCAGCCTGGCAGAAGACTCAGCTAGTCGGACAGCCAGCACAAGTTTGCCGAGGCTAATGACCTGTGTTTAACTGTGCACACCGTAGAACTATCAGTGCGAAGCAATCACATACAAACCAGGAACCCTCAAACTTTCGCCCACGTTGCAATACTGTCTTGACACTATTGAAAAATGGTTTACCTGTTTTAGCAGTAATGAATTTTAATGCTTTGATATTAGAGGGGAGTGACCTACGCAGTGTAATGGTAGACAGGCAATTATGCCCTATGTTCATACTAGGTATTGTGTTCTATTTAATTATGTAAACTATCTCGGGCAGGCTGCACACCAGGGATTTCAAGGATGTGTCATGAACTTGGGCATTATAAGGCAACTGATCATGGCCTGTTACTGGTGCACATTGTTATTTGAGGCTGCTGATGGGCAGGTTGTTGAATATGCAAAATGTTAGGTCATGTGTAGTTTGAAACAAGAGTACTGTATTTGGAAAGAATAACACCCCAGATTTTACATGTAAGAGTGATGTGATGTTTGTGATCTCTCTTTCTTGATACCAAGTTTAGTTTGCCTAGCTGCAGTAGTTAACTATTTACCTCTGTTGAACAGGTCATGAGGCCAGAGGTGGGCCTTCAAACGTTGGTTTATTCGCCATGCAACCACCTGACGGGGCTGTTAACCCGAGAATATTTTATTGAACTGTCGCCATGAAAGCTTTGACGTTTAGAGGTAACTATAAGTTAGTTGTACTTAAGTTGTTTACATGCAGTACTGACCAGTTGTGGAGGCAAGACAAATCTGTTTCTTAATGCTTCCTTGAACTGGTTGTTGCTAGCCAACAAGACCAAATTGTAACATCAACCACAGTGCATTCGACACGGTCACTTTGATTGGCAGTGCTAGTATGTTCAGCTTTCCAGGACATTCATTTCCAGTGGGTACTTTCTGTAGGAGGAACCCTCTTTTATGATTATGTTGACAGCTGTGATGCAAGCATTACAGATTCACCTGCAGCCAGTTTAAGATGCGTAAGAGAAAGTTCGACTTTTGAGCAGGAGGTGAGGCATATAGATAAAACTCCACATATTGTTGCTGTAAGTGGAGCTGAGTGACAGCTATTATATTTGCTTTGCGTGCTTTATGCCAGAGAAAAGTGCCCCTAGACAAGGGATATCTTAAGTTTTACCAGTAGTGGTTCACATTACATGTTTGTGCAGGCTGCATTAGTGATGACAGTGTATTGCCCATAAAAAACAAGTTGTTAGCAGTAATGGGAGTAATTATTACAATAATGACCATAATTATTATTTAAATAGCACAGCAGAATGCAACAGTTGATATGAAGAACAGTTCATTGAGACCTAATTGAGTGAATTGTGCATTGTTAGTGGCAGACATGTGGTTTGGCCTTGTGATGATAATAGGTATTGCATGCTAGTTAACTGGGTAAAAATTAGTTTGCTAAAGAATCTCAGGCAATGTGGAACCCGTGGTCAAGAAGGTGACATGTGGGCCTGCAGACCACCTGTTGGGTGCTCTGGCTGTGACTGAACATAGTGCTGTAGCTTGCTTTGTATTTGAGATGTAGCTGGTTGGAGTTATGTCATTGTCTAGCCTATACACACTCTCTGTGATGTTGTGATGCAACTGGAGTTGGAAATATTGGCAATAGATATATCTAGAACTCTGATTATACCATTATTTAAATATTAAAATTGTGGAAAATTGGGAATGGTTTGCTTATTGAGGTGGGTCAGTTTCAGTTAATAAATTAAGATTTCCCAATTAATTACAGATGGAAGATTAGTGAATTTGTGAATGTTTTAATTTTAGTAGTTGAAAGTTTAAGGTAAGAATGGACAAGAACAGTGCGAAGTTTTTACAGGGCATCAAGTTTTCAAAATTAACTCTTGCCAAGAAGACAGATTAAGAATTAATGTCATGTAACACATAATTTAGTTATTTCTCAGTCGTCATCAAGCAGAATACAAACTTATGTGAGAAAATGTAACTCTGGTATATATATATGCTGAACATAAGTGATTGAGTGGCTGTGCTGAAAGAAATGCTGTATTAGACCACCTCATTAATCACATGATAATCTTAGTCCCAGCCCTACCATAAGGAAGTTCTACCAGCCGCCACTGCATAGATCGTATATACTCTGTGTAGATATTTGATTGTAGGTTGAATGAAATTTAATGTAATATGATATAATATGATATTAAAGAATAATTTGCTATTAGATATTTCTAGAAGTCTGGTGCTACTGTTATTTATTTCAAGATTTACCAATTAGGGTGAATAGGGAACTGGTTGCTTGCTGATAAAAGACTACAATTTCAGTAGACAAGCATATCGTGTGACTAAGCATTATAACGGTTTAAGGTAGGTGTATATTACTACATGCTGCAGCATTATTTTTTTAACATTCATAGGTAGGGCATTTGTGTTGCTCACTGCTGGTTTAATAGGCAGTAATTTGTTTGAACACTTGGTGTAAGAGGTTTAGAATTAATCTCTTGTGTTGCATATTACCCCCCCCCCCCCCCCCCCCCCCATGTTGCCTAGTTAAAGTGAAATGGTGGTGCACACTGTGTGAAATATTATTGGCAATTAGACGTTTGTAGAATTCAGGTTGTACAGGCTCCTTTATTTCGAGCTTTAGAACTCTGATTATACCAATATTTAAATATTAAAATTGTGGGAAATTGGGAATGGTTTGCTTATTGAGGTGGATCAGTTTCAGTTAATAATTTAAGATTTCACAATTAATTACAGAAGGAAGATTAGTTTATACAGTGTATGCATTTTCTGTGGATTCTGTGAGAGGATCCATAGCGTATCCTTCATACGTGCTGAAAAATAATGCGTCGTACGGAAAGTAAATTTGACGGATTCTAGGTGTTTGTTGCGTAATTATTTATCATTTTTATGAGATCTCAAGATGTCAAGAATTACGCAATAAAAAGGTATGCTATAACCCTAAAGGATTTAAATACATGAAAATACTGGGAAGAAGGTGTATGTAGGACATACCTTTTTTTTTATTTGACAAAGACAGAACTATTGTACTGAGAATTATGTGCTGTGATAGCTGTAGGTCACTGGAATGATGGGACGGATTGGCCATTGTCCAGGAACATTTAATGTACATTGTTGGTAGAAGTCATTGTGAATGATATTCTTCTCCCCTATCATTGTGTTCCTCTTGAGAACAGCTGATGTCAGTACCTCGGTATAAAAAACATCTAGGATCCCAAATTTTGTAAGTTGAAAGCCACGTTTTGTGTCTATGCCCCTCCAGCCACATAAAATCAAACCATTCCCGGTCTTGCAGGTGTTGCTATGGCGAGCTTTTCTGTAGTGCAGTCTTGTACTTAGTGTGTAAGAATGTCAGTAGTGTGGCATCCAGTAATATCTCTGTAAAAAAAAATATTGGCATTAAAGCAGTTGTTCCATTAACTTCTCAAGACTTGTGACGATGGTATGTGGTCATAGGGGTGACTGAAATTTCGGACATTTGTGCATTATTACGTACGAACATCATATACTTTGCTTTTGTCTGCAGGTGACCTCTTACATTTTGAGTAAACATGCTCGGTCTTGATGCAGTTCAGTATCCAGCTAGCTATTTCTAAGTGGAGTTTCTGTACTAAAGGTATGTTTATCCCTTATTCTGGTAATGTGTACCTTTGGTGAGCGGCTGGTGTTGCTGACCTCTGCTAACGTGTACTTTTATACAAGCTCCATTAGGAAGCATGAAAATGCATTCTATGTCTCTGTCTACACAATATGGCAACCCTGAAGCAGTCTGCAATACTTTTGTTGTTGTATCTTTGTGTAAACACTTAGCCAGCTCCAAACAGGCCCTTAATTGGTCATAAGTGCTAAAAATGGACTGCACAGTTTGGTTATTCTTGCATTTTCAAATGGAATGTTGGTCATGAAACCATTTGGGTTCCTGAAGCAGCCGAGTAGAGGCTGTAAGGAGAAGGGGAAGGAAAAATTTTGCTTGACTAAGTTGCAGATAATCGTGCCAACACAGTTGAGAGTTTGCTCTTGAAAGAGTTGCTTGTGTTTGTATAAGGATATTTACAGCATTTTTAAGGCATTCTGAGCAATGTCTGTTTCCTTCCCTACAAAGTGGCATTTATTTCATAAATGTATCCTGATTAATTTTGGATATATTAAGGTTTTTGTAAAGCATGAGCAAAATTTAAATATCTAGGCAGAGATTCGGAGCCAACTATTTGACAGTAAACCATATACCCATATGACATCATAACTGTGTTTAGCACTAAAAGCAAATGAAGTTTTTCACCAGAAATTGAGATGCTCTTGTCAGCGAATATAATTTTTCCTCTGATAAGTAATTTATTTTTGGACAAATTAGTTTTTATTTTCATGATAAAAATTAAGGATTTGAGGGTTGAAAGTCATTCTTTGTTGACAGGAGTTCGACATCATTAAAAAAAATCGCTGTTCCCATTGCTGAAGATGCTTCCAGGGTTGCAGGAGAATTGATATGGCGACACATTTATTATCAGCACCATCTTCGTCAGGACATGAGTACCATCAATATCATCACCACAACCATCAGCAAGAGCAATGCCAGCAATTAGCAGAAATTTCCAGCATGTTTCAGCAATTGTCTGCAAAGAAACCACTTATTTTTGTTATTCAAATGAACATACTACTACTACTACTAGTAATAATATGAACAAGACATTTATGAGCATGTATATAATATGTGGCCTGTGGCAGATGATTTGGCTGTTAGAGAGGGTATTTGTCATTTGTTTTCAAATATCTAATAGGGCTGTGGCCCTGAAGAAGGTGTGAGATTTCTAGCGTCACCTGTTCATGTGGAATCTTGTTATATATCATTTGTGAGATGTGGAACATAGGCCTCTTTTGAGGGAACCGCCACACTAAAAAAGGGTAACGCGCCGAGCCAACTACAACCTCGAAAGAGCTCTTGTGGTGTGGAAACGTTGGCACATATTTACAAGATTCAAGTCCTGTGGGATGTCACACCTTCTTCAGGTTGCTTATTTTGGTTATGTATTGAGCTGGATGTTGTTACATCATGAGTCAGAATGGAGACCGTCCTCTTAGTACATGTGTTGCCCAATTTTTGTAATCTCTGTCCATTATGTGGGAAGGAGTGCAATCAGAAGCATTTCATTTCCTTCCCAAATGGAGATTGAATTTCTGTAGTAGCTCTATACAAATTTATACAGGGGACATACACAATGTTTCGAACTTTCGTGGTGGATCTGCAGCCCGCTGCCCCCCCCCCCCCTCCCTGGGTGCGCCACTGCTTTAATGACAGCAACATACATAAATGAATCAAACCTTGAAGACTTTTTAGACGTGACACCATGTCATTTGTGCCGAATGACGCAGCGTCACATGCCAGGAGACATGAATATTTGCACTGCACTGTTGTGGTGTGGAAAGTCTGGCCCATTATGTTCACGTGTGTGTGTGGGAACGGTTGTGTTTGAAATATTTATACATGTAGTGTTTTAACTGTGTGTATCAGTGAGTGTAAGTCATTCCTCAGTATTTACTTGTAGAGCAGCCTCCGTACCAGTAACTAATAAAGCCTATGTCTTATTTCAATTTAGTGTGTTGTGCCCAGAGAATTAGTGTCTGCACAGGCCACTAGGATATATATGATTTTTTTTATTTCCACCTAATTTGCTTGGACATCCCTGATGGCAAATTATGAAGCAAGGTTGACCTATCTACCTGACAGAATAATGAATGTAATACATATATATAGTCATACAGTCTACTTACATCATGATATTGTGAAAGATTAATAGTTATTTCATGTAATTGTACCAGTATCAGTGCTAAATGGGCATATAACTACATGAGTGAAGAAGCTGTTTTCAAATGCTGTTGGGAGTGGACATAGAGTAGTATGTGATAGTGCAAGAAATATTCTTTGTGTCCCCTTACAAAGCTTAGTAATTTCAGTTGGGATGATTTGACTATCAGACTAGGAGTGACATAAGAGATTTTATTTGAATGCTTGTAATCAAATTTGTTGGTTGAGTTTGAAATTATGTACTTGTTTGCCTTCCAATGTTAATGGTAGGACCAGGTATTTACCAGTACATGTACGCTATATATTGACTGATGTGTATTGTTCATCTCATAGTATTTACTCTGTATATGTAATGTATTTTAACATCAATTATTGTGTACAGTAAAGCATATCCATTTACCTTCCATCCCGTCCCCTCTCCTGTGGACTTTGCAGTTTCTTTCTTCTACTTGGCTTTTGCTTTTTTGCATTTCATTTTGTAGAAATGTTTGTCTAAATCCTGTTGTTAGAAGTAGTTCTTTTCTTGTGTATTTTTTTCTTCATTTATGTGTGACAATTTTTGAAGATTTTTTTTGCTCCCTCTTCTGTTTTGAATGAATGCTTTATAAACCCACCAGCATAAACAAAACACTGCATATGTGACCTCGAATTCTGAAGACTGTTCTCTTGACAATGTACAGCAGGTAATGACAAATTTGAGTGTGAAATGTGTTGATGCCTGAGAATGGGAGGGAATATTTCTTCCAGAATTTGCTCGTATTTGTTTCACGTTAAGCCATATTTATGTGATGTTAGTAGGACTCTGCCTTACTTTCACATACATGTGCCAAAGCCAAATGTAAGTTGTGTTCAGTGTAGTATTTCTTCGCCAGTAGCTTCATCAGCATATACCAGAGGCTGAAGGGTCACAAAGTCCACATGTGGCTAGTCTTCCCATTTCTTAAGGTGTAGGAGATTTTTTATCCCACCATTTGTGTTCCAGTTGTTTTGGTACTCTTCACTTCTACTGGTACATGTGCAAATTTTGTTTCTGTAAAGAATGTCCAGTCTGTCATGAGGAATGTGGATATAGGAGACAATTGGGAATAATATAAAGGAAATTGAAATTAATAAAAATAGATTGAAATGATATGTAATTGGGATCCACTTTGAGCTTCACTTATCAGCTGGCTGGAAAATGAGACCTAAGTTACCCATGGAAAAGGCAATGTCCAAACACTGGCAGAGGTGTCTGAAGAGCTTTTAATTGCGATGACAACTGCCCATATGTTATTCGGTATAGGGACAATGCTACAGGCTGAAGAGTGTGGGATTCGAATATTGGTAGGGCCAAGTGATTTTTCTTTTTTCCTGAATGCACATCCATCCTCCTATTCAATTTGTACTGGAGCTTTTTTCCCCAGAGTAAAAGAACTGGGGTGTGAAATTAACCACTTATCTCCATCCAGTGCCAAGGTTAAGATTCAGTGGAGCTATACCTATACTCACTCTATATGCCTCATGGCATGGACAGGGACAACTTTACTTTCATTATGTTCAAGTCGTCAATGTAATTGACACCATCTGACTGGCAGGTACAGTAACAAGTGAGACTGCACAAACATGGATGTTGGTAAAGTAGGTGGGACACCTAAATGTGTGTCAGGCAGGTTCTGTGGAGGTCAACTCCTTACTTGATTGGTAGAAACATCAGATGAAAGAGAGATGTGCTAGAGAATGCCAGTGGACACAACATAAGCAGGAAGTTCTACAAGAATGAACTCATGAAATTGCAAGGCTTAGATTCTTCCTGTTCACATCCTCCACCTGTAGCAACAAGACCAGGGTGCCAAGTTGCAAACAGAAGTAGCTGCTGAGGATAAGCACAGCCCCAGTTGCTTGCTCTGTGCTTACCATATAGTACAAATCTGATGGGGCTGTGAAGTGGAAGACGTGCTAGAAGGGGCCAAGTGGGGAGCAATGTAAAAAGGCAGTGGGGATAGCTGGTGTCATGCTGATACAATGGAAGTATGTAATGGCAAATAATTCAGTTACTGTCTGGTGTAGCATATTGTTTCTTTGCTTACAAAACTCTCAGGTTTGTATGGATTTGGTAGATGTGACTAACACAATGCTTATGCATGTCGCTTGTACCAAAGAGAATACAAAGTAAATGTAATGTGATTAAGAGTGGTAATTATTCCAAGAGTTGTATGTACACATTGTTTTTATTTAACACATAGAAACATTGTTTTGGATTTTTTTTTGCGCTATTCTGAATTGCATGCTAATGTCTAAACATGGTTGCTCAACTTCTAGTTTAATAAGACCTCTTGCAACATTTTTACTTCTGTGCTTCCTGGACATCTGACGCTTGAAGCTGAGGCCAGTAGAATAAAGATATCCGTTTCATGTATAAACATTGGTTCATTGCTAATGACATGGCGAGATGGGTGTAGTGGTGAGAGAAGTGAAGGTAGTAAAGCAGTTTGTTTTATTATCGACCCATCTGCGGTCGTCTTCGTCACATCATGTTAGTACCAGTGCCAAAATTAAAATTAAGTAAAGCTTCCTATGCAATTAGAACACTTAGACCCTTTGTAACACTAGAATCCTTAAGGATGATTTATTTTGCTTACTTTCATAGCATTATGACATATGGAATAATTTTTTGGGGGAATTCTTCGCATAGCGTTAGTATATTTAGACTGCAAAAAAGTGTAATAAGAATTATTACAAATTCCAGGAAAAGAGACTCTTGTAGAGAACTTTTTAAGGAATTGGACATTTTACCGTTGTGTTCTCATTTCATATTTTCATTATTAATCTTTGTGACTGATAATATTTATTTATTCAAAACAAACACAGAGTTGCATAGTATAAATACTAGAAGCAAAAATAATTTTTATTTACCACAACCAAGATTATCTATCTATCAAAAGGGTGCTTATTACATGGGCATTAAGATATTTAATCATCTTCCATCCTACTTGAAGGCCATGTCAGACAATAAGAAACTGTTTAGATCTGCATTAAAAGGATACCTTTTAGTAAATTCTTTCTACTCATTACAGGAGTTTCTTAACAATAAATAAAATGGGATATTGTATTCCTCATTTTAATTGTGATATTGTAAAACAAAGCATATTCAATGCATGATTAATTTAATGATGCTTATTTATTGTATATTGAATAGTCTAAGCAGGACAGAAGCTTAATAATAATTATACTTTTACTCTAATGTAAACTACTTCTTTGTATTTCTTGCTGGTTTCTGTTGTGTTCTGTCTAGTTTATTGTGTTGCTTATTTGTTGAATGTCTATTGTATGTGTGTTTTGGATTGCGACGGGTTCTATATCCAACAGGCGATTTTGTAGCCTGGTCTGGATTGATGGAATATTACAATAAATTGAAATTGAAATTGAAAACGGCGCATTGGGTGAAGCAAAGTCGCCTCGGTAGATGGCAGAACCAAAGAACACTCTGATCCACGAGATAGAAGAATTCATTATAAACGATAATTGCAAATCCCTGAAATACTGACACGCACTTAGGACGGACAGGGTGAGATTAGGAAGACCAGTACAAGCCTTAAAAGGCCACGCAGGAACAGACGATAGGCCTAAATATGGCGAGACGTAATAACTAATGAAGTGTAAACACTGGTATCTCTGATGACACAAATTCTGTAAATATACATGTATATTTTGCTGGCTACATCTCGTTTGATATAACAGTGTAATAAGTACTGCCACAACTGATAAGAGCTGTTTAATTTTATGCATTTGTGCTCCACGAAGTTATGACCTGACTTGGAAAATGTGCAAAACACCGATTACTAATTAACACGTGCTGTTCAAAGCTGCATTGCACAGTATTCATTAATATTGACGGAATTCTCTCTATTTTGTTTTATCATCATTCGATTAAGTTGTATCATCTGTCGATTAGTAATTGGTCTTTCGCATACTAAATACATGCGCCTAGTACAAGACGAAATTATTATACTCTGTGTGCTATTAACCTGTGACAAAGAGATTGGTTACGACAAATTTTCTGTGTTCCAATCGTGATGGTAGATTAAAATGGCGGTTGTAGTAGCGAAGTTTGTATTGCGTTAGTTCTATGTTTGCATATCCCAGGTGAATAATTATGATTGTTTGAAGTGCCACACATGGTAATAGTGCACTTAAATTTATTCTTTACGTAGTGGTATGTTTGAGTTGTCCTGTACATATTTTTGAGTACATATCACACTGCAGCTTTCGAGTGATGTGCGTGACAAAACTGATCTGTGTATGGTTGCTTGGTGAAATTATTTAAGATGAAATGTGGAGTAGTCAGCGTGAAGCATTGCAATCCTTTCTGCTTTCCATATCCCTTCGGCAAATAACATTGATGCATTGACCCACGGAACAAGCTGATAGTTGTGAATGAAATTTGACACTAAATAATAACGGGAAAGAATAACCGTGAGAGATAACCATGAAGGACTAAAAAGGAGAAAAAATCTTTCAGAGCATATATAAGGGATTGCATTGACGTGTGTTATACACAGCCATTACTCACTTCTCAACTATTTCAAGATACTTTAAAAAGAGATCGCATCTCATGGACATACATAAGTTGTAGTTGACAATCTTCTTTTGCCCTGCATGACCCTACTGCAAAGCCAGCAATCAGTAGAATCCAGGACCCAAAGTATTTACAGTTTTAAAGATTTTTGAACAAAGGTTTTTAAATTTAAAGAAATTTAAATTTTATATTTTAATTCAAAAATTCAACATTAGATTATGTATCAAAACCATGACAAATGCATGTTGAAATTCTTTATTGTAACAAATACTCACAGATCGGTTGATATTTTCTGAGATCTCACAAAGATTGCATTTTTACCTTGTACTGAGTCTTATATGGCACCTGATAATGCTCCTAGGACCGAAACATGTGTACTGAGTACATATTAGATATTAAATGTAAGTTGTGCTGAGCTGAACATATTGTGTTGTTTATTTGATAAAGTGAGACCTTATGAATTTGTGTCACGTCTTCTGAAGAAAGTGCATGGAAAGAGTCCGTGTATCAGTGCCCTGACTGTAATGTTTGTTTGGTTTGAATGGTTGTTTTAAGATGTACCACACAAACCTTCTTCACTTCTAATTTTCTTCATGGTGTTTCTGTACACAGTGTGTGTTTAGACAAACAACTAACATTACAAATCACTGTCTTATGAAGGCACTGGAAAGTTTTTGTTTTGGTTATTTTATATAGAAAAATTTATGTCAGTTTACATCATGTGCTCCAAAAAGTAAAGCAACACTTCAAAAATATTACAGCAGACACGAAGAGTTTGCAGTTTTTAATGTCCATTCTGAAGAGTTAAACTTCAGAATATGGTGTTTTTTCCGTCTGACCCCTGTGAATATATTCATGGTCTGATGATGTAGGTCTAGATTAACTTCACAGTGTTTTCATGAAATATTTGTTCATATCTTATCAAAATGAAGTTATGTAATAACACATTCTTACATGAATAAATGCCCATGTCTTATTATCATCTAACTCAATTATATTTTGGCCAATTAGGTCATCATTAGGGAGTTCATACATTTAAAAGGGAATTATTGAAGTTTTTTATATCTTTTAGCGTAAATACACATCTATGAATTAAAATACACATTTAAAATTCTTTTAAAATAAATTAATTTGTACTGACTTCAGTTTAACCTAAAATAATCACATGACACAGGGGAATTTTGATATAAACTGTAGTGATTTATTTTTAAATGTGTGAACTCTGATGGTGATGAAGCTTGGTCAAGATATGGGGGAGTTAAGGCAAAGAAGATCTGGTTATTATCCATATATGAATGTGTACTTGGATGGTTTCATTTTGATTGGTTTTACAGTGACATGCACAGTTAATAATCCCTCAAGGGCTGCAGTACTTTATTTATCAGCCGTAAGTCAGTCGTGTTCGGGATGTTTCTGTGTGTGGTGAGTGCATTGGAGACTTAACCGTGTAAGTTGCTGTCAAATGACACAACTTTACTGAGGTTTTGATGAAGTGGTTGCATTTGAAGGAAGGTTTAAAATATCAGTTTTTTTGTTACTTTGTGTTATAAATAAGTGTGAGTACTTGCAACAAATTATTTTAGTATTTCAATGCAATTAACAAATTTGATTTTACTTTTGTGCCGAGTGGAGTCTACTTAACTATTCAGACTTATAAATTGCTTTTAATTTAATAATCAGGACAGTTTACTTATTTCATTTCTAAATCAATATGAAAATGAATTTCAAACTTCACTATTTTCCGTAAATGATACGTGGCATATAGAAAGCATTCCCCAATATGGGAGTAAATGAAGCTCAATATGTAACTAATTCATGATTCACATGTTAAGGAACCTCGCCTACAGTAGTTTATTTTCACGACTTATCCTGAAAATCTTCGCAAGACAGTTAAGGTAATTATTTGCAGATTCTTCCCGAAATACGGAAATACGGCTGTTAGAAGGACGTGCAAATGTTGTGGTAGAATGTTTTTTGTATGCGATTCAATTTGGCACAATTTTATGTAAATAAACGTACCCCTTTAAACCCCCATGTTTACTGTATGTACCACCAGGTTTAACAGTCAACAACTCGACATTCTGCCCACACAGTGTATTTATGTGTTTTGTGTGGATCTCAGAACAAACAGCGATTATTTCACTGTACAGCATTAAGTGATTGGTTTGTATAACTGAGACGGAGTGTGTTTACTGCGCGGTACGAACTGTATTTATGTGTTTTGTGTGGATCTCAGAACAAACAGCGATTATTTCACTGTACAACATTATCTGATTGGTTTATATAACCGAGATGGAGTGTGTTTACTGCGAGGTACGGACTGGATCTTCACATATAATTCAGGTTAATCTTAGTCTTTAAACTGTTAAGTGTGTATATTTGGGTGTTGTTCCTTTTTTAAAGTTTTAGTGATTACATTTTGTGATGTTGATAAAGATTCTTAACCTTGGCCTTAGATGGAGGTGAATTATCAGCATCACGCCCTGACCGCTTTAACATCGGGAGAGAACCCCCTGCATTTTGTCCGTCCTCAGAAGAGCAACTGTAGAGTGCTGGACACTGCACCGAGGGACAACATCAAGAGGACTTCACTGCACACTCACCGGGTTCCTTGTCACCTCAACGGGGTCCTTGTGTCATCACTGGGGTTCGTGTGGCCTCACCTGGGTCCTTGTATCCTCACTGGGGTTCGTTTGGCCTCACCGGCGTTCTTGTGCCCTCACCGGGGTCCTTGTGGCATCACCGGGGTCCTTATGGCCTCACTGGGGTCCTTGTGACCTCACCGGGGTCCTTGTGGCCTCACCGGGGTCCTTGTGACCTCACCGGGTTCCGTGTGGCCTCACCGGGGTCCTTGTGACCTCACCGGGTTCCTTGTCACCTCAACGGGCTCCTTGTGTCTACACTGGGTTTCGTGTGGCCTCACCGGGGTCCTTGTGGCCTCACCGGGGTCCTTTTATCTGTCTTGGTCCTTTCTTCTCTCTGGGTCTTTGTGGCCTCACCAGGGTCCTTGTGGCTTCACCGGGGTTCTTGTGGCCTCACCGGGGTCTTTCTGGCCTCACCGGGATCCTTGTAGTCTGTCTGGGTCCTTTTTTCTCTCTGGGTCTTTGTGGCCTCACCGGGGTCCTTGTAAAATCACCGGGGTCCTTGTGACCTCACCGGGGTTCTTGTGACCTCACCGGGGTCCTTGTGTCCTCAATGGGGTTCGTTTGGCCTCACCGGGGTCCTTGTGGCATCACCGGAGTCCTTGTGGCCTCACTGGGGTCCTTGTGACCTCACCGGGGTCCTTGTGGCCTCACCGGTGTCCTTTTGACCTCACCGGGGTCCTTGTGACCTCAACGGGGTTCGTGTGGCCTCACCGGGGTTCTTGTGGCCTCAATGGGGTCGTTGTGGCCTCACCGGGGTCCTTTTAGTCTGTCTGGGTCCTTTTTCTCTCTGAGTCTTTGTGGCCTCACCGGGATCCTTGTGACCTTAACGGGGTCCTTGTGTCCTCACTGCGGTTCGTGTCGCCTCACTGGGGTCCTTGTGGCCTCACCGGGGTCCTTGTGGCCACAATGGGGTCCATGTGTCCTCACCGATGTCCTTGTGACCTCACCGGGGTCCTTGTGTCCTGACTGAGGTTTGTTTGGCCTCACTGGGGTCCTTGTGGCCTCACTGGGGTCCTTGTGGCTTCACCGGGGTCCTTGTGGCTTCACCGGGGTCCTTGTGGCATCACCGGGGTCCTTGTGGCCTCACTGGGGTCCTTGTGGCCTCACCGTGGTCCTTGTGACCTCACCGGTGTCCTTGTGACCTCACCGGGGTCCTTGTGACCTCAACGGGGTTGTGTGATCTCACCGGGGTTTTTCTGGCCTCAATGGGGTCGTTGTGGCCTCACCGGAGTCCTTGTAGTCTGTCTGTCAGTCCTTTTTTCTCTCTGGGTTTTTGTGGCCTCACCGGGATCCTTGTGACCTTAACGGGGTCCTTGTGTCCTCACTGGGGTTTGTGTCGCCTCTCCGGGGTCCTTGTGGCCTCACCGGGTCCTTGTAGTCTGTCTGGGTCCTTTTACCTCTCTGGGTTTTAGTGGCCTCACCGGGGTGCTTGTGACCTCACTGGGGTTTGTGTGGCCTCACCGGGGTCCTTCTGACCTCAATGGGGTCGATGTGGCCTCACCGGGGTCCTTTTCGTCTGTCTGGGTCCTTTTTTCTTTTTGGGTCCTTTTTTCTCTTTGGGTCCTTTTTTCTCTCTGGGTCTTTGTGGCCTCACCAGGGTACTTGTGACCTCAGCGGGGTCCTTGTGTCCTCACTGGTGTTTGTGTCGCCTCACCGGGGTCCTTTTAGTCTGTCTTGGTCTTTTTTTCTCTCTGAGTCTTTGTGGCCTCACCGGGGTCCTTGTGACCTCATCGGGGTCCTTGTATCCTCACTGGGGTTCGTGTCGCCTCACCGGGGTTCTTGTGGCCTCAAAGGGGTCCCTGTGGCCTCACCGGGGTCTTTGTGGGCTAACCGGGGTCCTTGTGACCTCAACGAGGTTCTTGCGTTCTCAATGGTGTGCGTGTGGCCTCACCGGATTCCTTGTTGCCTCACCGGGGTCCTTGTAGTCTGTCTGGGTCCTTTTTTCTCTCTGGGTCTTTGTGGCCCACCACCATCCTTGGGTCCTCACTGGGTTCATGTGGCCTCGCCTTGGTCCTTTTGACCTCAACGGGGTCCTTATGTCCTAACTGGTGTTCGTGTGGCCTCACTGGGGCCTTGTGACCTCACCGGTGTCCTTGTTGCCTCACCGGGGTCCATGTAGTCTTTCTAGGTCTATTTTCTCTCTGGGTCTTTGTGGCCTCACAGGGGTCCTTGTGACCTTAACGGGGTCCTTGTTTCCTCAGTGGGGTCTTTGTGGCCTCACCGGGGTCCTTGTTTCTTCACTGGGATTCGTGTGGCCTCACCAGGGTCCTTGTGGCCCCAATTATTTGTCATTTGTTTTCATATATCTCATAGAGCTGTGGCCCTGAAGAAGGTGTGAGATTTCTAGCATCACCTGTTTGTGTGGAATCTTGTAATATATCATCTGTGAGATGTGGAACATAGGCCTCTTTTGAGGGAACCGCCACACTAAAAAAGGGTAACGCGCCGAGCCAACTACAACCTCGAAAGAGCTCTTGTGGTGTGGAAACGTTGGCACATATTTACAAGATTCAAGTCCTGTGGGATGTCACACCTTCTTCAGGTTGCTTATTTTGGTTATGTATTCAGCTGGATGTTGTTACATCATGAGTCAGAATGGAGACCATCCTCTTAGTACATGTGTTGCCCAATTTTTGTAATCTCTGTCCCTTGCGTGGGAAGGAATGCAATAAGAAACCTTTAATTTCCTTCCCAAATGGAGATTGAATTTCTGTATTAGTTCTGTGTTAGGATGTAAGTGAGAGTTGAAAATACTATTATATTTGTTGTTTCCTTGACAGGAGTTTGACATCATTGGAAGAAAGTGTTGTGCATGGTATTGAATTTTCTAGCATGTTAGCAGCAGTAGCAACAATTGAAACAGAGGAAACAAGAATAAATGGCAGAATGCTCAAAAATATAATGTACTATCGAAGTGCTTATGATTGCTAGAAACGCACAAATTCTGCTAAAATGAACAATATAGGAATAAAATCTTGTCAACACAATTTTTTTGATATAAGGTTTATATTTATATTGGAAAGTTTATACAATTGTAATGCAAGCCTTTTTTAATCCACAAGTGTAAAATTTTAACATGACATGAAAGGCTGATTAAAATCACAATAAGTGGAATGTTAAACATACTAATCTCAAGCCACTTGGTTACATCTGTAATGTAGCATCCTGTCCACAAGAAAAGTACGTTTAACAGGGAAGAACTCTAGTCTTAACATATCTGTCATGGCAGGTGCGCACCCAGAATTTTTTTTGGGGGGGGAGGGTGTTGGTGCTGCCCGTGAAGCTATACGTAATTTATGTTTATTTTAAAAATAATGTTATAAAAATTGTGTAAGTACAACATATCACTGTTTGCAGCTGCATTTATATACATGCAAATATAACTACATGTTCCATGACTCAGTTATTTTTAATGTTGATTGCGGCTGAAGGCTACATCACATCAAACTCTTGATATCGTATCTACAAAATCTGTTTTTTAAATTTCGGTTTTCGGTGGTTTGGGGGTGGAGCTGCAGCCCGCTGCTCCCCCCCTCCCCCCTTGGGTGCTCCCTGCATCATTGACAGCAACATACATAAATGTATCAAACCTTGAAGACTTTTTAGACGTGACACCATGACATTTGTGCCGAATGACGCATCATCACATGCCAGGAGACATGAATATTTGCACTGCACTGTTGTGGTGTGGAAAGTCTGGCCCATTATGTTCACGTGTGTGTGGGAACGGTTATGTTTTAAATATTTATACATGTAGTGTTTTAACTGCAGTGTATCAGTGAGTGTAAGTTATTCCTCAGTATTTACTTGTAGAGCAGCCTCGTTACCAGTAACTAATAAAGGCTATGTCTTATTTCAATTTAGTGTGTTGTGCCCAGAGAAGTACTGTCTGCACAGGCCACTAGGTGATGTGAATGATTTTTTTTATTTCCATCTGATTTGCTTGGACCTCCCTGATGGCAAATTATGAAGCAAGGTTGACCTATCTACCTGACAGAATAATGAATGTAATACATATATATAGTCATACAGTCTATTTACATCATGATATTGTGAAAGATTAATAGTTATTTTATGTAATTGTACCAGTATCAGTGCTAAATGGGCATATAACTACATAAGTGAAGATGCTATTTTCAAATGCTGTTGGGAGTGGACATAGAGTAGTATGTGATAGTGCAAGAAATATTTTTTGTGTCCCCTTACAAAGCTTAGTAATTTCAGTTGGGATGATTTGATTATCAGACTAGGAGTGACATAAGAGATTTTATTTGAATGCTTGTAATCAAATTGGTTGGTTGAGTTTGAAATTATGTACTTGTTTGCCTTCCAATGTTAATGGTACGACCAGGTTTTTACCAGTACATGTACACTATATATTGACTGATGTGTATTTTTCATCTCATAGTGTTTGCTCTGTATATGTAACATATATTAACATCAATTATTGTGTACAGTAAAGCATATCCATTTACCTTCCTTCCCGGCCCCTCCTTTGTGGACTTAGCAATTTTGTTTCTTTGCTTTTTTTGCATTTTATTTTGTAGAAATGTTTGTCTAAATCCTGTTGTTAGAAGTAGTTTGTTTCTTGTGTGTATTTTTCTTCATTTAATTGCGAAAATTTTTGAAGATTTTTTTGGTCCCTCTTCTGTATTGAATGAATGGTATTAGAGGTAGGACCTCTGCTTTATAAACCCACCAGCATAAACAAAACACTGCATATGTGACCTCGAATTCTGGAGACTGTTCTGTCGACAATGTACAGCAGGTAATGACAAATTTGAGTGTGAAATGTGTTGATGCCTGAGAATGGGAGGGAATATTTCTTCCAGAATTTGCTAGTATTTGTTTCATGTTAAACCGTATTTAAGTTGTGTGCAGTGTAGTATTTCTTTGCCAGAAGCATCAACTGCATACACCGATGGGTCAAAAAGTCCACATGTGGCTAGTCTTCCCATTTCTTCTTAAGGCGTACGAGATTTTTTATCCCACCATTTGTGTTCCAATTGTTGTTTTGGTACCTTTCACTTCTACTGGTACATGTGCATATTTTGTTTCTAAAGCATGTCCAGTCTGTCCGGAATGTGGACATAGGAGACGATTGGGGATAATTAATACAGTGTGTCCATAAAGTCCGTTCAGGGTTTTGAAAAATTGTGGTGCGCAAACAAATAGAGCTAGCCACATGCGGTTTGCGGCAGATTATAGTGAAACTCTGGAAGTTTTTTTCTGACCTCAGTAGACCTCGATGTGGGCTCCCTTGGTAGCACGGAGAACGTACAGACAATATTCGAGGAAGATGGATCGGCAGAGACGGTCCAATGCCTTGGCCTCCACGTTCACCAGACTTAACACCACTGGATTTTTTTCCTGTGGGGTTATGTCAAGAACAATGTGTTCCGAACGCCAGTTAACGGACTTGATGACCTGAAGACCCGTATCAGGAATGCGATCTCGGCTATTCCAGCGGACATGCTCCACAGAACATGGCAAGAGCTCGTTCTCCGTGCTACAAAGGGAGCCCACATCGAGGTCTACTGAGGACAGTAAAAAACTTCCAGAGTTTCACTGTAATCTGCCCCAAACCACATGTGGCTAGCTCAATTTGTTTGCGTGCCACAGTTTTTCAAAACCCCGAAAGTGCTTTGTGGACAACTGTATAAAGGAAATTGATAAAAATAGATTGAAATGATATGTAATTGAGATCCACTTTGAGCATTACCTATAAGCTGGCTGGAAAATGAGACCTAAGTTACCCATGGAAAAGGTAGGGGGATCAAACACTTTAAGCATTAGGAAAGTTCACTGGCCCAAATATTGAAGGGTGGAGGAAGAGGAAATGTCCGAACACTGGCAGAGGTGTCTGAAGTGCTTTTAATTGCGATGACCACTGCCTGTACGTTATTCGGTATATGTATTCTCACCGGGGTCCTTGTGGCCTCACCGGGGTCCTTGTGTCCTCACCGGGGTCCTTGTGACCTCAACGGGGTTCTTGTGTCCTCACAGGGGTTCGTGTGGCCTCACCGGGGTCCTTGTGGCCTCAATGGGGTCCTTGTGCCCTCACCGGGGTCCGTGTGGCCTCACCGGGTCCCTGTGTCCTCACTGGGGTTCGTGTGGCCTCACTGGGGTCCTTGTGGCCTCAATGGGTTCCTTGTGTCCTCACCGGTGTCCTTGTGGCCTTAACAGGGTCTTTGTGGCCCCTCCGGGTCATTGTAGTCTGAATGTCTGCCCTTTTTTCTCTCTTGGTCTTTGTGGCCTCACCGGGGTCCTTGTGACCTCATCGGGGTCCTCACTGGGGTATGTGGTGCCTCACCGTGGTCCTTGTGGCCTCAATGGGGTCCTTGTGACCTCAACGGGGTTCTTGTGTCCTCACTGGGGTTCGTGTGGCCTCACCGGGGTCCTTCTTTCTCTCTGGGTCTTTGTGGCCTCACCGTGGTCCTTGTGACCTCAACGGGGTCCTTGTGTCCTCACTGGGGTTTGTGTGGCCTCACCGGGGTCCTTGTGGCCTCAATGGGGTCCTTGTGACCTGAAGGTGGTTCTTGTGTCCTCACTGGGGTTCGTGGCCTCACCGGGGTCCTTGTGGCCTCAATGGTGTCCTTGTGGCCTCACCGGGGTCCTTGTGACCTCAACGGGGTCCTTGTGTCCTCACTGGGGTTTGTGTGACCTCACCGGGGTCCATTTGGCCTCAATGGGGTCCTTGTGGCCTCACCGGGGTCCTTGTGACCTCACCGGGGTCCTTGTGACCTTAACGGTGTCCTTGTGTCCTCACTGGGGTTCGTGTGGCCTCACCGGGGTCCTTGTGTCCTTACCGGGATCCTTGTGGCCTCACCGGGGTCCTTTTTTTTCTCTGGGTCTATGTGGCCTCACCCGGGTCCTTTTTTCTCTCTGGGTCTTTGTGGCCTCACTGGTGTCCTTGTGACTTCAACGGGGTCCTTGTGTCCTCACTGGGGTTCGTGTGGCCTCACTGGGGTCCTTGTGACCTCAACGAAGTCCTTGTGTCCTCACTGGGGTTTGTGTGGCCTCACCGGGGTCCTTGTGGCCTCAATGGGGTCCTTGTGGCCTCACCGGGGTCCTTGTGAACTCACCGGGGTCCTTGTGACCTTAACGGGGTCCTTGTGTCCTCACTGGGGTTCGTGTGGCCTCACCAGTGTCCTTGTGGCCTCACCTGGGTCCTTTTTTCTCTCTGGGTTTTTGTGTCCTCACCGGGGTCCTTTTTTCTCTCTGGGTCTTTGTGGCCTCACTGGGGTCCTTGTGACTTCAACGGGGTCCTTGTGTCCTCACTGGGGTTCGTATGGCCTCACCGGGGTCCTTGTGGCCTCACCAGGGTCCTTGTGACCTCACTGGGGTCCTTGTGACCTCAACGGGGTCCTTTTGTCCTCACTGGGGTTCGTGTGGCCTCACCAGGGTCCTTGTGTCCTCAGCTGGGACTTTGTCTGTGGGTCCTTTTTTTTCTCTCTGTGGCCTTGTGTGTTGCCTGTGGCCTTACGTGGTTCCTTGTGTCCTCACCGGGGTATTCTGTCCTCACCGGGGTCCTTGTGGTCTCACTGGGTCCGAGAATATTTGATTGAACTCAGTCGCCATGAAGGCTTTAACGTTTAGAGGTAAATATAAGTTACTTGTACTTAAGTTGTTTTGCCTGCAGTACTGACCAGTTGTGGAGGCAAGACAAATCTGTTTCTTAATGCTTCCTTCAACAGGTTGTTCCTAGCCAACAAGACCAAATTGTAACATCAACCACAGTGCATTCGACACGGTCACTTTAATTGGCAGTGCTAGTATGTTCAGCTTTCCAGGACTTTCATTTCCAGTGGGTACTTTCTGTAGGAGAAACACTCTTTTATGATTATGTTGACTGACCTGTGATGCAAGCATTACAGATTCACCTGCAGCCAGTTGAAGATGAGTAAGAGAAAGTTCGACATTTGAGCAGGAGGTGAGGCATATAGATAAAACTCCACATATTTTTGCTGTAAGTGGAGCTAAGTGATAGATATTATATTTGCTTTGCATGCTTTATTCCAATGAAAAGTGCCCCTAGACAAGGGATATCTTACGTTTTACCAGTAGTGGTTTGCATGATATGTTTGTGCAGGCTGCATTAGTGATGACAGTGTATTCCCCATAAAAAACCAAGTTGTTAGCAATAATGGGAGTAATTATTAGTTAAGTAGCACAGCAGAATGCAACAGTTGATGATATGAAGAACAGTTCATTGAGACCTAATTGAGTGAATTGTGCAATGGTAGTGGCAGACAGGTGGTTTGGCCTTGTGATCTTATTAGGTATTGCATGCTAGTTAAATGGGTAAAAATTATTTTGCTAAAGAATCTCAGGCAGTGTGGAACCCGTGGTCAAGAAGGTGACGTGGGCCTTCAGGCCACCTGTTGGTGCTCTGGCTGTGACTGAACATAGTGGTGTAGCTTGCTTTGTATTTGAGATGTAGCTGGTTGGAGTTATGTCATTGTCTAGCCTATACTCACTTTCTGTGATGTGATGCAACTGGAGTTGGAAATATTGGCAATAGATGTTTCTAGAACTCTGATTATACCATTATTTAAATATTAAAATTGTGGTAAATTGGGAATGGTTTGCCTATTGAGGTGGGTCATTTTCAGTTAATAAATAAGATTTCAAATTAATTACAGAAGGAAGATTAGTTTATGCAGTGTATGCATTTTCTGTGGATTCTGTGAGAGGATCCATAGCTTATCCTTCATGGGCGTTGAAAAATAATGCGTCATACGGAAAGTAAATTTGACGGATTATAGGTGTTTGTTGCGTAATTATTTATAATTTCTGTGATATCTCAAGGTGTCAAGAATTACGCAATACAAAGTTATGATATAACCGTAAATGGTATAAATACATGAAAATACTGTGAAGAAAACATAAAGGTGACGGTGTCTGTAGGACACACCTCTTTTTTTATTTGACAAAGACAGAACTATTGTACTGAGAATTATGTGCTGTGATAGCTGTATGTCACTGGAATGATGGGAGGGATTGGCCGTTGTCCAGGAACATTTAATGTACATTGTTGGTAGAACTCATTGTGAATCATATTCTTTACCCCTATCATTGTGTTCCTCTTGTGAACAGCTGATGTCAGTACCCCAGTATAATAAACATCTAGGTTCCCAAATGTTGTAAGTTGAAAGCCACGTTTTGTGTCTATGCCCCTGCAGCCACATACAATCAAAGCATTCACGGTCTTGCAGGTGTTGATGTGGCGATCTTTTCTGTAGTGCAGTCTTGTACTGAGTGTGTGTAAGAATGTCAGTAATGTGGCATCCAGTAATATCTCTGTAAAAAAAATATTGGCATTAAAGCAGTTGTCCCATTAACTTCTCAGGACTTCTGACGATGGTTTGTGGTCATAGGGGTGACTGAAATTTTGGACATTTGTGCATTATTATGTACATACATCATATACTTTGCTTTTGTCTGCAGGTGACCTCTTACATTTTGAGTAAACATGCTCGGTCTTGCCGCAGTTCAGTATCCAGTGACTGAGACTAGCTCTTTCTAAGTGGAGTCTCTGTACTAAAGGTATGTTTAACCCTTATTCTGCTAATGTGTACTTTTGGTGAGTGGCTGGTATTGCTGACGTCTGCTAACTTGTACTTTTAGGCGAGCTCGATTTGGCAGCATTGAAAATGCATTCTTTGTCTCTGTCTACACAATATGGCAACCCTGAAGCAGTCTACAATACCTTTGTTGTTGTATCTTTGTGTGAACAGGTAGCTAGCTCCAAACAGGCCCTTAATTGGCCATAAATGCATAAGTGTCATAAGTGCTAAAAATGGACTGCACAGTTTGGTTATTCTTGCATTTACAAATGGAATGTTGGTTGTGAAACCATTTGGGTTCCTAAAGCAGCCGAGTAGAGGCTGTAAGGAGAAAGGGAAGGAAAAATTTTGCTTGGCTAAGTTGCAGATAATTGTGCCAACACATATGAGTGTTTGCTCTTGAACAAGTTGCTTGTGTTTGTGTAAGGATATTTACAGCATTTTTAATATTCTGCATTTTCTGTAAATTGTATCACTATTACAAACCAACTGGATACATGTATTAGACAATAAATATACCATATTATTTAAATTATAATTTGATCTGAGGAGAAATGTTTTGGAGAAAATAATGTAAAATAATAAGGTATATTGCCTAGTAAATATACTTACTTGGTTTGTAATAATTTCGAACTTTGCAATATTTTTAGTGTCACAAGAAGACACTATAATTTTGCCTGTTGTTTTGTATTAGTGTGAAACTTGGTCTGTCACACTGAGGGAGGAACATAGGCTGAGGGTGTTCCAGAATAGGGTGCTGAGGAGGATATTTGGGCCTAAGAGGGACGAGGTAACAGAGGAGTGGAGAAGACTAAATAACGAGGAACTTATTGATCTATACTCATCACCAAATATTATTTGGGTGATCAAATCAAGAGGAATGATGTGGGCGAGGAATGTAGCACGTATGGGGGAGGGGAGAGGTGCATACAGGATTTTGGAAGGGGGCAGCTTGGACTGGATTGATATGGCTAAGGATAGGGATAGGTGATGGGCTCTTGTGAATGCGGTAATGAACCTTCGGGTTCCATAAAATGCGGGGAATTTCTTGACTAGCAGAGGACTTGTTAGCTTCTCAAGAAGGACTCTGCTCCATGCAGTTAGTTATTCACAAGACTAGATAATCTGTGTTCACAAGAACTTTGCCCTGGGTCGGAGGGGCTGACAGGGTATTATAAGGCAGGAGGCTGTTTTGCCGATGTCATGCTACAATGTTCCATATGTTACCATCATGAGCATCCTTTCCTCACAGCCAGTGAGGCACACCGGCTACATGTAACACATGTAGATGCCGCAGTGGCGCTGTATATTACGTTTCCACGGAGTTGCCAATCCGTAAGATTTTTAAACTGTGATAGCTAGTCGTTTGCCTTTGATCCGGGCTGATCCGAGCTTTGTTAGAGGGGTCGAAGGTATACTAGATAATCTGTGGTCGAAGGTGTTGTGCGGACGTAAATTACGAAACTAACCTCAAATTTTTGTTATAATTGTGTACATTATTATTCACGTGGAAAATGTGAGGGAATTTGGTGAATGCTACCGGAAAATCGACAGCTAGAAGTAGTCTTTGATAATACTGCCTGGAATTTTCTTATGTGGCAAGAATGATGGTTGAAGAGGAGACCGAATGGTTGGATGGAATGATAAATGAAGCAGTCACGGAAGATAAAAGCCTTCCGAACAAATGTTGTGATATTGCGAAAGGTGGATATAATTGAACTTTGTGTATTTTGAGGTGTTTTGTGTTTGTTGACTGTCTCTTTAATAGTGTGGTCACTTTAGGTTATGTAGGCTCTGTGGCAGCGGATTTATAAATCTGCGAATTGCTGTAAAGATAGAGTAGAATAGAACAGAGTTCATTTACATTTCATAGATCCTTTATAGTTCAGAGAAGCAGATCAAAAATGTAGCAAGTTATTCAATAAAATATTTATTTCATCGACACAACTAGTTGTATTATATCATAAAATGTGGCCACATGTTTCGACAAATTATATGGTCATCCTCAGGCCACTCGTGCACATAAAACCAAAATTACAATTGCAAATTTTATTTTCGGTCAGAATTAAATCTCAGTCTGTTGTACAATGCATAGAGGTAAAATTTAAAAATTGTTTAAAAATAATTTAAACGTTAAGTATTATGGCATTCAAGTATAATTTGTCCTTATTATTAGGACGGAAATTTACTGGCCTTCCTTAAGCAGCTTTTATTTACAATTTGGTCTTCTGCACATCACACTAGCAATTTAACTTTGGCACCAAAGGTTTAAATATGTCATTCTGTATTTTGGTATTAACCTGAAGGTGGCCTAACTCTTGCACCAGTGATGACAAGGGTCTTGCTATATTACCTTGAAAGTCTGCCTTTAATTTGTTTGCTGATTTTACTTTTTAGTAGTGTATGTAAAACATTTGTGTCCATTTTGCTTCAGGTATCGAGAGTCAGAGTGCAGATCTTTTGAAATTGGTGGAAAAATTAGGACCTCTACTAACAGACAAAAAGCCAGAGTTGAGAGAGAAAGGAACGCAAATTCTAGCAGAGGTTTTGCAGAACCTGCCGGAAGATTGTCTGCAAAAATCAGAAATACATTTCATGACAACTTTCTTCTGTGACCGACTTAAGGACCATAATGTAGTTATTCCATCAGTATTGCAAGGAATTCTTGCCATTGTATGTATATACAGATTTGCTTACTTTGCTTTAGTGAGTAATTATTGTTACTTTTAAATTTAGCAAATACATAGTTTGCATGTGTTTTAAGTAAACTTTATTTGCGGGGTGGTTTTGACTTAAAGATTTATTGCATCTATGGTACAGTGTTATGTATGTATTGTATAATGGTACTGAAGAAATTTTAAAAATACTACAACTGTTATCCCTGAATGAAGTAAACTGTCCAAAGAAGGACATGCAAGTTTTAAAGGAATGTCTATTGCAGTGGCTGTAGAAACACAGCAGGTGTAGTCATAAAACACACCTTTGTGGGGTGATAGAGTAAAGACAGCAGTCAGGGAGGCGACTGCAGTATGGTGAATGTGGTTGGAGTTAGAAGTGATGGAAATGTACAGACATGGAAAGGATTAATAAGAGCACCATGGAGTTAACTGCTAGTGCACTCGGCAAGCTTGTGGCCTAACAGAGTACAAGTAGAACATAACCAAGTCTCAGCAGCTGCTGGAAATTCTGTCTGTTGGTCAGGACAATTTTCAAGCCTAGCACTGATCACACCATTAGTAGGGGGTGTGCAAGTTGAGTGCTAATTGAACAGAAGTTAGAAGAAGTTGGTGCTAGCCTTTCAAGTTTTATGTTTTAAGTTTTAAGTTTAGTGTACTTTCAAAGAAGACTCGGACATCTGTGGAGGCCAGTGATGTGTGTCTATGTGAAGCTTTAGGATGCATGATTTTAAGCTGCAGTGTAAATGAGGTCTCCACTCTTCTGCAGTGTTATGTGGCACTGATTGTTAGTTAGTTACCAATATTTTAGGACAGCCTATTGGTCCTATCTTCGAGGGTAAAGCAGTCCAAGAAGAATTACTGCTTGAACCTTGAGGATGGGACTGATAGACTGTCCTGAAACGTGGGTAACTAACTACCAGTAAATGCTGAGTAATGTCACAGATGAGTGAAGACCTAAGCTTTAGGATTTTCACATTGTAGAGTAATGAGGAGAATGTAGCAGTTGAGAAAAATACCAGACAACTGGGAGAAAGGGGAGATAGTATTAGTAGATGAGAAAGGAGACAGAAAACCCATTAGGTGTGTCATATATGTAGACAAATGTTACTTTTGGTAAAGTCGTATAATTTATGGAAGAATTTCAAGTAATCAAATACAAAGAAGCCAGTTACAAAAGCAGTACTTGGTGAGGAGCAACGTGTATTTTCTTGGGAAGGACTCATCACAGATATGACATTTATAATGAGACAATTAAGAAAGATTTGTAATATGTTAAGGCTGTCATAATTACATACAATGATAAAGAGAGGAAATGTGATAAATGTCACATTTGAGATTTTCACAGTTGTGTTGCTGAAGTTTTTAAGTCTTCTGGGATGTCGCTCTGTGTCACTGGGTTAATGCTCGTAGTTACAAGCACGGTCAAGCAATTCGTGAGGTGTGACTGCTTGACCCTGAAGATACATACACTGTAATTCTCCAAAATGTCAGGAACTATCTGCCCAATGACAGCGTTACATTCCAGAAGACTTGAAACTTCAAATATGGTCAGTCTAAAAAAGGCTGAAAGTGCCAGAATATCTTATGGAAAAAACAACCAAGCTAACATACGAGTACATTGATTATGCAGGTTGTGTCCAAACAAAACTAGGAAGATCAGTCTGGTACAGAACTTTGAGAAGTGTGACAATGAAGTGACCTGCTTTCAGTCTGGCTTCAGATCATGATGGATGACATTGTTAATAAAGCTAGAGGACAGGACAAGAGATCAGACATCAAAACATTATTATTTTCAGTTCTGGGGGGTAGATTAAGGGGAAATTGAAGAGAAATAAAATTACTGGAACCTTTGTATAGAGCAATATTGACTGAAAATTGATGTGGATGAGACACAAACTTAAGAATGAAGTGAACATTTTGGTAGTTCAAGAGATGGAATGAATTCAGTCGGAAAAATGCGGGGAGACATTGGTAGAAAAATAAAGAATATTTCTCAATTCAGTAAAATTGTAAAAGTATTATTATGGGGCAGGGATATGCCAAAACAGTGCAAAACAAAAGTTGTGAAGTATGTTTGAAACTGATTCTAGCATGTAAGCTTTATCGTTTTAAGGGACTACATGCTGGTCTGTAAAAGGTACTGGTGAATGGACTAGCATGCCATGTACTGGTCTCTGTGTTTTTACTCAGGCTGTCAAGAGGTACAATTGATATTTAAATCCATCTCCTAAAGGTTAATGCTGAAGCAGCATTCTGCAAAGGGAAACGAAAGCAAAATCCAAGCAATGGATATGGAATAATTGAGAGTCGAACAACACAGGACATACAGTGGACTGCTGATTGAGGTTTCTCAATTTAAGACTTCTGTACATATTAGGTTCATTTCTCATGATTTTAGGTTTTTCTGCATCTAAGACATGGTAATTCAGTTCCTACACCATTTTGGAGCTTCAGTTTAGGATTTTGTTTACTACTTTGAGTTTGGGTTGCATAAATAATGCCACACCTGAAAAGAGCATGAGAATTACCTACAATTCACCATCGTATGATGTATGCAGTTAAAAAAGTGTCATTAAATGATCCAAGAGCTGGTCTCTGACTTTTTGTGGCTGTGTTTTTATAGCATTTTTTGGTATTAAATACCCACATTTGTTTCATTTTTAAATATCCCTTCCTTCATTTTGTAATTATGGAATAGCTGTAAATATTGCAGTCAGCTTTGTTATGCAAAGGAATGTCAGTCACACTTGAGGTAATCATTTAATGTATGAAGTCTTATAAATCTGATTATGTCGTGTCCAGTCAGGAGTTTACATGTGTCCTTGTATGACAGTATGCATGTATCCTTGTTTTTGATGATAAGCTTAACACAGTACATACTTTGTGCATAAATCATAGAAGGGCAACAGTGTACACGTATGTTGTAGAATTAATAAGTATTTACTTCTTCCCCTGCATGTTTAGAGAAGAAATAAGCAGTTGTTAATTGTGTGACATGTGTATAGCGTGAGCCGGGATAGTGCAGTCGGTATAGTGACTCGCTACAGGCTGGACGGTCCGGAGATCAAATCCTGGTGGGGGCAAGATTTTCTGCAGCCGTCCAGATCGGCCCTGGGTCCCACCCAGCCTCCTATACAGTGGGTACTGGGTCTCTTTCCTGGGGGTAAAGCAGCCGGGGCGTGGAGTTGACCACCCACCATCATCTAGTGCCAGGGTTAAAGAAAGAGTAGAGCTATACCTCTACTCCCCCTCTGGGCCTTCATGGCATGTTTTAGGGTGAACTTTACCTATATGTGTATAGCAGGATTTAATCCACAAAGTCCCCATCATTTTGCGTGACAACCGAGTCTCACAAACATTATGGTCCTTCTACCTCAGTCACGTGATTGCAGCTGCTGTGTAAGCAGACGAATTCTGGCACCTTCACTGCTTGATTGCAGAAACACACTGATCTGTGCACACATGACTTTGCGTACTCTCATGACTTGTTACTTCAGCCTAGGTTTTCTAACATTACCTGTGCCTGAAGCTGGAAACTTTGTGGAATTAATCCTGCTAAACATTGTTGGCTGTGATTTATGCATGTGATGGGTACACAGTTAATCATGCAGCATTACAAGATGTCATGCTGAACATACTGTGTTGACTTACTTGACTGTAATTTAGAATTGCTGGTGCAGTGTGCAAGTGTGATAATATGTTACAGATGCAAATGTATAAGCTCCCACAAGGTGCTGCAGCACAGATCATCACAGCAATGTTTCAGCATGTTCATTGCCAATCTCACAAGCAGCCAGACCGCAGTGTTATCTACAAAATACTTCAAGCATGTATTCAGAAATGCAGTGAGGGTAGGTAATGTTATACTCATATATCTTTTGTAGTAGTACACCATTTTTTAGGCACGTTCAGAAAACTACCATGGCTTTGTCATGTCTGTCTTTCCATCAGTCCAGCCGTATGCAACAACTCAGCTCCCACTGGATGGATTTTCATGAAATTTGACGTTTAAAGCTTTTAAAAAACTTGTTGAGAATATTCAAGTTTCATTAAAATCTGACAAGAGTAAGTGGTACTTTACATGATGACCTATGTACATTTATGATAATATGCAAACTCAGAATATGTAATACTTATTGCTTTTCCACGGCAACAATGGTTATGCAAACGCACCTCAGTGTTACATTTATACATGTCTTGTTGTTTTTACTGAATGTATGTACAGTGTGTCCACAAATTCCCTTCCGGGTTTTGAAAAAGTGTGGCGCGCAAACAAATTGTGCTATCCACATGCGGTTTGCGGCAGATTACAGTGAAACTCTGGAAGTTTTATTTTTGCCACCAACAGATGGCATAAGCGGCCATCTTTACGTTTCTCAGTCAGTTTGTGAAATGGCGAGTGTGCAGGAACGCGCGCGTTGCGGCAGAGACGGTCCAATGCCTTGGCCTCCACGTTCACCAGACATAACACCACTGGATTTTTTCCTGTGGGGTTATGTCAAGAGCAATGTGTTCCGAACACCAGTTAACGGACTTGATGACCTGAAAACCCGTATCAGGAATGCGATCTCGGCTATTCCAGCGGACATGCTCCACAGAACATGGCAAGAGCTCGAATATCGTCTGGACGTTCTACGTGCTACCAAGGGAGCCCACATCGAGGTCTACTGAGGTCAGTAAAAAACTTCCAGAGTTTCACTGTAATCTGCCGCAAACCGCATGTGGCTAGCTCAATTTGTTTGCGCGCCACAATTTTTCAAAACCCCGAAGGGACTTCGTGGACACACTGTATTTCACAAGAGTAACTGAGAAGAGTAAGTTTAAGATAAAGTTGTACCTATGCCTACTATGAAGGCATGCATGTACAGCAGGCATATAACTCCACTCATTCTTGACCTCACTGCTAGATGACCTTTATGCCCCAGCTACTTTACTTCCAGGGAAAAAGCTGCGAGTACCTACTGAATAGAAGTCTGGATGGGTTCCTTAGCTGGTCTGGGTGTGTGGAGAAGAGAAAAAGTGCATTCCTCTGCTGGGAATGAAACACCAGACCGTATAGCCCATAGCCTTGTCACTGTACCAACTGTTCTTTCCTGGCTCCCAACTAAGAACAGTATCAGCAGTAAAGGTGATTAACCAGCTGACCAATTAATTAGGTCAGTTGGCAAAGCCATTGCTCTGACTTAGTGGTTATCTGATCCTTTTGCATTGAGTTGAATGCTATGCTATATATTTTCCTTTAAAGATGTGTGCAATGTGTGGTGGCAACAGTAATTTCTTATTGTTTTCGTGTTATAACTAGACAGTGGACATTCAGGCAAATGCCTATTAATTTCGTGAGGAAATGTACAAAGAATTTCAAAGTATGTTTATAATTCACTGGCAGGCAAACTGATTATTTTATAGTGCCTAGAAATGCATATTTTGACATCCATATTTTAGCATTTTGTTGGATAGAAATGCTTATTCGTAGAATGTCTCTGCATTTTACTGTGTACTAAATACTTCAAAATGTTACTTTAGATGTGTATAAACAGTCATTTATTTGATCTTGCACTATACTTAGATGTCAGACTGTTCATATATGTTGGATGTTTATGCATCAAGAGACAGAATTATATTTCTATATCATGGCACTCGAAGAACAAGTTTACAAACAGTGTATTTTACTATGCTCGTATCAAAAGCCACAAACTCGATTGTGCCTGTGGAAATTTAAAAGTATCAAACAATGTCTGAAACTGTTTGCAGCTGCACCTTTCAAAAGTATGTGACACTGATCATGTGTCATCTGCAGTCATGTAATAATGTACTTGGCTTTGCATCAACCTCCAAATTTGTGCAAAGTCAGTTCCATGTAGCAGTTATTTTCCTTCTCCCAGTAATTTTCACAATTCCCAAAGTTGAAACATCAAAATTTGGTCTGATTTGACAGTGTCTGACTGAACTCCCTTGTATGACAGTAGACAAGATTATTTTTTTGTCAGTATTTTATGTACCATTTGCTGTTGTGGCAATATAAATTTGTTTTGCATGAAATGAAGAACCTACGCTAATGCCATTCAAGGTTATTATTATGACCACTTATTCTAATATAATAGTGTTTGTGTTGTTTCGAGTATAAAGTGATTAAAAATATTTTATGTACAGGGATATAACAGAAAGTAAAAGAGATGTGGCATGTTTAGTAAGTAATGTTCCTTTGCCTGCAGCTTTGTGGTAATCAAACATTTAATTTTTCTGTGAGAGGTAGCACTTGTAGTAGTAGTAACATGCAACAGATGGCACAAGAGTCAGATACTATTCAGGTGATAATTTGATGTGCAGTGGCAGTGACATTGGAAACTTGGGCCCATGAAGGAGTTCATAGGGTTATTCAGTTTTTTATGGGTGAAACATGTTTCTGCCTTCATAATTTACCAACAGTTCGTAGAGGTGTATGGTGATGGCGTAATGAGAGTGTAGCATGTCAGAAAATGGAGAAGGGAGTTTGAAAATGGTCTGATGGACATCCATGATGATGATCACACTGGCAGACCATCACATCAAGGATGGAAATGAACACAGCGTGAGTGGAGGAACTGATATGGGAAGACTGACAAGTGACAATCTCAGATTTATCCACTGCTTTGTAGTTGTCCCTCAGAATTGTACACAACATTTTCTATGAAGAACTGGGGTACCATAGAGTGTGTGTGTGTTAGACAACAAGGTGTGTGACAGAAGACACAACAAGACAGTCAGTGTATGTATAAACGTAACATTGAGGCGCATTCGCTTCGCGAAACCATTGTTGTCATGGAAAGCAATAAATATTACATATTCTGAGTGTGTGTCTGTATTTGTGCCTTAATTATCCAGCATGCAGAATGCATACACTGTATTATATTGTCATCTGTGTACAGTGTGGTTGTACCATATTTTTCCACATTATCTCATTTTCCGAAAATAGTTATTGAACGTAAAATGTGTGTTTTGCTTTTCTCTACATATTTTGTCTGAAACATTTCTCATTCTAAGAAGAACTCAGCGAGATTTTATGATAAATGTACGTATGTCTTCATGTAAAGTACCAGTTATTCTTGTCAGATTTTAACAAATTTTCTGACATATTTTCGAATACTTAAATATCAAATCTCGTGAAAATCCATCCAGTGGGAGCCGAGTTGTTCCATGCAGACAGACAAACAGACATGACGAAGCTAATAGTCGCTTTTTGCAATTTTGCAAACGCGCCTAAAAATCAGCCTTGTGATATTGCTCTTGCACATCTGTATCATTTAAAGAAGAAGGAAACAAATTTGTGGAATCCATAGTAACAGGCAATGAAGCATGGGTGCACCAGTTCATTCCTCAAACAAATCCAGATGGAATGCTGTGGAGAAACCCAACTTCTCTGAGAACCAAACAATTCAAAGTATGTGAGTCTGCTGTAAACGTTATGGCATCTGTATTCTAGGATGTGGAAGGAGTCATCCACATAGAATTTTGTGCTTTGTGGCACAGCAGTAAATGTGAGTGCCTTCTGCAGCACTCTGCTGTGACTGTGTGAGACTGTTTACAGGAAGACATCTGGACGTCTGTTGTGAGGTGTGATGCTTTATCATGACAGTACAACCTCACACAGCACACATTAGATAAAAGAATTGTTGTAGTCATTTCACTGGGATCTTTTGGAGCATCCACCTTATTGTCCTGACCTTGGCCTGGTGGACTGTCATTTGTTTTGGCCACTGAAGAAACACTAATTCTACAGTGCTGTGGAAGTGGAAATGGCTGTTTGTGTATGGTTGTGATTGCCAGAGTGTGATTTCTGCCATGTTGGAATTTTTATACTTGTACCAAAAGGTGACAATTGCATCAGTGATCTGGGGAATTATTTTGAATAGTAATATTAATCGTAATGGAATAAATGAGCTACATTTGACACTGTAATGACTTCTCATTTGTTTTTTATTAGCTAGGAAACGTTACTTATTAATCATGTTTGTATAACAATTATTGCGTTTTATTTAATTGACAGCTTTGAATAAAGGTCCAGAAGGTTCAAATTATTTTTTATTAATTTTGGAACTTTTGCCCTCTCATCCACATGGAGCCCTACTTCTGTATGCACTGTGCATACCTATAAATCTTCTGCTGCCTAAACTAAATCTTGCTTTTCTTGTAGATCAAATTTAGACATTTTCTTAGAAGCATGGAGTTATAAATTCACAGATATGTCACATTTTGAGAAATGTCATACATTTTTCAGTTTAACACATTCGGATACATCTACGGGTTAAACACAATCTTAAGTCTTGCACAAAATCGGCCAAGACCTGATGTAAAAGTCCAAAACAAACGGGTAGTGCTGAAACTTTTTGCATGATTTGTGTTTTTTATATGTTTAATGAACAGTAATGGAAGAGAGCCAGAAACTGAGTCTGAAATTCCTGTTGCAGAATTAAAGCTGCTTGGTCCTGACTTTGTGTTTGGTGTGATATCGATGATTGATGGTGAGCGAGATCCTCGCAATTTGTTGCAGCTCTTTGGCATACTTCCAAACTTCATTAAAACATTTCCTCTTGGACATCTGACCGAAGAGATGTTTGATGTTGTGTCATGCTACTTTCCTGTTGATTTTTATTCAGTGAGTATTAAGACATCTTTGTTATGTGTTCTGATACTTCATACTTTGCTGAGTTGTAACCAGCTGCTAACACTGAATTTTAATCAGTAACCTGTACTGTTATAAGCAGGGGCAGTTTGACTTATATGAACTTCTTCTCTTTAAATGTAACTGACTACCTCAATGGAGTGACTGGAAATAGACAGTGGTGAGTGAGGGTAGGTTTTACAGTAAGCATGTCAGGGAAAACATTACTGTGAAGGTTTTGAGGATCCAAGTCTTCTGGGATGTGATGCTGCGTCGTAGGGCAAGTGATTCCGTATGTTTCAAAGGATCGTAATGCTTTCATCATCAGTGTCAAGCAGTCAAAGATGAAAGAAGGTTTTGTTATAAGCAGATAAACTCATAAATATGAGCCCCTTTACTGTGAAGTTATGCAAGAATTCAGGGGATGTTTTGTAAAGAAATGATATCAGCATGGGGCACACTGTGTAGCAGGTTTAACAGCTAGCGGTATTGAGAGAAGCAAATATTCTGTATAGTTATTCTGTCTCATTAAATGTATGTGAATTCAAACCAATAGCAGTTTTAAATTATTGACTAGACCCATTGGGGATGTGAGATACTCTTTCTGGGAGTGCAAGACATGCCAGATTTGTTTTAAAAAGTACTGCCCAGCTGTACGTAAGCTACACCTCCTTGTGCAAGACAGGATTTTCATCACTTGTACACATCAAAACCAAGGCCAGAAACCACTTGAATATGAGTGGTGATGTGTGTGGCTATTTCCGAGAAGTTTCTTATTTCCCAAACGTCATTGAATGAAAGCAACATTAGAAGAATTGCTGAGCTGGTAAACTTAATGAAAGTGCATAAGTTTTAAAACTTTAGCGGCGACATGATTCAATATAGTCTTCTCGGGTGATCAGCCATGTTAACTCGTTTAAGTTTCAGGGACTGGCTCCGTCCCCATCCTCAGGCAAAACTGATTTAACACACTGCTCGTCTGTCCCGTGTTTTTCTACCTGCCAAGGGGACAGACGAGCATTGTGTTAAATCAGTTTTGCCTGAGGATGGGGACGGAGCTAGTCCCCAAAACGTTGTATTTAAAGGAGTTAACGCGCCTGATCGCCCGAGAAGACTGTATTGAATTAATCAAA
This sequence comes from Reticulitermes speratus, assembly GCA_021186555.1. Taxonomy (NCBI): domain Eukaryota; kingdom Metazoa; phylum Arthropoda; class Insecta; order Blattodea; family Rhinotermitidae; genus Reticulitermes; species Reticulitermes speratus. The sequence continues at coordinate 3,830,654 of JAJKFL010000237.1, read as the reverse complement.
GTGCATGATTTTTTGTATATTCTTTATTTTACTTTGAAAGTAAAATAAGTGTTTAATTCTGTTGCTATAATTTTATAGTCATGCTCTGTGTTAGGTTTAAAGACTGATCTACTCTACCAATTTTTTATATGGGTTTGAGAACATATTTTGAAAACCAAAGTGGGGTGAGCTACTGTAAAGGTTAAGAACAACAACTAGACTGGATCAGAGTGTGGCAGGCTTTGGAATGTATGCCTCTTTAGCTCAGTCGATTCTCAAGCAGAGGAAGGACTGAGTCTGTATTGTCCGTGTATCTGTGTTTTCTTGTGAACTGCTTCTGTGCGTTGTGCAGTTAAATTAATTCATTGTCCCTTGGAACTGCAGAGGTTTTGGTTTGTGTCTTTCAAGTAGTTTGAAGAACCCTTAGATGGTGCCGTAATGTATAATGTTGTTTATTTTGCTGAGAGATTATTAAATGAACGTATTTCTCTATAACAGATGCCCGACACTCCAAATGGCATTACTCGTGATGACCTTGCAGATTCTCTTTTGCCTTGCCTAATAGCCTCACCGGCTTTTACAGAATTCTGCATTCCATTGTTGTTAGAGAAGTTGGATTCTCAACTCCGCATTGCAAAGCTTGATTCTCTTCGCGTGCTGGTGAGTAGTGGTACTTCCATGTGACAGCCTAGGCCTTGTGTAAAATTCTTTAGGGCAGTTTCATGCAAAATAAGGTACTGTGGCTGCATATCAATTTATATAAGGAATTAGACAATTTTGGTCTAATGTGTTTTATGGATGTGAATATAACAGGGTACCTTTGTTTTTTCCTAGGATGTGCTCAATTCATTGTTACAACTTTCAGTGTAAGTTATTTATGAAATGAACAGAAGTGCTTTTGAGGTTTTGACAGCCATAATTTCTTATGGGCAGTTTTATTCATTCATAGACACAACCAGTCTGCAGCTGTATCAGTCACATGACTAGCTGATAGTTGCAACCTGGAATGCAGCATTGGGTGATGCAGAGTGTGCTTCACAACAGCTCAGCGTTACCTCATGATATTTAACCAGAAACTTCCTTGTTCACGTTACATGTGGCAATCGACCGATCCAGATACATTTTTATCAGCTGGTCAGCTAATACTTTACATGTAGCAACGGTGAAAATCTCACCCAAGCTACTAGGTAGAAGAAGGCTGAAGATCTTCACTGACTGATAACTTCCCTCCACTGAGTTTTACAAAACTTCACAAATTCTGGTGTGTGAAACTTGGAATGATACAAGGAATAACTTTGGATATGCTCTTATGGACAGTGGTGTTTGCATTTACTGTGTGGCACATGCCCTTAGAAAGGCCCTTATATTTTGCAAAGTGAAGTGGAAAAAGCTATCAAGGAGATGAGGGATAAGAAGGCTACAGGAGATGATGATGTACCTGGGGATGTACTCAAATTGTTGGGAAAAGGTGGTCTAAGGCTAATGACACAGATGATCAACAGCATGTATGTAACTGGAGAATGGCCCAGAGATTTTATTGAAGTTACAATGATTGCCTTAAAGAAGAAGCCCAAAGCTACAAAATGCAGCGACCATCGCACAATCAGCATCATCGCTCATGCAGCAAAGATAGTAGCGAGGATACTTAGAAGAAGGATTGAGAGGAAAATTGAAGATGCACTTGGAGAAGATCAGTTTGGATTTAGAAGAGGAAAAGGAACTAGGGATGCAATTGGGATGCTGAGAATAATATCAGAACGAACCTTGGTCATAGATGAGGAATTGTGTGCTTGCTTCATAGACTGGCAGAAGGCATTTGACCGTGTCAACTGGACCAAATTAATGCAGATCCTAAAGGGAATTGGGATAGACTGGCGCGAAAGAAGATTGATCAGCAAATTGTACATGGAACAGAGTGTCAAAATAAGACTGGACCAAGGGAGATGAGAAGTGTGAAGATTGGAAGAGGAGTTAGACAAGGTTGCTGCATGTCACCGATTCTATTCAACTTATACAGCGAGTACCTTACCAAGGAAGCTCTTGAAGGGTTTGGAGACTTCAAAATAGGAGGACAAGTAATTCGCACTGTGAAATATGCAGATGACCTTGTGCTACTGGCTAGGGAAGAAAAGGTGCTACAGGGCATGATTGATAGACTAATTGAAATTGGAAGACGCTATGGAATGGAAATGAATGTGGGAAAAACTAAAGTAATGAAAATCTCAAGGCAACCATCCCCAATGAAAATTATGATAGATCAAAAACAATTGGAGAATGTGGAATATTTCAATTAATTGGGTAGCATGATAACAAGTGATGCAAGGTGTACACGTGAAATTAAATCCAGAATTGCCATGGCAAAAGCTGCATTCAACAAGAAGAAAAATCTTTTCACCAGCAAACTGGAATTAAATTTAAGGAAGAAACTAGTAAAGTGCTACATTTGGAGCATAGCTTTGTATGGTGCTGAAACGTGGACACTTCGGAAAGTAGATCAGAAGTATCTGGAAAGTTTTGAAATGTGGTGCTGGAGAAGAATGGAGAAGATCAGTAGGACCGATCGTGTGAGAAATGAAGAAGTATTACACAGAGTCAAGGAGGAGAGAAATATCCTACATACAATAAAAAGAAGAAAGGCTAACTGGATTGGTCACATCTTGCGTAGAAACTGCCTTCTGAAACACGTGATTGAAGGAAAGTTAGAAGGAAGGATAGAAATGACGGGACGACGAGGGAGAAGACGTAAGCAGCTACTGGATGACGTTAAGGAAAAGAAGAGATACTGGAAATTGAAAGAGGAAGCACTAGATCGCACCCTGTGGAGAACTCGCTTTGGAAGAGGCTACGGACCTGTCGTAAGACAGACTACAGAATGAATGAATAAACATGCCACAAGGGTTCATGGCTTAATGAGATGTTCAGAACCGAGTGAAAATGCCAAAACTCAAAAAGCCATCTCCCAAAGACAGAGTGTGAATTTAGTCACCTCTAATCATATGTGTGTGTGGAAATAACTGATAGTTACTTTGGAAATAAAATGGAACACTCATTTAACAAATCATATTGGGATCTTCACTCTTCTGGGATGTTACGCAGCATAGATTGGTAGTTACCAGTGTTTTGGGACAGCCTATCAGCCCCGTCTTCAGGGGTCAAGCAGTAATTCTTCTTGGACTGCTTGACCCTTGAAGATGGGATTGATAGTTTGTCCCGAAATGTTGGTAACTACCTACCAATCTACGCATCATAACGCCCCAGAAGAGTGAAATTCTCATGTACACTGTGGTGGAAGCCTGAAATCACGCAAGTCTTATTGGATTTTTCACCTACAAAGCCAGTTTGTCCCTCCAGCACCCACAGTGTTTCCAAGGTTGAAGTTTATCTGTTAATGTATCAGCAGTCATTGAGTTAGTATGAATGCATCTCATTGCTTAATCTTGGTCAATACACCCTTCTATTTTTGCTGGATTACAGGTTCATATTTTAGTTCCATCATCTATATCAACCCATTGGCAGGAATATAAGAGTTCTTTATTTATTGCAGCATTGATTTACAACAATATACCAGGCTTGATGGAGGTTGTTAATGGCCCTTGTATTGAGTAAAGTTTTTAGATATTTACTGCTGCCAGCTTCATGGCTTCATTTGGTTTTGTGGTTTTTTTGTTAAACCGCCCGTAAAACTGGCATGTCACTGTAAATGTTACTGCATTGTAAGTGGAACCTTAGTGTGGTGACTAATGAGATTCTGGATGGAGACTGCAGATACTGAGGGTAATAGTTACTGTGCTGACCAAGCAGTCACTGACATTTGGCAAGGGGTGGTCCTCTGGCATGGAGTTTGGGTATGAGACACCCAGCCCCTCACCATTAAAACTTGCATGGTATGAAATGTTAGACTGGACCTCAGATTTAATATTTTGATCACAGCTTAACTGATGGAAAGACCTGATGGAATGCAAGCAGGAACATTACTGTTGCAAATGAGGGGATAAAATTAACATTTTGAGACCCAGGATTGTGACAGATGCACAGTTCCAGTAGACTAACTATTTTTTCTGTGCAGATACTATTAGATTACATCTAGAACATAATTTGACAGTGGCACATACTAATAGCGACTGAGGAGAAGGATTTTGACCCTCATAGATCGGGTCATGTCTGTGCTAGCCATGCAATGAAAATGTGTAGCTCCTGTCAAAAATGCCCTTGTCACTGCATAAGGTAGTTTTTTTTAGCAAGTACAATTCAGTTGATTAGTTCTGCATTAGAATTATCACCAGCCAAAGGACTTCTTACCTCCTGTGGAAACCCAGCCACAGCATAATAGGCCTTTTTCCTCAATTAACTTCTGCTGATGAGATTCAACATTTTCAATCCATATACACTTTATTTTGGGCTACAGTTGTCCATGGAAAGCGATTAACTCCAATTAACGCAGTAGGGTAAGGTAAAGTTCACCCTGTAACCTGACATGAAGGCACAGAAGGGGAGTAGAGGTATAGCTCTACTCTTTCTTTAACCTTGGCACTAGATGGGGGTGTGTGGTTAACACCACGCCCAGGCCGCTTTACCTCCTGGAATGACGCAGTACCCATTGTGTAAGAGGCTGGGTGGACCCCAGGGTTGGTCTGGACAGGTGTGGAAAATCTTGCCCCCACTGGGATTCATTCCTCAGTCCATCCAGCCTGTAGCGAGTCGCTATGCTGACTACACTATCCCAGCCCACACACAGTAGAGTGAGTTTCATAATTTTGCCTTTTACCTTATGATAGTTTCAGAGCTAGCTTCTGAAATGTTGTGTGTGTTTTGAGGAAGAACTGACACAATGAAAAGTGTCATGTAATTTCAGTAACACCCCATAATTAAAAACCTTTAGGCATAATTCAATATTCTTTTCTTTTCAGCAAAAATGTTGCAAGACATTCACAGTGGAAGGAATGGCGAAGTACCTGTATGATATATTTCAGTCTTTTCATCGAGAAGTCGTTCCTGGAACAGACAAGGAAGTATGCAGTGAAGCTCTTGCAGCGCTGAAAGATCTAGTACACATGCTGTCTATTGCACCTGTTAAGGAAGACCAAGTGAAATTCTTGCATGGAATTTTAGAGAATATTATCGGTGGTAAGTTGTGAAGAGCAGTGTTATCAAATCCTGAAATCTTAGTATTCCAGTTGAGACTATTAAAGCTGTAGTGCATAAAGGCTGGGTATGTTGGGTGAAAACTAGTAGAAATGAGTGTGGTTTGAGGTCCTCACAGCCTTCTTGATGAAGAGTACATTCTTCTGGGGTGTGATGCCATGTTGACTGGTAATTGTCAGAGGAGCTTGCTACCTCAATCTTCAGAGTAGTTAGAGAAGAAAGAAGACCACCTTGAAGATGGCGGCAGCAAACTCCTCTGAAATGTCAGTAACAAATTACCGGTCGTGGTATGATATTTCAGGAGACTGATCTTTGTGTAGAAGTAGGTATGCAAGTAAATGTTAAATTTATCTGAAAATCAATACACTGATATGCCTCTTCTTGCACAATAGTTAGGTTCCTCAAATGGCTGTGGTTATTTCTGGCTGTGCATACATAAAGCAGATGAAATCAACCTTGAAACATCAAATATAATTTTTGTCTTGTGACGATTCAGTTGCCAAGTTTTAATTTATGAAATGTGTTTGCACATCATTGAGGTGTTGTCACTAACATGAGAAGAGTGCCATATTGCACATGCCACTTCATACATACCATTAGCAGAATGTGAGATGATTTTTGGTTTAAAAGCAGCATTTCTTGTTGATGTGAACACTATACCACTGATTAAAGCAGATTAAGTTTATTTTAATCACATAAGACATTTACTGTATATATGTACATTTCATGAAGGATCTAGAAAATCACACAAGGCATTATAGGTAATACACATCATCACAAACACATCACAAACAACTTACATATGAATAAAAAACAAGGAGTTGTATAGTAAGATAATTTCTATAAGGTCTCTGCTGTTTGATTTGTGAGCCTGGGCTGAAGTCATGAGTGTCAGGAGTGAGAAGTCATGTGCTTCTGAGATCTTTACTCTTCTGGGATATTACGCAGCGTAGATTGGTAGTTCGTTACCGACGTTTCGGGACAACTTATCGGTCCCATCTTCACGGGTCAAGCAGTGTTGGACATGCCAGAAGAGTGAAGATCTCGTTTATATGGCGGCAGCTGCCTGAAATCACACGTGCTTCTGCTTCAGTGCCCGTAGCAGCTATAATCACATGGCAAGTAGGAGCATCATGAAGTCATGTTACACTTGTAAGAATCTAAAGAGCTGTTGTCGCTTGCACAGTGGCTACAGTGACTACTACTGTGGCTCATTTTGTCACATGTGATCTGTATTTGTGTGGGCAGTTGGTGAGATTTGTGCTGAAGGTCATGATGCAGATTGACAGGGACTTTATACAAGTAATCCCTCTATGTGAACCTAATATTCACTCTAGTTAGTGAATAATATTAAAGGTCAGTGGAGTCATGAATGTTGCATACGGACGTTTTCATGGCAGAATTATTTCTCATAAAAAATTTTTAACATAATTTGTATTTGCAGTTGCTTGTCAGGAACTACAAGATGTGCAGTTAAGTTTATTTCTTCCAACTGCCCGGATGCTGCTAACAGTTACCCAGGCGTCACCTGCAGCTTGCCATCAAGTTGTTACTGTGGTAAGTTTAAGGAAATTTGTACTGGATGTAACAATGTGCAGGGGTCGCGTTGGCACAGTTGGTTGAGGCACTGCGCTACAAACCGGAACGTCGCGGGTTCGATTCTCGATGGTGTCACTGGAATTTTTCAGTGACATAATCGTTTCGGTCGCACTATGGCCCTGGGGTCGACTCAGCCTCTAACAGAAATGAGTACCAGGAATCTTTCCTTGGGGGGTAAAGGCGGCCGGTGCGTAGGGCTGACAACCTTACCACCTTCATGTGCCGATTGTCTAAAAACCTGGGAGCCTCGACCTCCTGGAGCCCTAAGGGCCTTCCTAGGCCTGTATGGGACGGCTTTTTAACAATGTGCAGGTTGTAGCCATTTTCTTTACCATGTTTTGTTCCTTATGAATAAGTACACTTAATTCAAACATATTTTTATTTACTATACTGATTCAGAACCTGTTGTATATATACAATATGCAGTCTTTTCTGTGTCTACAGCATGCACTCTTTGCTCCGTTTCATAATCATTGCATTTGTTTTTCGCGTAAATTGACCATCACACATACAGAGTTATTATTTTGCTCAACAGATTTGGTTTGTTACTTACTGCTGGTACACAACTGTGCATGTTGGCGGTTGGCTGAATTGGCTTTGCTCATACAGGAAAAATGAGCCCACAGATAGTGACAACTGATAGTTGTCAAATAATGTAATGATCCTATTTTAAGAGATGCATTTTGACTCTTAGTTGCAACTTGAAGTTTCAGAGCTGTAAGATCAGTGTTGTAGACTGAGTGGATGAGTGGAAATGTGAACTTGCCAGTGTTGAAATACGAATCATTTCATGATTTTAAGTAACATAACTATTAGACTACTTTTAAGCTGAGTTGTGTGAGGGGTATAAGCTATTGAAGGAGTAGCCACTACATTTGGTAATTTAAGCCATCAGTACCCAAGTCACATAAATAGCGCCCCAGTGGATGCTTGTACCACTAATAACATCACCCGTAAGTGCTGTATTAAGTTTATACCAGTTGAAATGACATGGTAATGGAAGCCATCAGGACCAAAGTTATATAAATAGTGCCCCAGTGAATACCTGTACCAGAAGTAACTTCTTATTCAGTGGCATGACAGGTATTGTCTCCTACATCTTATTATATTCAGCAGCAATGAGGAGTCCCTCCTGATGTTGTCTTCCCATCTTCTTCATGACTTCCCACAGGTCTTCTTCCATGGTATTTTCCATCCAGTACTTTTGTGGTATTCTAGAATTATCCATTCAGACTGTGTGACCTGCCCATTGTAATCTTTTCAACCTAATATATTTCACTATATCAGGCCCATCTAACAATTCATAGAGCTCTTCATTATGTGTTAGTCTCTATCCTAAGTCATTTTCGTAGACTGTTCCAAAGATTCTTCTTAGAATTTTCCTTTCAGATATTGCTAGCCTTTCTATGATGTCTTGAGTCATTATCCATGCTTGGCAGCCATAGCTTAGTACCGGTTGGATTAGAGTCTTATTTATTCTAAGTTTATCTTTTCTAACCAAAAGTAACACCACCATTAAGTGCTGTATTAAGTTTATGCCAGTTGAAACCACGTTTCGTAATGGAAGCCATCAGTACCAAAGTCATGTAAATAGCACCCCAGTGGATACTTGTACCGGTAATAACACTATCCGTTAAGTGCTGTATTCAGTTCATACTGTTGAAAACACATTTGATGCCTGTGTTAGCACCAACAACAGACTTTACAAGTGGCTTATGCCAGTATCTACAGTAACTGTGTTTCCTCAGTATGATTCATTTTAATATTACCCTTCAATCTAGGCATGGTTTCCGTATGTGTTGTCACCCCTTTGGATTTTCTGATTAAAATGTTGTGTACACTTCTCTTCTTCTTTACGTACTACATGTTTCACCAATCCTCTCCTTCATTTGGCCACAGGACACATTGCAGAGTTGTCATTATACAGTTTACTCCATCCTGTTACTTCCTATTCCTTAGGTCCAGATAATATTGTCATCCCCTCAATCTTACTTTATGATCTGTACTCCACACCAGATATTTGTTCGGATGATAAAATCAAGAAGAATGAGATGGGTGGGGCATGTGGCATGTATGGGAGACAGGAGAGGTGTATACAGGATTTTGGTGGGATATCTGAGGGAAAGAGACCACTTGAAAGACCTAGGCATAGATGGGAGAATAATATTAAAATGGATCTTCAAGAAGTGGGATGGGAAGGCATGGACTGGATTGATCTGGCTCCGGATAGGGACAGGTGGCAGGCACTTCTGAATGAGGTAATGAACCTTCAGGTTCCATTAAATACGGGGAATTTCTTGACTAGCTGAGGACCTGTCAGCTTCTCAGGAAGGACTCCAATCCATGGAGTTAGTTAGTTAGTTAGTTAGTTTGTTTGTTTGTTTGTTTGTTTGTTTGTTTGTTAAACCCTTAATCTTGAACACTCTCAGTGTGTTTGTCATGCTGACTACTTTTCCAGTGTGTATGATGTGGTATGTTTGCAGGTGGCACCACTGTTAAGCCAGTATCACAAAGTATTCTGTGTGTATGATGTGATATGTTTTCAGGTGGCACCACTGTTAAGCCAGTATCACAAGGTATTCAGTGTGTATGACGTGATATGTTTGCAGGTGGCACCACTGTTGATGAGCCAGTATCACAAAGGATCCAGTCTGGAGGGGAAAATAGTTCTGCTGCAGACTCTTACCACATTTCTTGCAGTTTGTGAAGAGCAACATATCACGTCCACTAGTAAGGACAGATAGAGTTCAGTTCAGTAATCTCAATATTTGTTATTAATTGGGACCAACAAACCCATCATAAATATCTGAATCATGAACCCTGTGATCAATTTTCAGTGTAAAATGTCTCTTTGCTGCCAATAACCAGTAATAAAAATATAGAAAAACCTCAAAGAGCTTAAAAACATGAAAGTTTTTTTTCTAATAATACTCAAACACAAGCATAAAACACATTCAGTGACTGAAGGAGAATCTGATTTATTCAAGCATGAAAGCAATTAGCCTTATTTAATGAACAACAGTGCTTGTTTTAGCTGAGAGTGATGTGTGCAATGGCAGGAGAAGGGGGGACGCTGACCTGCTGGTCATGTGGCCTCATCTGAATTTGTCAGATGAGGCCACAAAAGGTGAAAACTGATATTAACCTTTTAAAGACCTGTATTCACACGTTGGAAAACACCCCTAGAAATTAATTTTATATATTTAGTCAACAAGGAAATTTATGGCATTTTTAAGACATACTGCATGATCTGTGTTTTATTTTACACAAAGTGCCACTTATTTTATAATTTCATCTTTTTCTGTTCAGATAGTACCTTTGTCATAAACATGTGCTAAAATTTAAACACCCACCCTGAATGTAAGACAGTCAGTTGCGTTGGATGTGTGGCACAGACTTGTGAATCAAACGTAGTTACGATTGGCATCGTTGACCATCACATACCATGTCGAACATTTCTTCAGTTCCACCAGATATGACTTCAACATCCCATCCTTTAGATCAACACCTCCCATATGGGTTTTGCAGTCACGGACAACAATGGACTGCATTTAGAAACTGGTTCTGCCATTCCATATGCTGCACTGTGTAAATAATGACGGATCAGACATATCCTGTACTGCATTTGCACATCTCATATGATTTTATGCTGAATTTGGCAGCTTTCAGCGGTTCATGTTGCTTGAAAGACTGCCGGTCTTTGCACAGAGTCAAAGGCTAATCTTCGGCAATATTTTGATTTGGCAGGTACAGCTGCTGAAATCTTTGGTTCTGTTGTCAAATTAGTGGGTAAATTTTGAAAAGTTTGGCCACCCCTTCATATTCACTTAAACCCTAAACCTTTTTGATGATATTATTATTATTATTATTATTATTATTATTATTATTATTATTACCAACTACTGCACAATAATTCTATATACTCCATTCTATGTACTCCAGCATGTTTCGGCTAATCTTTGTAGCCATCATCATGGAGTCATTTTCCATAGACCTGCGCAGCTTACAGTATGTATAATATTAAATGTAGAGACCTTATTATAGTTTCAAGTCTTTCAAGGGGAAGGGTTTCAGGGAAGAAAAGAGTTAAGACAAGATGGTGGTTGCTGTAATATGAGCTTGGTGTTTGTTTGTGTAATATGCCAATTTGCCCAAACATGAACTACATGCACTTCATCTTCCTCTATATGCGTAATGGCTTGCATAGGATTCAGGTCAAAGAACTTCTGAAACATGTCCGCAGTGTTCATGTCACTGCTAATATTGAACCGTGGTCCACAAACATTATAAAATGTCTACTGTGGACCAGTAAATGTTCTGATATCGTGCCACAAAAATATTCTTGACACCCCTCTCATTCCCAGTGTCATGAGAATCACCTATATTTTTACCTTTACTATCACTAATTTTGTGAGTTGTTTGGTATAATAATTGTGTAAAATCATATTGATCAGAATTCTCTTTATCAGAACTATGTTCCCCAGACATAATTGTCACCTAAAATTTCATTTAACAGCTCAGTTTGTTTGAAGTGTCTCAGCCCACATCTCCATGATGGTCCTGCCATGATGAGTTTATGTCTTTCTTTCCTCCATTGCTTTTTTGCTTATGTGAATGCCCAGTGCCTCATGAATCAGTCATTGCTTTACACAGAACCATGTGGGTCTGGAGCAGATTAGTTCAAAGCACATATCAATATAGTTCTTAGTTTTTGAATGTATGGTGTATGTCAAACCACGGATAGAGAATTTAAATATCCAACATACCATGTACGTGAAACAATGTTGAAGGGTAAAAGCTTTTACCATATATGAATACTTACATTAAGGAGGAATGAATGAATTAATGGGTTTGAGCCCTCTTTGGTTCCAATGCACTTAAGCCTTAACAGGCCCTTTTTGTCGCCTAAACCAGATTCTGAGTCATGGGAGCCCTGTCCCTTTAATGAAGTTCCAGATTTCTTCCAGGCTCAGATTTCTAACATCCATTGTGTCAAAAAAAAAAAAAAAAAGAAAAAAAGAAAAGGAGGGTAGGGGGAGAGGCCAAGTAATGTTGTGTAAGTGTGATCAAAGCTTCACACTTACACAAAACATGAGCTTAGGTTTCTTCCTCTGCTCTGCACCTCCTACACAAGGGACTGCCGGTCTGCTCCATTATGTAGAAATGTCTTCTCAGGGTGTTATGTCCAGTTAAAAGGCCAGTAACCACCCTCAATTGTGTCCTATTAAAGGACAATAACCTAGTCTTTGCAGTGAGGCCAGGGCTCAAGATCAATTCTTGTGCCTGCCTCTCAGTGCTTGTAAGACCTTTCCATTAAGGAGGAACTGCAGTAACTTATCTTGCAGGGACTTCTGCAGACTTGAAGCTTGATTGAAAATATACTGAAATAAAGTTTTATGAGTATGTATATCAGATCTTAAAAAATGCATTGTTACAGATCATATTTGCATGAATTGTATACTCTTTGTGCATATATGTGTGAACAGTATAAAATGAAGAATATTTTGAAGTTCACTATCATAATCTTTTAAGTACAGTAGAAGTCTGTTATAAAGAAAATTTATAATAACATGAACAGTCGATAATATAGCAGGTACTTATTATGGGCAGTTCACAGCCTGGAAATGTATAAGTTGATTCCAAAAGTCAAAAAACAAAGATTTGTGGTCATAACTTACGAAAATACAGCAGTTTATAAAGAAGTTGGTGACTATTCTGTGACTTTTAAACTGCATGCAAGTAGTATTGTAAGGTATGAATTTCATACACAAAGAGAATGTTATGCCAGTTTATTACCAGTGTATATCCTTATTTTAAATACAGCGAATGTGATAGTGGGAATTGTCTATTTTATTAAGGTATTCATTAGCATGGGTAGTGTGTGTACACAAGTAAGAAGTTCGTCACAATAACTGAATGACATAACAAAACATGGAGGCTAATAGATGTGTTGGAATAGAAGTCTTTACATTGGGAAAGTACCATATTTAGCCAAATATGACAACCCTCCTTTAGAGTCTTCATTTTTCAGGAACATACTAATATATAACTGACTCACTATAGGCTGTACGGTCTGGGGATTGAATCACGATGGGGGTGAGATTTTCTGTGCTGTCCAGGCCAGACGTGAAGCCCATCCAGCCTTCTGTACAATGCGTACCATGTCTGTCCTGGGGGTAAAGCGGCTGGATCGTGCTGCTGACCACCCACCTCCTTCTAGTGCCAGGTTGTGAATGGGTTAGAGCCATACCTCTGCTCTGTGCCTGCATAGGCATGTCATGGGGTGACCTTTACCTTTACCTTACCTATATATAACATGTTTAACATTGTGAAATGTGAGGTTCTCACAGTGCTGTTGCTGAAGTTTCCAGTCTTCTGGATGTTATGCTGTGTTGGATGAGTAGCTCCCCATGTTTCAGAGGATTTTAGCTCCCCTGTATTAAGCGGCATGCAGTGCAATAGGAATAGCCTGATCTACTTGAACTGAATTCCCCTTGAAGATGAAGACATCACAGTCATTAATAATGTCGGCAACCACTCAGCCAGTTACATGGCATCACATCCCAGAGGACTGGAATACTCACATTCATTTTTCAGGTGTTGAATTAGTAAAAAGTTCTTATCTTATATTCAGGTAAATGTGACATGTTTTATGATTTCTGCTCATAAATCACCCTCATAAGTTATATTGCAATTATGTTGCAGCTGCCCCTGACCTGGTTCCAATATGGACAGACATTCACAACATTTATATGAATGCAGCACAACATGTCAAACCTGATATTCGGTTTGAAGGTATTCATGGTTTCTTAATCTCAGCTAGATCTTTATGTTGTGAGACAAGACAGCAAGTATATGAACTTCTGTGTACCTATGTGAAGCATGAAGATTCGCCTCAGGTCAGGTGCGTAGCAGTAAGAGAAGAACACAACATACTATAGTAGACTACTTTTATGAAACTTTTGTAATTCATTTTTGTACATTTATTGGGGTTTTTGTTTGATGGCTTGAGATTGAGTGAGTTGTCTGCCTCCTGTTAGGAAGCAGGTCTTAGCAGATCTGGGTGGCTCACATATTGGAGTTGTCATTTAATTACACTTAAGAATTTCTTCTGTAATGTTGTGTTAACTGTACACGTGTATGATGTTCATCTTTCTCTGTAATCTGGGTAGCATATGTGGGTATGAAGCATTCACTGTGCTCATTAGTATGAAGAATGTTACTACAAGTAAATAATATTTTCTTTTTTCACATTATATTCACCGTGCATTCTGTCTTATATAATAGCTTTTATTTTAACCAACATATGCACTACACCTTTGTCGTCATGTATACCCCTACATATGTTTCGACTACTTATTAGTCATCATCAGGGGGATCAAAGTATATAAACACAGACGACACATCCACTATAATAGTTGGTTCACATTCAATGTTAAAATGAGATGAACTATGTTCACTATAAAAACATGTAGCATTTTTGCTTCAGTGGTTAAAATATATAAGTGCGTTTGATTTCCTTTTTGGATTAAAACGTTTAAAATTTATTTAAAATTATTGGCAGCTGGTCTTGTTTCCTTCTCAAATGGCTGGTGAATTTATCTGTGGCATGTTGTTGTGCCGTGTTCTGTAGGCTTCGCCTGATGGCTGCGTTTTCTTGTTTCAGACAGGAGGTTACTGCTTGCTTAAAGGAATTGGCCAGGTTGTTTCCTGATGAAGTAATGGAGGCAGTTGTATTGTCAAAACTGCAGTGGACCAAAGGTATTGAATGCCACAACTTTGTTGTGTAGTCGTATGTGGAGCAACTAATTTTTCCAGTGAGATTTGTGGTTTTCACTGCTCTAGGTTAATGAAGATTGCAGTGTTCTAAGATATGGCACTGTGCTGTTGAAGTTGATGTTGTCGTTGTCATCGTCTTGTGATGTGTCTTGTTGCTATGAGTTACATAATCTGTGTCTGACACATAGACACGCTGGCTTGTATTCAAGAGTCATGGCTTTACCACTTGCTGTCCTTTCTACCATTGTTACTCAGTATTGTCCTTCCCCATAGGTGAATACTGTGGTGGTATTACTGAAATGTTACACATTCATTTCCTTTGCATTCCTTTTTGGTTCACTGTGTATAATCATGTTAGAATCATCCAACTTTGTGCATATTCATGTGTATTTATTGTCATACTGAACTATTTGGCTCATGGGTAACACTTGTGACTTGTGTTCAGGAGCTTCTTGGTTTGAATTAATGAAATTGTGTGTAGTGAACAAACTGTTTGTTCCTGTAACAGTGTGGGCTAGTTTAAGATGAGATCTGCGCTCTTCTGGGATATTACGTGGCGTCGTGTGGTAATTGTTTACCAACATTTCAGGACAATGTATCAGTCCCATCTTCTCAGGTCAAGAGTTCATGAAGATGGGACCGATACGTTGTCCCGAAACGTCGGTAAACAATTAGCACATGACGCCATGTAATATCCCAGAAGAGCGCAGATCTCATCAACATTGCGGCAGTAGCCTGAAATCAAGACTAGTTTAAGATGTTCTTGGGTCGAATACAAATATAAATTTGTGGGCCTATGCATATGCATTGTACTGAACTTACAAGGCAGATAGTGTGTACATACAAAATATGTCTGACACAAAATCTGAAACGCAGGAAGCCTTTTCAGGGCCTGCCATGTGGTGGGTCCTCATGCAGTCACAGATAGTGATATCATTACCCTGGCCCTGGTGCAGTGTCTTGTGTCATCTGCTGATTAAGTTTGTCAGCAAGAAATTGTGGCTGTGGCACTGCTTGTATCAGCATCGTGGATTCAGCTGCTGGCACGTGCTGTTGCAAGAGTGAAAGTGTTCTTTCTTGTTGTTGGACCCTGTGTTAGTATCTGTTGCCCTGCAGTATTTATTGCTTCGGCAGCATCAGGATTTTATTTTCACACATATTCTCCAAATATTTAGGCCTTTTATATTGGTTGTTTTTTTTATTATGTATCGGTATCTGTTGTGTACAATTCTTCTCTTATGTTTTCATTATGTTCATGATTCTTCATCCTGTTTCCTGTGACCTCTCTGCAGAAATATTTTTGCCATCTCTTTTCTAGTGATTTTTGTTCTCTGATGTTCATTGTTCAGATCCATATAAAAATACAGGTGTAGTTATTAGTCCCTGCAAATTTATGTTGGTCTGCTTTTGGCATTTACTTGGGAAATTATTTTCTCATGGCTCGACAGCCTGTGTGGACCTAGGCTGCCTCTGTGAGGTTCCTCGATCACACTCAGTAGGACTCCTCTGGACGAGTGATTGGCCCATCACAGAGACTTCTACCTGACAACACACAACACTCACAAGAGACAGACATTCATGGCCCCAGAGGGACTCAAACCCGCAATCCTGGCAAGCGAATGCACCCAGACCCACACCTTAGACGCGCAGCCACTGAGATCAGCTGCTTGGGAGATTAGTGTCTTATATTACAGTGGAGCATAAAAAATTACAGAGAATTTATGTGGAAAATGTGGAAGATGGTTTCCTACGTTGGTTCCTGCAGAATGTTTGTAGTAATAAATGGTAGTTCTTGTGCTCAAGTATGTAACAAGTGTGTATAAAATTAGCACTGTGGGGAAGAGCTGGAAATGCTGAATAAATTTACTCTCAGTTCCTGTAAAATCTTTACATTTTGTGATCTGTATTGATCTTATTTTATATGATTTGTTTCTGTGTTGTAGATTCAGGGTCTGGAGATGCGACTAATGCTCTGTTGGTGCCACGTTGTATGGATGCCTTATGTGAAATTGCTGTTGCTGAACCCTTCACAACCTACATAGTGCCTCAAATTCTTGATTTTATCACTGGGAAATTTCAGGCAGATGAATGTAGAGCAGGCATCAGAAGCCTTAGGTGAGTAAATTTGTATGTTAACAACTGTGCTGACTTATAAAGAACTGAAGGATTATCTATTGAAACTGAAATGCATGCAATTTGAAGAGGATATAATAAATGCACATCCATGAATTAACATGTAAACACAGGGTATTGCAGAAATTAATGTGTTTCTTTCTTGAACCAATACACATACATTTGTGCATTCTGTTCTTCATAAACAAAACATGGTGGTTTTTATAGTTAACATATTATACTGTCCATCTAATTTGTGCTGCCATTTACACTGACTATTGTCATGTATTGTTAGCACTCTGCTTCCTTTACAGAAGGTCATAATTTCTACCTTCTGCTTGCTTAAAAATTTACTGTTGCTACCCAGGTGTAGCCCTCTGCTCTGCTGTCCTCTCTTGTCCCCCCCCCCCCTCTCTCTCTCTCTCTCTCTGTGCACGCACGCGCATTGCACTATGTCTTTCCATCAGCTGTTATCTTGTATCTGTGGCTACTCTTTCTCTGCTTGCTTTTGTACTCTTTTCTGTAATGTGGTTTTCCTTGTGGTTGTTTCATCAGCATCT
Source organism: Reticulitermes speratus (assembly GCA_021186555.1). Lineage (NCBI taxonomy): Eukaryota > Metazoa > Arthropoda > Insecta > Blattodea > Rhinotermitidae > Reticulitermes > Reticulitermes speratus. Next base: position 3,813,483 of record JAJKFL010000237.1, on the reverse strand, counting down.
TTATTTCTCATGTTCTGAAAGGAATTCTGTTGTCACCCATGAATAACACGTGTTCTTCTCACTGTAGTTTTGTATCTTTAGTTTTTTAGATGTTTTTTAAAAACAAGTTTTATGCAGTTTTCATAAGAAGATTTTCCTAATGTCTCTGTCGTTTGTTCATCAATTCTCGGCTGGTGTCAATAGCTAGCACAAAATTGCGTGTGCACAGATCAGTGTCCTGCAGTCAAAAAGGAGGGAGTACTAGTATAGGCTTCGACTTTTTTTATACGTAGCTGCTGTAATCACATGACAAGTTGTAGGACCATAAGGTCGGGTTACACTACTATAAATCTGAAGAGTCATCGCACCGTCACTAAGTTGAGAACTACTCTTTTGCCATATGTAGTCTGTACTTGTCTGGGCAGATGGTGAGACTCATACTAAAGGTTGTCATGCAAAATTGCAGGGTCTTTGTGGAAGTAATCCATGTATAAATAATTAAAACCTTATGTCTGTCAATGTGCTGATAGATTTGTGTATAATAGCTAGTACTGATGAGAGGTATGAGTAATACAGTATGGCTGTGTCTTCTGTTGCTAAGTGATGTAAGTGTATCTAAGCAATGGCTAGCATGCTTGTCCAGTGCAGACGATGATGTGAAATGTATTGCATATTATACCTTCTCATGGTTCTGCTGGTTTTGAGCCAGTAGTTCCTGTCAGGATGGATGTGTTGCTGTGTTCATGTTTGATATTTATATTTTTTAGTTCTGTGCAAGATTTAGGTTTTTCACAGCAGTACGACTGAGGATTCAAATGTTTTGGGATGTCACACTGTGACTGCATGCCCTTGAAGATGAAGACAACATGATTCTTTGAAATGTTGGGAAGTGCTCACTCATTGACAAAGCATCACATCCCTGAAGACATGAATCCCAATCTGTCTAGCATCCTAATCAGTACTCATTTCCCTCAGTAACACTTTGTAGTAGATCAAGTTTAGGATATGTGTTTTAGCATGTTATGAATGCCATCATTGGGCTTTCCTTGTGCAAAATTAAATAATCACAGTAGCAATAAATGTCAGTGTTTTCAATTATATTGAGAGAAAAAAGAGATAAAAGAATGAGAAAGCTATTTAAAGCAATTTCGTACTAACAGCAAAAATAAAGGAATTGTCTGCTAAAATATTATTTTATTGCATATTCTCTCCTTGATGATCAATTGTCAATTTGAATTCCTTTTAAACAGCAGTTTCACATAATTTGTATTTTTCTTTATGGCCCTTTTCTCTTTCTCCATACTTTTCCCTAGGACATTAGTTGAAGCACCTGAATCAGGTTCCAAGCTGCACACATACTTGTGTGTGCAGTGTGGTGCTGTATCTCGGCTTGTCTCGTGGTGGTTACGTGGTATTCAGGAGGACAAACATCCCCAGATATTCTATAATGAAGACCTCTTAGTTAACATTGCCAAAGTAGTGAGCACAATTTTAAGGACCCAGCCGACAAGGTAAGTTCATTTAGGATGAAAATTATTTGATGTACCAGACTTTGCACTTCAGTGTAATAAGTTTGTATTTGTATAATTAACTTTAATGAGTAAAATAAGTGCCTGTTTGTATATCTGTCTCAAGAGTGGCATGCAGTACTATGAGGTATAATCTGAAGCTTTCAGGACAACTGAATGCAGTAAAACTGTCTGGCTGCCAGCCATGTCAGGTGGTTAAATGACAAGGGTGGAAATGGTTGTGGAAACTTTGGTTTGTTCAGCATTCAACTACCTGACACGGGTTGTAGCCTAAGTTTTATTGCATGTAATACTATGTTTTGGTACAGTGTGGTGCTAAAGGCCTTTTGTCAGTTCCGGTTTGCATATTATGTCGTAGCAGTATGATGCCTCATCACAGCAATATTGATAACAGATTTAGAAGACATGGTTAGAGGTCTACAGAACTTGATATAATTCTTGTTATTGTCACACATCAAAAATGTAATTTCCTCTCTCTCTCTCTTTTTTTTTACACACACACTCACACACATACAAACATGGAATGCACTTCAACAGAGTTGTGTTACGCACTTTATCTTTTGGCGTAACAGAAAATGTACACAAAATTTATTTGCAAACCAGATGTGTTTGTGAACAAACTGTACAATCTACAAAGGAACATAAAGTCATAACAACTTCATTAATGAGTAAGTGGAAGATATACGTGGGGAATTGAATTTGGCACTTTAGTGTGGGAGGGGTTTACATTCTTAAGGTTTCTGCCATTAACTTCCAACTTCCTGAACATTTGGAAAGCTTGCTTCTTAGCCAGGAGTTTTAACCATGACCTAAAGACCACATGTCATGACTCAGGATTTCCATGGCTTCTCTCACGCTTTTCAAAAAAATAGTAACTTAAAATTGATGAACCGTGTTCAGTAATTATGATTCTCTAGCCTGTAACTGTTAATCAAGCATTTTATTTTTTTGTAGGTGGTGGCACTTATAGTAGTAGTAACATGTAACAGATGTGACAAGAGTCACTCAGATACTGTTGAGGGGATAAGTTGATGTGCACTTGCAATGACATTAGGAACTTGGTCCTGCAAAGAAATTGGTAACGCAGTTCAGTGTTTATGGGCAAAACATGTTGCCCCCTTTGAAATTTGCCTCCAATTGATAGAGGTGTATGGTGACAGCATAATGAGAGTGTAGCATGTCAGAAAATTGAGCAGAGGTTTGAAAGTGGTTGATCAGACATCTGTCATGATCACACAAGTCAGTCCAGCACATCAAAGACGAATGTGAATGCGGCACAAGCAGTGGAACTGATTTTGGGAAACCGACAAGTAACAATCTGAGATTTATCCACTGCATTGGAGTTGTCCATCAGAACTGGAAGTGGAAGTGGCTGTTCATGAATGGTTGCTAATGCTACAAACTGATTTGTACCATGACAGAATTTTTAAACTTGCAGCAAGGTGTGGCAAATGCATCAGTTTGGAGATTATGTTGATAAATAATTATACTTCAGTGGAATAAGTGAGTTACATTTAACATTGTAATGACTTCTCGTGTAATTTTTATTACCCAGGGAATCTTACTCAGTGAACATGTCTCATACACCACCTTTTAGGACATTATTCTCAGTATAACCAGTGTAGTTAAAAAAAATCGTGTTAAATAAATGAAGACACAAACAAGAACACTTTGGATTGTGCTTCTGTTCTTAATATTTCCAATCTGCCCTGTGTTAGCAGTTATCATTAACTGAAAATTGATATCCTTCCTTTGTTCCAGTGTTCAGTCTGAGGTTGTAGCGGAATTCATTCCGTGTTTTTTGGATTCTGGACTGAGTCCTGAAGATATCAGTTTCAGGCCCCTCGAGGCATCATCATCATGGCACGTGACTCAGTCTGTAAGTTACTGTACATGAACTTATTACTATAGTGTTTGCCAGTAGTGGGAATCTGCGTGATTTCAGGCTTCCACCGCAGTGTCACTGAGATATTCACTCTTCTTGGATGTTACGTGGCGTAGATTGATAGTTATTTAACGGTATTTTGCAACAACCCATTGACCCCATCTTCAAGGGTCAGGCAGTCTAAGAAGTTTTCTTAGACTGCTTGACCTTGAAGATGGGACCGATAGGTTTATCCAGAGTGGTTTTAATAATACTCTGCAGGCATACAAACACACCTAAGAAATGTATGTTGAGGATTTAAATGGGGTCCAGGGAAGCTGATAGTGGACATGTTAAGAAGCGTATAAATTACTGGGTACCTTGAGAGGCTGTTTGGTGTTAAATGTGGGTGCACAGAACGAGATGTGCATGAAGTTTATTTTTTGATATTGAAGTGTTACCCTCTGCATTTTAACTGACATACGAGATGTGAGGTTCTCACAGTAATGAATGTTAAAGTTACAGTATGCCGGGATGTGACAGCATGTAGTTTTGTACTGATCTACATGGGGCTACATCCCCGGACATTGTAATCTTACGTAACATTACTCTGACTCTTAGATAAAGCATAAAAGGAAGAAAACATGTTTTGCTGAGAAGTTTCAATGTTTTTTAGCCTAATATTAATTTTTGTCACCAAATCTTCCATCAAGAAATTTGATATTTGGGGACTTTATAAAAGAATTCCCTAAACATTTCAATTTTCACTAAGATCAGGCAGTTTTAATGACCAGTGTACATGAAGACCTACACATTTGTGTTTCTGGGTGCACGAACATTCACATTCCCACTCTAAACGTGCAGTTCCTGTCTCAGTTTTGGACATACATACAAGTTAGGAAAATGAAATTAAACATTGTGTCTTTCCAGTTCTGTGTGCTAAAAATGGAAGTCCGGTACTCCAGATGGTGTGTGGTGTACCTGTATCCTGGCAACAGAATTATAAGTTCTGTGCAGTAGTTGTAACACGTTTGCTAGGATAGAGGGAGATTACAAACTGTCTGGAGTGCTAGATTGTAGCGAAGCAGACGTGCCATAATAATTGTGCTGTGCGTACATTGTCCAACTTTTTATTGTACCGATGAAGAGAGTACACAAACACCTGGTACAAATGTTTGCCAAGGGACTTGAAAGTTAAAAGATCTTCTGTATAAGCAAGGTATCCTGTGTGATATTTGAGGTTCTGACAGCGGTGTTTCTGAGGATTCAGGTCTCTGGGGTTGTGACACTGTGTCGTTGCGTGTGTGGTTTGTAAAATTTTGTGGGATCATAATGCTTTCATCATCAAGGCTCAAGCAGCCAAGGAGACTGAATCCTTGAGGTATCCCATATTCAGATAATTGCCCTTTGTCAGCAGTATTGCTGCCACAAGGTATAAGAATCCGCAGTTTTCATACCAGCATTTTTTTCAGGTGGTGTTACTGGAAGCATTGCTAAGTCCTCTTAGACAGGATGTAAACATTGCGTACATGTCATGCTTAGTTAAACGACTTCAAACACTTGCCATTCACACATCGCATTCTCTGACATCAAGAAGTGCAGCTCGGTTTGCTGCTTCCCTTGTAAATAAGGCCCGTGATGGTAAGTTTCTAATACATTCACATCGAACTGAAAATATATCAAATACCTTTTTGTCTGTGAACATATTTCATATATACCATGTGGATGTTGCGATGTACAGTATTCTAGTCCACTACCTTGCACTAAACACTATTTTTTTTTTCCACAAACATGTTTCAGCACTGTCGTGCATCATCCTCACACACTTAGGATAATTATACTGTACCTTGTTGCCTAGTTGCATATATTTTATAGCCACATTAAAATAGAAATATGTTAGTGAATCTTTTTGTACATTGCCTGAACTCTTTTTATAGTGTGTGGGCTATCTGCCAGCTGTGATGTAAACAAGAAAAATAAACTCTAAAACCTTTCCTGTGTCATAAATTTATCCAAATGTAAGCAAGTAACAAAGGAGTAAGTTTTTCATACATTATGACCATCTGCTTGCGTTTTGATCAACAGTTTTGAAACATAGGTGAGCCAGAATTATAGAAAGTCTTCTTTTCAATCCCCAGATGGCACTAAATGCATTAGACTAATCTAAATCTCAGATTTCAGTAGGTTATAATAATGCAAATCCTTTTCTTCTAGATGCAGATTTGACCTTATTGCTGTCTGATCTGTTGGCAATGCTGATGGATACTGTAGATGGAGACGATGCTCCTGTGATGCAGGCTACCAATGCTGTCAGTTCACTTTCATGGCTTACAAAAGCTCTTATTATGAGAGGCCATATACAGACAGATACATGGATAGACAAATTGGTTGGTATGCTGAGCCATATTACTCTTGGTGCAATGGTGGCAGAAGGCTTCAAGTTGATTATGGCCCAGAATGAAGAGTACATGAACTCTGACAACTACAGCAATGTGAGGTCAGTCTGTTTACCTGTTAGTGCACAGTGTTTGTATTGATTTACTTAACTGTAGTTTTATTTCAGTATGCTGTAAGTAACTTAATATATGAGTAGTGGTCAGAAAATAAGTTTGCAATGAACATGTTCCTGGGTCCTTTATTGTCAACTAGAATAAGAACAGTTTACATATAATTGTATTACATTTCCATGTAGTCACCCCCACAACTGAGGCATATACATTTTCCCATTCCTTGTTGCTAGAAGTCCATGTTCTCTGTTACCAGCCATCATGATCATCTTTAAATTTGTGGCTGCCAAGATTTTGAATCAGCACTGAAACAAGGTGACAGTCACTTGGCACTTGACTGTGTGTGGGGTATTCCATGGTTCTTTACTTATGGTATTATATACCATGTAAACTCATTTCATGACCAACTGTTGTAGTGAATGAGTAGTGAATAATGAATTGGAAAGGAAATGGAAGGAAGTGATTGTGGCCTAAGTTAAGGCTGTCCCGAGCATTTGTTTGGAGGGACTGGTTAAAACCACAAAAAAATATCTCATAGTAGTCAGTGCCCTGTCTGAGATTTGAAGCAGGTTTCTCTCCCAATTACAGGTCAGGCGCATTACTGCTTTAGACTGACATAACAGCTATTTTTCAGTTACAGTACACCACACAGTAACAGTCTTTAAATGTCTGTAACAACAACAGCAACAGTCATAATATGAGGGATCTTCAAAAAGTATCTGCGCATATTTTGCTGGTGGTCACTGGTGTGAGATGAACCATTTTGGAGGTGGCAACACTGTAACTGGTTATGTGACGTGTCAGCACACTGGTGGCCCTGACCGTGCTGTCAGTGTGTAAGTTGCTTTCGAGAGCAGGGAGCGTGGCTGCACCACTTTTCGCTGGCACCAAGGAAGCACAGAGTCTGTTGTATGTGGAGACAGTGCTGTTTCTCAGTGAAGTGTATGCAAGTGGCTAGAAATATTCAAGAAATGTGGACAAACATGACTGATGCAGAGTGCTCAGAACGCCTCCCACCGTCAACCAGCAGTGAGAAACTGGAAGAAACCAGAGCAACCGTGGTTCACAAAAATGGACGAGTAACAATGGCAGAAATTGCTCAAAAATTAAACATTAGCCAAGGGTCCCTGTTTTTAATAATGTACAACAACCTTTGTTTTCACAAGGTTTGTGCCCAGGCAATTGACAGAATAGTGTAAGTGTTCTCATGTGGACATCTGCCCCTATCACTTGGAACATGCTCATAGCAAAGGAGAGAACTTCTTAAATTGCATCATCATGAGGGATGAGATCTGGATTCATTATTATGAACCCAAGAGCAAATGACAGGGCGTGCATAGTGTACTGGGAAGCAGGGACACTGTGTTGAGAAATAATACATTTGTAATGTCTGAAAGATAAATAAAAAATATCTGGGAAAGAAAGTGTGGAAAGTTTGTGAAGATCCTTTATGCTTTGCAGGTAGCATAAGCCAGATCATTCTTAGCCATTATTATTTTGTTTAGAATCAGGGAAGGGAAACTGGAGTACCATTTAAGAGAATGCTGAGTGAGTGTTCACTGTATTCTTGGCTTAGAATCAAGATTTTGAAGAAGGAATTCATATTCCATAACCTAATAAAATATTTCATCTTTCAGGTCCATTGCTAAATAACAAAGATAACAACTCACTGAGAAGTTAACCGTTCTTTCAGTAGTCTATTTGCAATGTAAATTATATGATGCAGCATGTGAGTCCCACTCGCGATGTGAGTCTCACATTGTTGTGTGTCATACTTCATTGCCATGGTGACTGGTTTCCTGGTTGCCAGGTTGTGACATCATATCATGTTTGTCATGATTGCCAGTTACTTTGGTTACTGGGTTGTGACATCACACCCTTGTTGACACAGTTACAGAGTTGTGACTTTACACCCCAGTTGGTATATTTGACCCTTTCCATGATTAGTGGGTTGTAACTTCACCATATGGAGAACTATTTTTGTGTGTGGTCAAGTGATAATCAGGATTGTGTTGTTGTTCTTGTTCCTTTTTGTGTAAGTGCATCATTTGTAGAAAGCGGTTAAAATAGTTCATAGCTCATAACGAGTGATGCTGTTGATGAAAAATGACAATTATAGTAGTCAGTGTAATCACTGCTCCAGTGGATTTCAAACATTTGAAATGCAGTAGAAGTTGAATAACAATTAGTGCAATGAGTCAATAAATCACCATGAAGCAATAAAAATAATGAAAGAGTATGTGTATTGGCATATGAATATTATGCCAGCTCATATTATGATGGGCACATGGCTAGTTACAGTAATAGAAAGACAAAAATAAAGAAATGTATTAATGTGCTATCTTCAGTAACAAATTGGTATTGTGTGAGACTGTATTCTTGTGATCAGTAACCAATCACTCTGTTCTCTGCTGCAGGGTTTTGTATCGCCAAAGGTTTTTCCAGACTGTTCCAAAACTTGTAGAACATTACCATCATACAGATGAACCTGGGAGATGTAATTTTTTAATTGCCTTGGCCTACATGCTTCAGGGAGTGCCGAGAGTCGTACTTACCATGAGCTTGCCAGACGTAAGTCAGTTTGAATGTCTGGTACCATTATGTAAGGACATTGGCCACGTCTTGATTATGGGAGGTTTGAGGTTTGCACAGCAGGGTTGCTGAAGATATATGTCTTCTGGGATGTTTTTTTCTGTGGCGCAACAGCCCAACTCGGGCCTAGACCACATCATTGTTGAGGTTTCTAGATCACAAACAATTAAGACACACACAGACAGTAAGACTCCTCCGAACAAGTGATCAGCTTGTCGCAGAGGCCGCTGCCTACACAGCACAGAACAAACACAAGAATCAAACATCCATGCCTTCAGTGGGATTCAGACCTATGCCTTAGACTGCACGGCCACTGGGATCTGCATTGTTGAGCAGATGGTTAACCAGCATTTCAAAGGGAAGTACACCAGCACTCCCACCCTCTCTGCCCATTCTCTACCTACATCAACCATATCTGTATGAACATACACTATTTTTGCATGTGGCTATTCTTGGACTGCCCAACAGTGAAATGTATTTAATAAAAATGTGAAGGAGATCATGATAAAACAGATCTGTTTGTGGTTTTCATGTTACGTGGTAAGGTCTGTACTGTAATGACATTCTGTGCTAGCAGTGTTGAACCTTCAGGTTCTGCTATCACATATTTCGGTAGGCAACATGAAGCAGAGAAAGGGAGATACTTTGTTGTATTATTATTCAGATTTACAGTAGCAATTGTGGGAATACCCATGAAAACCTAACAGTAAGACAGAAGAAAGAGAAGTCAAAATTAATGCCTTGTAACCAAAATAGTAACCCAAGCCACAAACATTGATCTGGAAGAAAATCATAATGAACATGATGCACACAGATGCAAGTCACCTAGAATATTACTGTGTATCAATTGGTGAATATTTACCAATGTTTTGAAAGATTGTAATGTTTCTTCTTGGATGTCTTGACAAAGGCACCAGAATCCTTTGAAACATCAGTAACTATTTGCCAGCTGATGTGGCATAACATCGCAAAAATCTTGAATCTTCAGCAATGCTGCTGTAAGATACTCCAATATAACATGACACATATCATCCATCTACTCCAAGCACCCTTTGTGGAACGATAACAAAGTTATGAGAGAAATCAAGAAGTGTAATCATGAATGAACCTACCAGCTTTCCCTGTTACTTGTTAACCTACTTGCTGATTGGGGTAATCCATATGTGTAAGATGATGGAGAAAGTCCAGAAACCTAGTAATCCTAAGTACAACAAGATTGCAAATGGTATACTCTGTGACACAGTACACAGACTTTACCATGGCAGTCTTTACTGTCACATATACAGATTCACTGTACATGCATAAATGTAATTTCATTTGCACGAATAATAACAGTATGGCCTTCCCAGTGCCAATTTCAGGAACTCACGAATGCTTAACAGCATTGTGTACAGCTCTCGTATACTGAATGTCATCCCATATCGGACTATAAATGTCAAAAGTACTATATATAATTTCATTTATGCCCCTAAGTAAAGTACAAGTGTTACTACAACAATTTTTATGAGACTCACAGTTGCTCAACAAGATTTTGTAAAGAGCTCATGTACTGAATGTCATGAAATCTCACTGACAGTTGTGACATACAGACAGACAAATGTAGTCTCCACATAGGGCATTCTTTTTCCACCTTCATAAATAATGCCTAAAAGCCTGAGGAGAAGAGAGTGGGTTGGTCGGGGCCATGCTGCAACATCAGTCAGATGCTGAAGGAGGATGTTTGACTGTGGTGTTAGTTATCTGCTCACAGCCTCCTTATTAAATGTAACTATGCATGTTACAGTTGATCCCGCTTCTAGTGGAATCTCTGGACCAGAGAGAGGTGGTTCTGTTGCTCTCTACTCTCGAAATATTGCAAGATCTCATGGAATCCAAACAACCAGTATTAGAAGAGCATATTCAGACATTTCTTCCAAGGTTCTTAAAATTGACACGATTCCAAGATTCCCTGGTAAGTCATGAATTAGATCCCATTTTCTTACTATGCTAAAACAGTAATCTTATCACTACAGCCAATTAAGGCAACATTGGGTCTTTTTTAATTTTGTTTTAGAGGAAGGCCTTGAAGTCAGTGACAAATATCATACACAGTAGGATATCAAAGTTTGTGAACCTCAGTGTTCAGGATTTTTACCATTTGTAATCAGCCATTGTAATACCATGTTCTAACCTTTCATGGCTGGTTGCATTGAATCAGGATGAGCCCACATGGCTGCCAAGTTGGCTTCCCACTACTCTCCTGCTATTGAGCAGGTCACGCTCAGCTCAGTCAAGCTCTGTTGTTAATCAAGTGAGGTGGACTGCTTTTGTGTTCTATGGAGTGAGAATATCCTTCTATCGTGTAATGTATTTTATTCTTCCAAAAAGTGTTGTATTAAAATAAACTATCGCGTTTTCATGCTTTTTTTATGTTATGTTATATTTTTATGACTTGTATTTCTTAAGTTCTAGGACTCAAGGAAGTGTTGTACATTGAATATTGTTTCCAATGTCCATGATTTCAATGTTTGTGATGGTTTCATCAGCCCAGTTTAATCACAAACTTTGAATCTTTGTTGTATTTGTTTACACTGGAGGCAATAATAATATAAGTATGATAAATTGATCACACAGATTATTTTATGTCATCAAATAAATATTGTCATGTAAATATCCAACTAAGTCGGTGAATGTAGAATTGGAAACCCTTAATACTTTATTCATGATTTTATTCATATTGCAGAAGGTTCGTATTACTGCATTAAGATGTATGCGGCAAATGTGCAACTATTCGACTCTGCTACTTCTGCCATATAAACAGCAAGTAAGTATACAAGACACATGTGTCACACTTCATTAAAACTCCCTGATTTGATTATTGACAGTTGGCTTATTAACTGTGTTAACAACAAAGATTATAGTTCTCAAATGCAGTGGAATTCCTTTAATCCAGCGCTCCTGATGGTTCAACACTTGAGGAAAGTATTCGCAAGACTGTTCCACTGTCCATAGCTTAACGTATGTGTACTGATTCTGTGACTTTATCTTGAGTTATCTAGACCTTATCAAGTCCATGAAGCTATTACAATGGCTTCAGAAGATGCAAAGATGAGTAAACAAGGTACTGCTGGCAGAAGGAAACATGTAACTTTAACGATTGCTCAGAAACTTGAAATAATTAGGAGGCGTGATTGTGGTGACAGCTGAAGAGAGGTTGTGGCTTCCCACAACATTGAATCATCAACTGTTTGTGATATAAAGAAATGGAAGTACCAATTACAATTTTTTGTGGCATCGAGTGAAAGCATGAAGGGCCTTCTCAAGTGACAGACATTGAAAGAGCCTAAATTAGCGCAATTGGACAAGGTGCTGCATTAAGTGGTTTACAGCAACATGTTCTGAAGGAAAACCCATGACTGGGCCCATGATAACTGAAAAAGCTGAGTCTTTTTATGATGCAATTAAAATAACTGTCAAGTGCACACTCTCTGAGGGCTAGCTGTTAAATTTTAAAGAACAAACAGGTGAAGGAAATATCCAAATGGAATACTACTCTGATTAATTGCACAGCCCAAGTATAGGAGCAGTAACAAAAAATCACCTGTAGTAATTCAGGGCAGTATAGGTACTGTCTGATAATGCATAATATTTGATTATCCGGTACCTGTCCAATCACATGAAGTATAGTCTTGAAGTATACCCGGTGAAAGTGAACTGTGGCACAGTTCACTTTCACCGGGTATACTTCAAGACTCAACCCCACACCATACTAGCACCAGAACCACTTCTTCTTCCTCTTAATTTATACCACATCATCAGGAAGACTACACTACGACGTAATAAACGAAATGACAAGAACTCGTACAGCACGCATTGCCTATCGCCGTTCTGCATAAAATTCCATCACAACCAACACAGTGCAATATATGATCTTCTATAACTTCTAGAAGTGCGAACATATCTTTATATAATAGACGCAGTGAACAGTGTTTTTTAACAAGTTATCATTTTTTAACAATCATCATTTTAACTATAATTTATAACTCTTGTTTTTAACTTATGAACGAGTGTTTTTATGCTCTAAAATAGTGCATAACTTTACAAGTGTCATCAACAGATTCAGCATTTGAAAATCACTTTTTATAAGAAAAACCCCTGATGATGGCTCATAAAGAGCTGAAACACGTGTAGGGTTAAATTATGATGAGCTAATTTGCACCTTTATTAATTTGTGCATTTTGTTGGTGTATATCTAAAATAATAAAAATGCACAGTGAGTTAAGACTAAACACTTCTATTTGTTGACAGGCCATTCATGAGCTGGGATTTTGTTTGGATGACCCCAAGCGACTTGTAAGGCAGCAGGCAGTGTCTACACGTTCCTGCTGGTTCCTGATTGGTGCCTCAGGAGAACCTACACAGACTTGATTTAGAAGGATATTTGTATCATACATCTCTTTAACCAACTAATGCACACTTGTTATTCTTTATTATACAACACAATTTACCATAAAACGAGTCCGACATGTTTCGAATCCCTATTTTGGGATCATCATCAGGGACTTGGATTGTGAATTACACAAATTACAAATCAACAATAATGGTACATATTAAAAGTACAAATGTTAAAGTGTATGATATCTCAGTTGTTTTGTGGGTTCACTGTGCATCAGAAGTTGTGTGTCTACGTGTAGAAAGCTAGGACAGTACACGTAGACACATAACTTCTGACGCACAGTGGACCCAGAAAACAACTGAGATATCGTACATCGTAACTTTTGTACTTTTAAAACGTACCATTATTGTTGATTTGTAATTTGTATAATTCACAATCTAAGTCCCTGATAATGATTCCAAAATAAGGATATGAAACATGTCGGACTAGTAAGGTAAAGGTAAAGCAACCCCATGACAGGCCTAGACAGGCCCTGCGGGGTCCAGGAGGTTGAGGCTCCCAGATTTGTAGACAATCGGCACATGAAGGTGGTAAGGTTGTCAGCCCTACGCACCGGCCGCCTTTACCCCCCAGGAAAGATTCCTGGTACTCATTTCTGTTAGAGGCTGAGTCGACCCCAGGGCCATAGTACGACCGAAACGATTATGTCAAGGAATTAATTCCAATGACACCATCGGGAATCGAACCCACGGCGTTCCGGTTTGTAGCGTAGTGCCTCAACCAACTACGCCACCGCGCGTCCCCCATGTCGGACTAGTTTTATGGTAAATTGTGTTGTATAGTAAAGAATAATAAGTGTGCATTAGTTGGTTAAAGAGATGTATGATAGACTAAAAATGCACGGTGTGAGTAATATAAAGTTCAAGGATATTTGTCTTACTCCACATTCTCTGTTTGTTATTCTAAAATCCTATCTTCCTTTGAAAGTGACAAAAATTCACATTTAAATTGTACAGTGTGGAGATTAAGACTATGTGACACTGGCAGTATTCATCAGTCTTGAAATTGTCAAAACACACGGGAAGTTTAAGCCATTGGAGTGACACGTCGAGTGTACTCTGCAATCATGCTATTCACACAGCCACATCACAAATGGAGGTTACATTTTCTTTAAATCTGCTCTTGTGGTAAAGTCTGTCACTGTGAGACGTCACTATCAGTACTTTTGGACATTCTGAGAACTGTCACAACTGATTTGTATCAATACGTTTATGCATTTGAAAGAAGTCCGGAATTTCTCACCTTATTGCTTTCAGTGTGAATAGTGACCTTGCAAACCTGGTAGTTTTGAATCAAAACGTTATTACCAAGGGGAAAAGTGAGTGTTTTGTATGAAAGTGATGGGTGATTCACATTACTGTCATCTGGAATGTTCTACGATGTACTTCGATAGACAGGTGTTAATGTTCTGAACATAAGTACATGTGTACTCAACTATACATTGTGGCATCCCAGAAGACAGTACCCTTCATCATCACTATAGTCGAAACCTTAAATATCACGTATCATTATCAATGACATCCCATTGTAATACATGAACAATAAACGGGGGAAGTACAAACTATCAACCCCAACTAGATTTATATCAGTTTTATTTCTTGCTTTTTATATATAATTGCTGATTAAGGTTTTGTTTATATATATATATATATATATATATATATAGCAAAATTTTATTTCCTCTTTAATGCGCATTTGTTGTGTTTTTGTTTCTGTAAATTTTTTGGCCAGAGAGGTATGAGGGACTTTAATTGTGGCATATTGAGGAATAATATTCCTCTTGATACATTCTTGATTAAAGTTAATATTGGCATTGCAGTTAAGGATTTTTCTTCTAGTATTTTTGTATTGATTGATTTATGGGGCCTGACTGGCAGGTAATATCTTTATCAATGACATCCCATTGTGAAGCATGAAGAAGAAATAAAAACTGATATAAATTTAGTTCTGGTTGATGGTTTGTACTTCCCCTTTTTATTGTTAAATATCACATGACGAATTCAGTTGTAATTATAGTTCTCATGTTTCTGAGAGACAGAAAGAGAAGATACTTATGATTGTGTAAATACAAATCTGAACAACCCAGAAACTGAGGACTTCATATTGTGTCTGTCACATTCTGGCTGAAATTGATTGGTGGAGATAATGTTCTAGATATGTGATAATTTGAAGCAGCTTCATGAAATGGCACCTACAAGTTCTCATAACTTAGATGAGAATCCTTCAGTGGACTCAGGTCTAATAAATCTGTAAGTGGAATGTGGGTTTTATTGAATGATGATGCACCAACTCCATGTAGTCCTGCATGGGAAGTTTACCCAAGAAATTGCCCGTCACTTGTGGAGTCCATTTCTTCTTTACTGTGCTGCTTGTAAGAGCCTGACACCTTACTGTGGCTTGAGCCACATGAATCAAGACCACGTTCTCCTGCCTTATTTATTTAAGATTCATTTTAAAGTTAAGTCACTTATTTAGAGGGAGCAAAAGTCACTAATTTGGAAAAAATTCACATCTGTCAAAGTAGCTTCTGCAACATACTTGACTTGACTTGGTGCGTCTGTTAAGTAGATGTTTGCTTGTTCATTTAAAAGAAAAGGGGTGGCTTAAGTGAACGATGTATTCTTTCTCCACCTTCTTATTTTTTTAATGTATGGGTGATCTTTCGTGGCATTGCATTGCTTTTCAAATCTGCACTTTTTCTTGAAAACAGTCACTCTTTAAATTTCACATTCCATACACATTTGTGGTGGGGATTTGTTTGCTAACACAACGTCTGAAAAACCAGTTTAAACACAAACAGGGTGTAGCAAAGGGAATGAATATTTTCTGAGATTTCTCAATTATTTCTCTATACTCAGCTTGCACACTGATTCAGGAACACATTTTGGGAAATTTTATTGTGAGAGAGGTCTCAGAAGCTGAGATAATTAACTGTATGTTCATTTTTGTCAACCGACTGCAAAAGAGAATCACAACATAAAGGCTGCTAATAAATCATTTAAAAATTTTGCAAGTTCAGACATGGGAATGGCACTAAGGGGTCAAAAGTACATTCAGGATGAAATTAATAGCAGAGTAAATTTGGACAATGCTTCAGAATCTTTTATCTTCCCTTCTGCTACATAAATATGTGATGAAAATATATGATGTTCATAAGCACAGTTCCCTAGGTCATAAAAATGAAAGGAGAAGTCCTTACAATGTTACCTGCTGCCCAATTATTGCGCTCAAGTATATAGGTCAACATGCTTCAAGCACATTGGTACCACCATCCCATCTTGGCACAAGTGTAAAAATGCTTTTGCAGCAGGAGTCAGGCTCTTTCTTTTGCAGGCATTCACAAACAGCCGTTTCCATTTCCTCATTACTCTGGAGTCAGTGACCTCCCATGTGTTGCTTCAGTGGTCCAAACAAATGACAGTCTGATGAGGTAAGGTTATGCTACAAGGCAGATGTTTGTGCTCTTCAACAAGACATCTTGGTACCCAGTGTTCACACACACTGCAGTACGTAGTTTTTCATTGACAGTGATGTGTACAGTGCTAATGGACAGTTCAATGCAGCAGATAAATACTAAATTGTGACTGATTTTTCCACATCAGTTCCTGCACTTACGCTGCATTCACATCCGTATGTTGTGTGCTGGGTCAACCAGTGCGATCATCATCATAGATATCGAACCATTTTTTAACTTTGTAACATGCTGTGACATGCTGCATTCTCCACTGCACCATCACCATACATTGGTATTAATATGCAGTTTCCCCCATTGAAATTCAATGGGGAAAACATGTTTCACCCATAAAAATGAAATGATACAACAACCTTCTTCACAGGACCAAGTTTCAAATGTCATCCATTGCTCATCAAATAATCCCCTGACTAGTATCTGACTGACTCTTGTGCCATCTCTTGCATTTTACCCTTACCACAAATGCCACCGCCTGCTAAAAATAAAATGCTTGATTAACACAAAGTTATAGGCTTCAAAACCTTACTTATTGAGCGCGTCTGTATGAAACTGTAATGTTGCCTGGTGGTTTATGAGAGCATAAAATGTGGTCCCTTGCATCAAGCATCTTCAAGATAAGAGTGCCAGGGAAAGATATGGACCTTTGAGGGAGGAAGAAACAATAGGCTGGAGAAAACTGCATTATGAATTGTACTCCCCTCCAAATATTATTTGGGTGCTCAAATCAAGGAGGATGTGCTGGGCAGGGGATACAGCACACATCAAAGGTAAAAGATCTGTAACATGCCAAGCAGGCACAGTGGGGAGACAGAGGTATAGCTCCACCCATACTCAACCTTGGGGCTACAATAGGTGGGTGGTAACCACAGGGAAAGAGGGTGGGTACCCATTGTACAGCAGACTGGGTATGCATCGGGGTCGGTTTCGAAGGGTCTGGAAAATATCACCCGCTGCGGTGTACAAACCCCTGACCATCCACACCTTAGCAAGTTGCTATACCAACTACGCTATCCCGGCCACCTGTGCAGCACACATCAGATGGAAGGGAAAATGCATGTGTAGTTTTTGCCTTAAAACTTGACAGAAACCATTAAGAATGCTTTTGTACTTCCAGTATTGTTGAAAATCGTTCAATGCATTTCAGTAAAGTGGCTGTGGGTCTACGCCATTTATTTACGCAACAGATTTATAATTTTTAAAGGAACTTTTTACCTATGATACACGCTACATGAGACTAATTGTTCTATTTCACAGTCACACAACATGAAGTTGTAGGAAATTCCTCTGCAACTGAAGAGCCAGTTCTTGTGGGATATAACGCCATGTCATTTGGCTTAAAGTTACCCATGTTTTGGAGGAGCTTGGTACTTCTATCTTCAGGTTCTATGCCTGCCAAGAACGTCGTTGGAACAGTTATGTGAACATTCACAGCAACAACCAATGCCAAACCCCCACCCGCTTACTAACTAGCAAAGTTACTGCTAGATCTCCTACAATACTGCCTTCTGTCAGACTAATCCCGTACAAGAAAACCCTCAGATATTAATCCTCGGTACGTGTGGGGAAACCGGCGCCGCTGTCTCCAAGAGCGTTATCAACGCCTCTGCATCAGAACCTAAAAGTTTATGCAGTTGTCAGTTTTGAGGTCTTCGCAGCAGTATAGCCGACGTCCTTTTTTCTGACGTGGTTACACGCGGCGTCGTAAGCCGAAAGTACGGACACCATTACAAATATTGGGTACTTCCGTGAGATGTACTGCGACACAAGGCTGAGCAAGGAATCGCGGAAGTGGCATAAAAGTCAGCTCTTTTACTGATTCTGGTACCCTACTTGGCAAGCCTTCACTTTTGATTAAAAAAAAAAAAACGCAACCTGCGCTTAATCGCAATTTTCCAACCCACGGAAGCCATAATCAGCTGCATGGTAATCCGTGATAAACGCGTTGACAGGACTGACCCAACCGATGTATAAACCACGGTTCATCTATGATAAGGGTATTAAACACTGGTTTGTGCTGAATATTAACCAACGAAATGCACATTCACTATAAAATTTTAATAGTAGTATATAACTTTCCCCGACATGTTTCGGTCAGTTTTAGACCATCATCAGGGGGTCCGAACTACATTCACTTCACATCCATAAGTTCACTGTGTTACCACAAATTATAGTTCGATGTATATATAAGTAATCACTGTAGAAAAACACTTTCTAAAATCACTTATTTAACGTATATTGTGTCATATATAAAAGTCTTATGGGAAGAAAGGCAGACAGTACACCTCACAACACGCGATAACACAGAGTACACAACAGCAAAATCCAAAAAGAAACCCAAATGATGCAAAACCATGAACAAAATAACAACAAACCAATCGTGTTACTCAGGTGGATGATTTTAACTTTTAAACATGGACGAGCCTTCGAAGTTTTATATGCAGTGTTTTTATATATGACACAATATACGTTAAATAAGTGATTTTAGAAAGGTGTTTTTATACAGTGATTACTTATATAAACATCGAACTATAATTTGTGGTAACAGTGAACTTATGGTTGTGAAGTGAATGTAATTCGGACCCCCTGATGATGGTCTAAAACTGACCGAAACATATGTCGGGGGAAGTTATATACTACTATTAAAATTTTATAGTAAATGTGCATTTCGTTGGTTAATATTCAGTCAATTTAAAATGCACGGTGAAGGTCATATAAAAAAACTGGTTTGTGCGTTGACGTCTTCCACGGATCATCTATCAATTTCCACCTAAAGGGCTCTTTGCGACGTATATGCCCTCTGCAAGAAATATCACATCAGCACAAGTAAATACTTGATTTCATAATTTTTGGAATATGGCAAGAAAGATACTATGTATTGTACGGACATTTGTCATTAACGGATCACAGTGCCCTGTCATCATATTATGTTCCTTGCAGTTGGTTATCCTTGCATACAAGTACGGGTTATAGCATAGAGGCGTGGCTTGTAAGTCAACAAGTTTCCTACAGATTGCGTTATTTGATTCCATTTGAAAAGGGCGCTAACAGTTTGGTGGTCTTGCGACGAAAACATGTTACAAGTACCGGCACAGATGATCGCTTTTGTAGGCGTTGAGCTAAACGTGTTGCAGTGTAGTTAGAATTAGTGTACACTGTATTCAGTACATTCTTTACAGGATTTATGTACTGTACCGAAGGTAAGTACTTGGTAAATTTACTGTTAACTTGGTTGGCTGATTTATGTTTTATGTTGAAGCCGAACTTGATATTATGTTTGTACTTCATCATTAAATGCCAAAAACATTGTTAAATTCAAGACTACTGCAAAATTGATCTTTATTCATTATTTGATTGTAAGTGTTCCTAGATGAATATCTATCTAATGGCATTAATCGAGGTGCAGTGCACTGTTGTGCACTTTCCTTCATCCACAAAATTCGAGTGATTTCAAGTGTAAGGTTAGGTAAGAATTGTGGATATTGTGGCGGATCTTTCCATGTCTCTGTGTTCTACTGCCATTAAATCCCAATATTGTCACCTTGTTGCTTGTATCTCCCAGTTCTCTAGGTATAGGCAAATATTGAATTTTTTTTGGAGGGAGGGGTGGGGGGAGGAGAGGTAATTTACGCGATCGTTTGGTTCATAATCTACTCTTACCTCCTGTGTTTATAAAGAATCTAAAGCTTGTATGTTCAGATACAGCAACAAAAAATTATAAGCAGAATATTGTTTTCAAATGCTGTCATATGCATCTGTGTATATGAATGTTTATTCCTTACATTTATGTATTTAATTTGACATGTTTCGACCTATGTTTCATGTCATTGTCAAGGGTTACACTAAGTCTAAACATGCCAGGTTCCTTGAATTAATATATTAAATGAAAATTAATAATATATGTAGTTGCATTTGGTACTATTTGAAGACAAAATGAAATAGACAAATGAATTTATAAAAATAAAAAGTAATTTTGATATGTCATTGAAATGGTTATTGTCAGTGTACACTGTAAAAGACAAGAAATCTACACATTTTGTTCTCTTCACTTTTCCAAAACCTCCTTGAGTTTGTTGCAGTTATAAACATTTTCCACTTTGGTTCAGAATATATACTTCATTTATTATTATTATTATTATTATTATTATTATTATTATTATTGTATGACATTATTGTTATTAACAACAATAACAGCAGCTCCAGTAAGGGCATAAGTGGAACCAGCATAAAATTTGCATCTCTCACTAGTTATGTTACTTTCTTATAATTTTTAATGTTTTGTGCCTTGTTTCATTACAGGTATCTGATTGAAATGGCAAACTTTACTCCAAAAATCAGCAGTGCAGGACTAGGAAACCTTGACGAAACACCAGCATGCACACCAGTTCCACAAGCATCATCAACAGTAGCTTACTGGAATTATGATAGGTATTGTGTGTGTGATGTGTATGATACTCACTAGCATGGGATGGTAATGAATTTGGTCATGGGGTTGTGAAGATGTGAAGTCATTGACAGGACACGGGATAGTATCCGTATAGTACATATCACATATAAGAGGTGAAATTATTACCAAATAAATATTTTCAGTCATTTTTGGAAAACCTGAATAACATGTCATGCATAGTAAAAAATTTTTTGTCATACAAGACACAATTGAATTTATTTTAAAGTGTGGTGAAGTATGTGTGAGTTGAGTAACGGTAGTTTTTATGTGGTGTGTGTGTGAAGGGGTTAGTGGTAGTTTGGTGCAGTATGTATGACGAAAGTGATGGCATTTTGGTGAAGTGTGTGTGAGGAAAGTGATGGTAGTTTGGTGGTGTGTGTTTGTGAGAAATGTTATGGTATTTTGGTGAAGTGTGTGTGAGGAAAGTGGCATAAGTTTTCCACATTGTCACTGGCTGTCTTACAGTACTGACATGGTATGTGACAACCATTGGTATTGAAATAGACCAGTACACAGTCTGTAGGTTCTTGTCTATTTGTTTGCTATAACCACCAATAGGTACGCAAAATTTTAGGCATGTGCCATGGTTTAGCTGAGGCCTTCCCAGAAGAGCAAAGGCCTCACCTCAAAGTAATTCTAAACTTCTCCTTCTGTCATGAGAATGGTGCAGACTTCCTGAAGACATATCTCACAAAAAGTAATCTTGATTCCTAGGTATGGTAGTTCACATGCTGCACTTGTACCACTCCTAATCTGTAGAAAGGACATGAGAGCAGTATTGTGTTGTGTTGTAAACATGTACAGGTAGCCCATAATTTACACCCTGGTTGTGTTCCTGAGAAAGTGGGTGTAAATCAAGAAGGTATACATCAAGCATGTTATTCCCTAAAAATAATGAAAGGTGAAGGGTTTAGGGGCAACCATAGCAATGACATTCTCCTCCATACATGGGGTATATACATATGTACTTTATTGTGTTACTGATGTTAATATTGAAATAAACAATATACCTTGTAAATTGGAAAGGAATTGTAAACAGCTTGTGTACACTCACGTTACATGCTGGATGAGATGGATTGAGTAATTATATCTA
This sequence comes from Reticulitermes speratus, assembly GCA_021186555.1. Lineage (NCBI taxonomy): Eukaryota > Metazoa > Arthropoda > Insecta > Blattodea > Rhinotermitidae > Reticulitermes > Reticulitermes speratus. The sequence goes on along the minus strand of JAJKFL010000237.1, from coordinate 3,791,568 downwards.
ATTTCTCTTCAGTGTAGATTGCCTTTTGCTGTTGTGTATTGGGGGTTGCACTTGGGGGTATGGATTATGTTTCTCACTCATTTAATAAGAAAACTGTCAACTGTGCTATTAGGGACCCACTCTTACAATTGCCTATTAGGTAGTTAATAGCTTGTCTTGGGTGATTAAATTCACTCTTATAGACTTCACAACTGTTGCTATATTACCAACATCAAGATTCTTGCTGTGATTATGTTAGGGTTTCAGTTATGCCAGCTTAATAGAGGTAGGTATGATGGTTAGGTTAGGTGTGTTATTTGTAGTCAACTCAATATTTTTGGTTCATTGATTGGGTGCCATCATGGTGTTTGTAGGTTGGTATACCTGTGGCACCTAATAGCAAAGTTGCTCCAGAGGGGCAAAGAAACTAAGCATAGTACAACAATCTGAACTAAGCAGCTAGTGCACGGAGACTGGCATGGTTTACAGTGAGCTCACTGCTGCCCAGCATTGTTCTCTGTGATTTTGTGCAGTGTCAGCTGCATCCTAGTCCACGGCCAGCCAAAAGGCCTTGAAACCGAGAATACTGTAAGAGAGCGTAAATTAAGAAGTGTTTAAATTGTCAAGATATGTTGAAGCAAAAAGGCATAAAGCAAATGGTTGGTAAAACCAGGGCTACCTATGCTGTATTTATACTTGTATTTCAAGAAATAATTTTTAAGATCAGTTTTATTCAATCCATTTTCAGGTACCCCATAGTATACACTTCATGGCTTGTAAATGAAATGAATGGTCATTTCTGATAACAAGACTTCCAATCAAACATTACAAACATATTTTGCATCCTATGAGGCTCAGGTGGACTAAGTGCAGGTTTTGTCTCTTTCCAGTGTACCAGCACATATAAATGAGAATTTGAAAACAGAATATCAAGCCATTCATCTGAAAGATGCCATAGATGGGTTAGAATCATTTTCAAGCAAGCTCAAGAGTGCAAAATTGCAATTTTGTGAGCAGAAGAAGAATTTCCTACCTAACAATAATGAGTTTATGTCTGCAAATGGACGATGTGCAGTCGGGAGAGTCAGCGATGCTGAGTCCTCTCTTGGTATTCTGAAGGAAGACGAAATGCCAGGTTAGTAATTAAGCTGTTAACTTAATTTTACAACTTTAGGTGGTTCAGCATCTGGAATTGATACCTCAGTCATTAGATTGTGATTTTACGGCGCACCATCGTGACCATCTCGTCAGTAATACAGCAAATGAAGGGATGGCTAGGACAGCTAGTTTAGTTAAGACTGCATTTACTCTGCTCTGTCATTGCTGTCCATTTACATCTGCCTACTCTGTCTGCTACGCCTTCCACCTTTATTCTGCTTACCAATTTTAATGCTAAAAATGTTTTGTGGGGATCAACCCTTACTGTCAAAAGAGGCAGTATAATCGTAGTATTTGGTGTATGTGCTTTGCAACCTAAGTCTATTGAACACAGCAGATACAATGAAACCCTGATTTTACATTCCTTCCTTTTGCGTTTCCACAATTTCATACACTTTTTGAATGGTCCTGGCCAAAAGCCTGTAAGAACAATGTTTCCTGTTTTATGCCATTTTCAGGTTGTCCCCACAAGGACATATAATTGGGGTTTTACTGTATATACCCATGCCTGTTACGAGGGAACTAATCTTTTATGGATTTTGTGTTCTACAGTTCTGGCCTTATTGCACCCAGTTATCCCAGTGCACAGACGTTATGCCGCCGTAGTCCGTACTAAGCGTTATTCTCCAACATTTACGTAATAGGATAGTGTACCCTGTAAATAGTGCCTGCTCCTAATATCTTACTTGCTTCAACACACGTGCTGACTGCCTGTGTTTCCCTCAACCACATTTGAGGATCAGGAATTTCCATGTTTTGATTCCATAGTGCAGTGTCTTTTGATCACTGTTCTCTGATCTGCAAGGCAGCTGGATTAGCTCAGTCGGTATAGCTACTCACTACAGGCTGGACAGTCTGGGAATCAAATCCCGGAGCCCATCCAGGCTGGCCCGGAGGCCCACCCAGCCTGCTGTACAATGGGTACCGGGTCTTTCCCAGGAGTAAAGTGACCAAGGTGTGGTGCTAACCACCTAGACCCTTCTAGTGCCAAGGTTGCAAATGGATTAGATCTATACCTCTGCCTTCCCTCTGTGCCTGCATAGGCATGTTATGGGGTGACCTTTACCTCATCTGCTTCCTGTCATGTCACATTTCTGCATGCTTGTCCCATGGTGGACAGATGAAAGTCATGATGTTATTTGTGCTTTAGAAACTGCCTTACATTTGTTTCATACCAACCTTACACAGAAGGCCTTTATTTCCTTCAAATTTCTCCATACCAAGGTGCTGCATTTATACAAGAAGCTAAGCACACATTGTGTGAAGCTTTTATTTCTGCTGTTTTCTGGCATGCTTTTTCAGATACATGGAACATAGTATGGGACATGTCAGGTAAATGCAACTGCACCTCCGTGCTACCATGTTAAATTACAGGTGGCTGCAGAAAATTTTATAATGAGCAGCTTCATGATTTGTGCTTCTCATGCACTATTATTTGGGTGATGAAATCAAGGAGCTTGGCAGTGTCACCTCCTCTGTGCACACTGCATATAACGTTTGCAGTGTTTCTTGGGTACACGTAAGACCATGTGGTCACAGAGTTTTTTGTGCCAAGGTACCACTTCCATAACGCAGGAAAATCTGTTTTCATTTGCTCATTAGTTGGTGTATGAGCCTGCCTGGTAGTGAGGCTGCCAATGTAGCTGTCAAGGAAGTAGCTTTATATTGACATGTAATTTCTGAACTGTCCATCTTACAAGACATGTGGTACCAGATTATGATCAGTGAAACAGTCGACAGAAGCACGTCTTGTTCTTACATTTTTAAATCTGTCCCAAATTATATTTGGGTAGAAACAGTTTCTTTAACTACTTACATAAATACATTATTTTATAATTATATGCAATATAATTTATAACTATGTACAATGTCTTAAGATGGACACTTCTAGACATAATTTCACATAACTTCCATTCACTAGAAACCTTGGTGTAGTGTAAGAAGAGCCATTCTCCCAGAGGTTTATTATGTAGGGATTTTATTGTATGCATGCAATCATTTTAATTTCATTCTATTGTGGACTTTTGATTTTTATACAGTGAATGTAACCTTAGAAATAGATCTAACTGTAAAATACACGCACTTGACAGGATCTGCATGCATAGCATAGTCATATAAGGACTGCAAATAAATTCCAGTTTTAACATGTATTACAGGTAAATATGGAGCACTGATGGTACTTTAATTACAGTTGTGTTAAAATTAATATTGTTGCAGGTTTATCAGAAGATGAATTGGAGAATAAATGGGAACATTTATTGCCGTCCAAGAGTTATGTTCACAAGAAAAGTACTGATACTGGAGACCTCTCAGATCTGGCTATAGATATGAGATATCGATTGCAAAAGGAACTGGCACAAAGGGCTATTAATAGAGTTTCCTTTTTGTCTTGTAAATCAGCCGATGGCAGCTTAAATGAACCTCGAGACACAAATGTGGGAAATGAATTTCTGCCAGCAGATGTTTCTCAGTCCATACCAAAAAGTCTGCAGGTGGCTACAGTTTTAAACCATTCTAAGAATCAATCAAAACTTCATAATAGAGAGGGCCATGCTGAAGAAATAGTCAATGATCAAACATGTGATAAAATAGATAAAGTAGATGAATCTCTTATCCTTTCACAAGCATCAGGTTTGGAAGCATTTTGGAATCCATTTGATCACTTAAAATTAGAGGGTGAGTCTGTTGGAAAGATGGCAGCAGTGATGAGAGATTTTTCTGCTGAAGATTTCATACCTGGAGATAAGTTTGGAGAGAGGCTTGCATCTGATGAGGCTGCATGGAAGAAGGAAAATGTCCCACCAGTTGCTGGACCGACATTTGAAGGTGTATCAACTTTAGACTTCTCTGGTATTGTAGGGAATTCTGAAATCTCTTTTCATTCAACGGACATTTCTCACTGTGGACATCCAAAGAAAAGGGTCTCTGTTGGTGAATTTTTTCGCCTTAGATCAGAACAGCTTGATGAACTGGGAACAAAGACCAACATCAGTGTGTACTTTGGAATGCAAGCAGAGAGTCCAAAGAAGAAACATAAACTTTTGCCATTGGTTGAATCAGATGAAGATGTTGCTCAGGAAATGCCTGTCAGTAATCGAGAGTGTACAAAACGGACAGAAAGAACATACAATTCACCTCCCTCTTCTGATACAAGAAAGTCTTCGTTACCTCCATCCGAGCACAGCATTAGTCAGCGAGATTCACTAAGTCTGTCACGTATTGCCGCTATTCTAGCAAACGTTGATACAGCAGCGTCACCACGTACTGTTGTGTCAAATATTCTCAAGGAGAGTGGTTTGTGCAATCCGAAAAGAATCCCACCATTCAAAAAGACAATTTCTCCCCAGTTGCCAGATATCAGCTATACCTCTGATACCCGCTCTGCTGTAGATGGGGTATTGAAGGATACTTGTTATGTTGGTAGTGCTGCTGTTTTACACAGGAAAGATGTTTCTAGTTTATCAGATTCTAGATGTAATACATCATGTTCTCTTAGTGGGAGCAGTATAATTGACCCTGCTAGGAAAGGCGTGTGTAATGTACAGAAAGAAGCTACGTGTACTGTGATAGACCTCTTGGATGATAGTGACATCAAGGGAAGGTTATCTAGCTCAACCATAAGTGAAGAGAGTAGTGATGGCTGGATATATGCTGTGCCAAATACCACTCTAGGGGTTGGTGCCATACTTTGCTCTTCGGCTGTAAAAACAGGTCACAATTTGCCTGAGGAAAGTAAAAATAATGATCAGATATTTACACCTGAGGACCATATTTCGACTGGAGATTTGAATGACCTTACATATACCCGTTTGGTGGATAACAAGCAGTTGGACGAATCTGTAGTGTGTTTAACTGAAGAGCGTAAGGAGTCTGTTGATAGCTGTGCTGTGGTGCCAACACTGAAGAATCCTGAACTTTGGTCAGAACTTCCTAAGTTTGACATGAAGTACATTCAAAGTGGTGTTAAACCTGAGTGGAATTTGCCCCTTAATGCTGTTGCATCTAATCAGAAAGTGTCCATAACCCCAACTGAGTGCAGACTGTCTTTACAATCAGTGATGTCTGTTTCAGGTAAAGTATGTTCCCTATGCTGATAATACCCCAGTTATATATTCAGTCTGTTGTGTGTTATTACTGATTTTTATGTGTGTTCACAGCAAGAAGTTGCAAAAATACCCCCATTAGTTTTTCCATGTCTGTCCATCTGCATGTAACTAACCACTGAGAGCTGCTTGATGAATTTTTATGAAGTTTCATATTGAGAGAGTTTTATTAAAATGTGTTGAGATATTCCACCTTTGATTAAAATCAGGCAGTATTAATGGACTTTTTACATAAAGACCTGCTTGTGTTTCTGCATACATCTTGGGCATAACTCGCCAAATATTTATCACAGGAAAAACATCTTGAACAGAACTTTGTATACAAGTGAAGCATACCTTATGTCTAATTTCATTTTTTCCTGTAATGCAGTTGTTTTTGAGATAATGATGTAAATTGTAAGCAAGGGTACTAGAATTGTATCCCATGTGTACAATGCCTGTCTTGCTGTATTTTAATTAAGAAATATGGAAGCCTTAAATTTATGCAGAAAACTTTTACTGTCAAAAATGGAACATGCACTTTGCAGAAAGGTGTGGTCATTACAACTCTTCCACCAAATATTCATGGTGCTATAACAATTTTTTGCTCAAGAAATTTCACAGCAAGAAAGTAATGTAGGAAATTAATGTTTCAGTTGCATAATGATGTACTGATACAACAGGATCCTCAAATATTTAGTTATCAAAGTAACTTTGAATTTTATGTCCATGGTTAAATATTGAATTCATGAATATAGATAGTACAGCTGGCTGGCAAGTATTTATCTTCCTGATCAGCACTGAAACATTGCAAATGTAGCAGTCACAGACAGTGTTTCCCTCCAATCATTGCCTTATGTAATATCACCTAAATACATATTAACCATTTGCGACTGGATTCTGTTTTTTAATATCAAAGATTATTATCTCTTGAAGCAGGTGTGCACAAATTTTCTAGCACTCTAGGAGCCACACTAAAATTCTAGGTGCCAGAATGGTGACATGAAGCAATTTCCATACATGGGACCCACAATTCTTAGGCCCTGGGGCTTTGTGCACCCCTGTCTGAATGTCTGAGTAGTTCTGTGCTGTATTTAAAGCTTATTTCTAGTAATAGGCCACAATGACATCTGGTACAAATTTAGCAAATTGGAAGAAAAAAAAAAAAAAAAAAAGGAAGAGTGGTAAATTTGAATTGAAGGACACAGTAAGTCCTCATTTAATGTTTGTGTTATGTTCCTGAAAATTGCATTACAAGAGGAACCAGTGTAGGATACCCCATTTTTCCCATAAGAATTAATTAAAATACTCAAGAGCAGAGGTGTACAAATTTTCCACAAATCTACGTGCCATGTCAAAATCCTAGGTACCAGACAGGTGATACGAAGCAAGTTCCGTACTGAAGCCCAACACATATTTGGCACCACTGTTCAAAATGTAGTTGCCACTGTGACCTGGTACCTGGGATTTGTGCACCCCTTCCCAAAGGTCTGGTCATTGAAGGTCTGGCCAGCTGCAAATGGAAACAACGTTGATACAAACCAGAGCAACATTAATAAAAAAATTTGGTCACTAAAATTTTTAAACGTTGAAGTGAAACATTGTTTGAGCCAAAGTTTAAATGAGGACTGTACTCGTCATCACCGACACCTTGCAGATATGTTCAATTGTCACTCGTAGAGGGTTAATTTATGTCTATTTATTTTAACCTTTTAGTGCCAGCCTCTGTGCACTGTGCAACCTTTGATTTCCAAGGTGTAATTACACTTTGTGCATGGTTATGAATGAGTGTATTTTAGGGTACTTCATATTTAAAATTCTCCTGTCCTGGGTGGTAGTTGGAATTTTACCCCAGCATCATTTAAGGGGTAGAATGAATTTTTGTAAAGTACCTTATTTCTTACATAGACATTTCTTGTGGTGAACTAGAAGGGATAAAATATACTTTAAAATTTAAATGTTTCTGGAGCTTCAGATTTACTTTATAGGGTTTTGATAAAGTTAAGTGTAAGTAAACAGCTTGCTTTACTTCATCTTCTGTTCTTCTGTCATTATTGTTGACTTTAACTTTATGTACAGTAGAACCCTGTTAAGAAGTCTTTCAAGGGACCAGAGGATTAGGGACTCCTTAAGCGGGAAGACTTATTAAGAGGGAAGCTTATTAAAAGCAATATGATTTCGGGACTTTAAAAATCAGACTTCTTACAGGGGAAAACTTCTTATGCGGGTTCTACTGTATTTTTATGTATTACAAAAGCAGTGTAAGTGTGCTTGACTGTTATGTGGCACTGGAAAGACCAGAAGGACCTCTGATAATGCAGAATAATAAGTAAGGAACATTAGTGAGAGCCATGACCATAGCACCATTGTGTGATTGATATATTTGCATTTAGAAGCAGATAATTGGAAGAGAAGTGACTCTTTCATAGCAGGGTTGCCCAAGATTCAGCTCTTCTGGGCTGTGATACTGTGTTAGCTGAATCATTCCTGAAGTTTTGAAGGATTAGCTTTATCTTTAGGATCAAGCAATGCGCCCATTGACACAGCGTTACATCTCAGAAGACCCGGATCCTCAAAGAATTTTAACTGCAGAACGATCCACAGTTGCCTGCCAGTATATGTGATACTTGTTTATTTTTATTATAGAATGGTTAGACTCCAGGAATTATTTTATGTGACTTTATTAACGTACACTTTGTTGTACTGTATGAGTGGTTTCAGTTGTCTGCAACTTGTCTGAATGGCGAACCTCTGACAAAGTGGTTATGAGGAATATGAGAGCCTCAGTCCCCATTACAGTTTGTAGTCCACATGAAGCTGTAGCACCACTGTGCAGTCCACATTAGGCTGTAGCTTTACCGTTCAGTCCACATGAAGCTGTAGCACCACTGTGCAGTCCACATTAGGCTGTAGCTTTACCGTTCAGTCCACATGAAGCTGTAACACCACTGTGCAGTCCACATTAAGCTGTAGCACCACTGTGCAGTCCACATTAGGCTGTAGCTTTACCGTTCAGTCCACATGAAGCTGTAACACCACTGTGCAGTCCACATTAAGCTGTAGCATCACTGTGCAGTCCACATTAGGCTGTAGCTTTACCGTTCAGTCCACATGAAGCTGTAACACCACTGTGCAGTCCACATTAAGCTGTAGCATCACTGTGCAGTCCACATTAAGCTGTAGCATCACTGTGCAGTCCACATTAGGCTGTAGCTTTACCGTTCAGTCCACATGAAGCTGTAACACCACTGTGCAGTCCACATTAAGCTGTAGCATCACTGTGCAGTCCACATTAAGCTGTAGCATCACTGTGCAGTCCACATTAAGCTGTAGCACCACTGTGCAGTCCACTTTAGGCTGTAGCACCACTGTGCAGTCCACTTTAGGCTGTAGCACCACTGTTCAGTCCACATGAAGCTGTAACACCACTGTGCAGTCCACATTAAGCTGTAGCATCACTGTGCAGTCCACATTAAGCTGTAGCATCACTGTGCAGTCCACATTAAGCTGTAGCACCACTGTGCAGTCCACTTTAGGCTGTAGCACCACTGTGCAGTCCACTTTAGGCTGTAGCACCACTGTTCAGTCCACATTAAGCTGTAACACCACTGTGCAGTCCACATTAAGCTGTAGCACCACTGTGCAGTCCACTTTAGGCTGTAGCACCACTGTTCAGTCCACATTAAGCTGTAACACCACTGTGCAGTCCATATTAAGCTGTAGTACCACTGTGCAGGTCCACATAAGTTGTAGCACCACTGTGCAGTCCACATTAAGTTGTAGCACCACTGTGCAGTCCACTTTAGGCTGTAGCACCACTGTGCAGTCCATATTAAGCTTTAGCACATATGTGCATTCCATATTAAGCCGTAGCACGCCACTGTACAATCCACATTTAGCTGTAGTGCAACCTTGCAGTCCACATTAAGCTGTGGCACAACTGTGCAGTCCACATTAAGTTGCAGCACCACTGTGTGGTCCACATTAGGCTATAGCACCACTGTATTCCTTATTAGGCTATAGTATGACTTTGTAGTCCACATTAAGCTGTAGCACCACTGTGCAGTCCATATTAGGTTGTGGGCTTTTGTGCAGTGCATCATATTATTCACCACCAATATGATAGAAACCTGTCCTGTGAGCACTCTCGCCTCAGAATAAGTTACAAAGTGTGAGCTAGAAGTTTCTGGAATGGGATGTTATAACAATTTTTTACTTATTGTACTTACAGCTCAGTACTGTCGCCTTCAAAGCAGTCCCCTTCCAGTTATGCACTGGGCCCCGTGCTTCTTTGTAACTCCTGTTTCATGATGTTGTCCAGCATCACCTGCAGTTCAGCTTCAATCTCTGCAGTATCCTCAAATCTTCGTGCCTTTTGGGAATGGGTAGACCTTAGTGAGGAAGTTACGTCATTTTGGTCTGATCTTGCAGGTCTTGGCACACAGGTAGTCAGTTTTGTACAGGGTCGTCTTTCGGCACATGGGGCAAACATTTTATTTAAATCTTTCGTCAGAGTTTATGACCATGTACGGTATGATAGGCTCAGAACATTATGAACATCATTAATCGTACACCATCTGTCCTAATGGGCGACTTGACACTCTTTTTTCCACAATTTTTTCAGTCCCACTTGATAATGGGTGACCTGAACATTCAAAATCCTCAGACACAGTCTGGCCACTTTTGAAATGTGTATGCCATTCAAAGATTTGTGTTCTACTTGTGGCATCATTACAAAAGGCTTTCATAAGCATTTCATGAGTCTGAGAAGCCGGTTGCTCAAAGTTAAAACAGAACTTCATGTAAATTTTCTGTTCCCTTAGGTTCTGATATTTTCCTGAGCACTGTATTCTCAAATGCCTATATATATTTCACACAAAATTTTTATTACATATTTATAATATTTTGGCCAGTAATTGTCATTAAAGATTTTCAAAAACTTGTATTTTTTGGTAAATGTGCAGATGTAGACTGAAGGGCAGGACACTGTGTTGTTACTACTGAAGCTGTTTACATGCCACTTGTTAAGGGCAATACTTCGCACCAGGTTGTAACACGAAAGCAGAGTTCCTTGGAACATAAATTTATATCTTCTTGGTGCCACAGTCTTATGCACGCTATGTTCATGCAGCGAATTGTTCATAAAATCTGAACCAGTCACTGTTAAATGTGTTCATGATTTGTGTTAACTGCATGTATATGTGTGTAACAAAATGAGGTATTGAAACTGTCTCTTTCATTGCTTATTGGCTCATTACAGCAGGGGTGGCAAGTTTCAGGGGCCTGGTCATCTGGGCAGATAAGTTTTGTATGGTGGAACCTAATATTTTCAACATAATGATTGCAATTTGTGTTTTTAGTTACATGCAAAAATGTGTATCAGTTCACATGCACCTAGGAGAAAGCGCCAGATAACTGTGATGTTCACAGGTCACTCCAGAATTGTGGGTTCTCGTTATGGAGCTCGCTTAATGTCATCCTTCCGGTACCCAGAATTTGGAGGTGGCTTCTAGATTTATGAAAAATTTGTGGAACCCTGCATTACAGGGTAACTAAGGTCTACATTTTCGAGAAATAGTAGAGGTACTTCTGAATAACCCTATATGTACAGTATGGTGTGACTAGATTGTTTCCAAATAGGTTATTTTTGAATTGCAGCATACTTTACACTTTGTAAGTTTATAAATAAAACATGTTTTTCAGTATTTATGTTCCAGTGCTCAAAGGAGAAAGTGACTTAAACACCCAGTTTAAAGGGATATTATTTTATTGACAGGTGTCACTGGTCACATTTAATGAAGTAGTGATATGAGTTGTCAGATAAAATCATGTCCCTGTATTATCTGTTGCAGTAGTTAAAAATTGCTGTGAGATGTAGAAATATTGTTGTAAACAAAAGAAAGAAGTTGTATGTTGGGATGATTTTTAGTGTAATTTATGTAGCAGCCAATTCAGTGTTTCATTTTAGTTCTTATCTGCTTGCAGAGTTGTCTGAACACACTTGGGTCTCTTTAACGACACCCAGTCCTTCTCCTGTTGTGTGTGTGGTGTTCCACATGATATCATGTTACCAGTTCGTAATGTAACAGATCACTGGCTACTGTGTGGCTTGGAATTAGGGGAAGTAAAGCTTTTAGGAGAGGAAGAAGATGAGGATTATCAGTGTGCTGTTGTCAGACTTCCCTCCAAGAGAGTCCTTATGGATCCTAATAACTGCAAAGAAGCCAAGGTAGAGGAAAAATAGTTAACTATACAACATTTTGCAAGTTAATTTTATTTTTATGTGGGACATGCCATAGTGACGAAGATACACAGGTGTACAGTAACCATCAATCACAGCTCTTTTTGTATGCTGTATGGTTTAATGCAACATGTTTCGACTTAACATGAAGCCATCATCAGGCAAATAAGACACAAAATAAATTATTATGTAAGTTGCATAATACTATTTCACGTCATCCATGTACAGTGATACCTCGGCTAATGAAGATAATTCGTTCCGGAATCACATTCGTTAGCCGAAACGTGATTTCCCGTAGGTTTCTATAGAAAATCGTTTAATTCGTTCTGGATGCTGCCCACTATTTAAAGATAAGTTTTATAAAATAGTAAAAAGCAAATATAAAATAAATAAATAAAAAAAATATAAAAGGGCAAAAACTCACCAAAGGCTGAGATGAACAGCTACCCAATTGGATGAAGGAGAATGGAAAGTAGAATGAAAAACTGACAATCTTTACACTATTATACTGAAAATATATTGTACACTTTATACTATTAAACTGAAAATATGTACACAACATTTTTACTATTGTTCTTCCAAATTTTCAAAGTTTATTCAAGGTAAGTCTCCTCTTCTTCAGTAGCTGGCCTCTGTCTCTTTGCTAAAGGAGAAGTCTAAAATCTGTCCAAAGTTGATTGAACTTCTCTTTTTTTCAGAATGTTTTTAAAGTGATTCAGACACTTGTCTTCAACCAAGGCACAAAGTCTGTTCATTTCAGCTTTGTTGGGATGCCACTTTGTAGCCAAAGACTGAAACTCTTCCCAGTAGTGGTCAGCTTATTTCTTTGTCACACACATACAGACGGAAATAATAAGCTCCTGGAATGGCCCGACCGTTCATGTTTGCTGCTTTATGTTAGCGCGAGCATCCACTAAAACATTCATTAGCCGAATCCATATTTGTTAGCCGAGTCCGAAAAACAGCGAAAAAATCTTCGTTAGCCGAAAAATTTGTTAGCAGGGTCACTTGTTAGCCGAGGTATCACTGTACATGGTTGGGATCCCAACTTCACAAATATCATAAAAGTATATGATAAGCCAAAACCAGATAGTCTAAAAATTATGTTACATCTGTTCATGTTTGCTGCTTTATGTTAGCGCGAGCATCCACTAAAACATTCGTTAGCCGAATCCATATTTGTTAGCCGAGTCCGAAAAACAGCGAAAAAATCTTCGTTAGCCGAAAAATTCGTTAGCAGGGTCACTTGTTAGCCGAGGTATCACTGTACATGGTTGGGATCCCAACTTTACAAATATCATAAAAGTATATGATAAGCCAGAACCAGATAGTCTAAAAATTATGTTATATCTGATAAATATGATAGAATAAGAAGTTTAAAAATACAGTATTAAAATAGTTAGAATTAATTATTATAATAGTACTTCTGGATGTGAGTGCTGGTTTTCTTGTAAATATTTGGCCTTGGGGGGGGGGGGGGTGTTTTATATTCACATTCCTTAAAATGTATGCTCTTGATTGGAGGAGTATTTAAGATTTCTTCTTCTTCTGATCCGTTGTTGCCCTTTCAGGCGTCGGGTGTAGTTAAGCTGTCATCACTCCTTGTTTTTCTTTATTTTGACCTCTGTTCTATGTGACAGTTAATTTTAGATGTGACAAGCTTTGGTGCAAGTCTCATGCAGCACTGGCCAGGTTTTGCTAGCCATCAATCTGACTTGAGTTTTGGTAAGTACTGAAGTACTGGCCACAGTGTTTTCTTTAGATATTACCTGCGGGTTCGATTCCCGATGGTGTCATTGGAATTTTTCATTGACATAATCCTTTCGGTTGCACTATGGCCCTGGGGTTGACTCAGCCTCTAACAGAAATGAGTACCAGGAGAATTTCCTGGGGGGTAAAGGCGGCCGGTGCGTAGGGTTGACAACCTTACCACCTTCATATGCCGATTGTCTAGATATCTGGGACCTTCAACCCCCTGGAACCCTCAGGGCCTGTCCAGGCCTGTAATGGGATTGCTTTACTTTTTTACCTAAAATGAGGTATGATCACGTCTTTGAAAGTCCTTTGGCGGTGTCATGGCTCAGGGGGTTAGTCGCTGACGTCTCACTACTCAGGCTCAAGTTTCATCCCGAGCCAGTCTGTGTGGGAGTTGTGGTGGAACTAGTGGCTCTGGGACAGGTTTTTCTCTTGAGTATTTTGATTATCTTGTGCCAGTATCATTACACCAATTTAACACACTCATTTGTTCATCTGTCACCAGCACTATAGAAGTGCATAAACCAAAATCCAGTATTCACAGCTATTACATTAGTAAGTACAATACCAAGTTATCTTTATTAACGGATATGAACTGTGACTACATGTTTCGGCTAAAATTAGTCATTATCAAATTAATTCTACACTTTCTTCAAGTTCCAAATACACTGAATATAATACCTTTTATAATATGACATCTACCTTACAACCTCGTATGAGTCAATATGTCACGTTTATATATCACATTTATAACTTTGTATAAACATGATCAAACATAATCAGCCAAAGCCTATTACTGCATGAGAGAGACTATTGAAAACTGTGAAACACATAGTAGAGGCAGTTCATGGCCATGGTACTTCTGTCTTGTGCTCTGGTTTCTGATTTAGAAATGTTTAATTTGTATTTGTCATTGTGCTTTACAAATAATGTAAACACAACAAATTTTACAGTCAGCACAACAGTTAAACTTTATATTAATCTCTGCTCTGCTGTGACATGTTGTGACCATTATTTGTGGCCAATCTCAGGCACAGAGAAAATACAAAAGCATAAAATGGCACGTGATTTAAATGATTTCAAATAAAGTAAAGAGTGGGATCCTAGAGTTTATTTTATTTAAAATGTGGCCATTTATGCTTGTATATTCTGTTTGTAATTTTCTATGAACTTTAGTCTTAATTCACCGTGCATTTTTAAACTACAAACAGTCACCAACAAATGCACAAACCATCAATAAATGTATAAATCAACCTTTTATCATAACTAAAACCCTACACACGTTTCGGCTCTCGAGGAGCCACCATCAGGGGTTACAGTAGTGCTTATCAAATGCTGTGTTGGGTCTGTTAACGACACTCGTAATGTTACTTCACAGTATGTTTAGGTAACATTACAAGTGTCGTTAACAGACCCAACGCAGCATTTGATAAGCACTACTGTAACCCCTGATGGTGGCTCCTCGAGAGCCGAAACGTGTGTAGGGTTTTAATTATGATAAAAGGTTAATTTATACCTTTATTGATGGTTTGTGCATTTGTTGGTGACTGTTTGTAGTTTCTATGAACTGTTTGAATATGGCCATATATATTTCCTGAAACATGTTGCAGCAGATCATAGATTAAAAAAAAGAAAACTGGTGTGCAGACTGTATAGTTTATTGCGTCTGCAGTATTTATGATTTAGGTCTTAATGGATCTCGGGATATCCAGGTAACAGCTATGTCTACTTTAAAGTGTGCGTTTATTTGCAGATAGAAGTGGTGCCTCTGTGTGAAGGGAAATTGAAAATTTCACTTAAAGTTCATTTGAATGATGCAGTGACCAAGGCAGTGCAGTCGTTAACATGTGATGTCTTTATAATAGGGGAAGAGCCACAGGTAAAGTGTCATTTCTTATTTCAGTAGAAACAGCACACATACACAGCAAAACCCCAATTTTACACTGTTGTGTGGGCCACCTAAAAACTGGCATAAAATCCAGGAAACTTTGTGCTTATGGGCATTTTGCCAGAATCGCACAAAAGTGTGTAAAACCACGGAAAACGCAGAATGGAGGAATGTAAAATTGGGGTTTATTGTATTTAAAAAGGATTTTGAAGTAACAGAAATTTAAAATGTGGAGAATATTCTTGTGTTGTCATAGAAGAACCTCAGGCACTCTGAAGTCTTATTTTGAGAGATCAGTGTGCTCTACCTGTATTTGGAAAAGCTGTAGATAGTAGTTTAAATGACATTTACCTGCCTTTCCTCCTGTATAATATATGTTGGTCTTTTCTTTTTGGTTGGGTTTAAAAATTTGACACATGCTGTCTCAAAAATATTCTTACCCATTCTGTCAAATATAAAAATTTTTTTACCAACAAATGCACACACAAAAAAAAAACTACTTTTTTATAGTTTTATTAGTATTGATATATACCCCTACACGTGTTTCAGTCCTTGGACCATCTTCAGGGGCTAATAAGCTAATAACATGCAAGTTGAAGTTTAGTAGCTTATTAGCCCCCTGAAGATGGTCTAAGGACTGAAACACGTGTAGGGGTATGCATCAATACTAATAAGACTTGCACTGGGGGTGCTTTTTGGGCCCCCTAGATATCACGGCTGCCCTACCCCTCTCTGCTATATCTGCTTTACTATGCTGGGCCCCGCAGATAAGCCGGTTGGCGCACACAACAAAGATACAATATACCAAAGAAATCATATATTGTAACACACATATTAAATAGGATACAATAAAGACAATCATATACAAAATTACAAAATATACAAGACGTGAGATTGACCAAGCAATTACTTGTTTCCATACATACCAACATTAAGTTACCTTGGCGTCGTCGTGGGGCTAAACCCAACAAAACCAAAGACCTGGGACCACGACGACCGCCAAGGGACTCCAACCTCACCAACTCACAGCTGGACGGAATTTTCCCTCCATGGCCGAGACAAAATTTGGAAGTTACTTGTAGGCGGCTAGGTTCATAGTGATTACCTCAATCATACGCAGGTAGGAAGTAAACTCGGGACAGGAGGGGAAATGGAGGGGAACCAAGTAGGAGGAAGTGATGCGCGCGTCGGAAGTCCAAGGTTCAATTCTCGTAGAGGGTGCTGGGACCAACTCCCGGCACAGGCTATAAAAAAATAAAAAATTTTGTTTTTAATGACTTATGTCCATTGGTATAACTATAAATGCAATGAAAGGGAAACTTGAATCAGACCCTGTGTCAGGTTTTGATACTTCAAATTATGTTAATTCTGTTAAGTATACTTTTTATCACAAGCGGTTTTTGTTTCTTGTCATGCACTTTTGTTTATGTTCATATGTGCATGTGTATTACATAAGGTTTCTGCAGCTTGTATGAGTAATTTAATTTACATTTTTGCACTTCAGTTTAGAATATCTTGCCCATGAGTTGTTTTTGAGGTTTTGAGGCTCCCTGTGATTGTACTAGGTCCACCAGTTTGCTTATTTTTATGCGCCATTAGTGCGTCTTTCTTTGACAGTTAAGAAGATAAGTTTCTCGGGAAAAAATTTTTGGACATCTTGTACAGTACCTAATTTTACAACTTCATCTTCTGTTTTATGGCTCAGGCAGATGAAAGTAAAATGTTTTGTTCTCTTCCACAGTTCTATGCCACCTATTATATGAAGACATTTTTAGGCAGGCTCTATCAGATGTGTCAGATATGAAATGGCTCGTTTATTTTGTTTGGATCATGTTGGTGAAAACATTTTTTTGTTTAGCCATTTCCCTCTGCAACTTACCAGGTGTGAGTCAAAAGTTTCCAGATCGGCCACATGGAACACTAACTAGATACATTAGAACCTGGATAAAAAGTCCCTGCATAAGGAGTTTTCCCCTGTAAGAAGTCTGATTTTTAAAGTCCTGAAATCCTATTGCTTTTAATAAGCTTCCCTCTTAAGGAGTCCCAAATCCTCTGGTCCCTTGAAAGATGTCTTAACAGGGTTCTACTGTATGATGCAGGTGTGTGGTGCAGTAGGACAGTGTGTAGCTTAACCGTGCGCTCGCCTCAGGTGTTACACCCAGACCCTGCCCAGTGCAAATCACAACCACCCCCATTGGTTCATCACACACGCTGTCCTTTCACCACTCGCACCAGTATAATACACCCTGTCTTCCTGCATGGCTATTCTGCTTGGACTGCTGCACCCTGAAGATGAAGGCACTACATTTCTTCAAAAGTCAGGAAATGCGAACTGATGCAACGCCATCCAAGAAGACTTGAATTTTCAAATTCATGAGATTGTTGTACAAAATAATCTTTCTTAACAGGCCTGTTATTGATCCTGTGGCCTTGAAGGTGAAAATAAATTCTCAATTTCTAACTTTTTTTTTTTTATTTTATTTTATTTTATTTATTTTTACACTTATTATATGGGCTGGTTGTTGGTGTTGGTAAACTGCTGTATTACCTGATTGTTACAAATGTTTCAGATTGTGATATCGAAGGCTGACAATTCTAATATGAATCTTGATTTCGGTGTATTGCCAGAGGAGTGTGCGAAGGAAATGGATTTGAAATTCTGCAACCCTGGTTCTGCAAGCATTCCGCTTAAACTCATTACTGTTCATCAGGTAATTGTAATTGTTTTGCCATCTTATAATATGTTTTTTTTTCTTCCCCACTCCCCAGTACTAGCTTAGTTGTTTCAGTCTTTGAGTTCTGATAACCCGTACAATGAGGTACAACTTCTTTCCTCCAAAGGATATTGCATGGAGTTTTCCTTACCTTAGGTTTTATTTCAGAGAGAACTGTAGTGTGTGTGGAACTGCACGAATCGTCTTTTTATCATTTCGTGTTTTAAGAAATCATATAATCGAAAAAAAGGAGTAACCATTACCAAACTTTACTTATTGTTACTGTAAATTTTTGTTATGTTTGACAACTGAAATCCTTTTGTACCTCATGTTGTGTTATTTATTGTTTTTTTGTTTTACTACAGAGACATTATTTTATCTGACAACTGGCATCACTCTTCGTTCAGACTACTTTTAGTGAAGGCAGGCAGCATAGCAACTGCCGCTATTCCAATTTGTCATGAGTCAGTGTCCACTTTTTTTAATTCAGTGTATTCAGCATATGTAATAAAGGTGCTAGAAATAGTGTCCTTCAGCTTACAGATATGTGCCACATCTAACAAACATGCCATTCATTGCATGTTGAAGTTTTATAAGCAAGTTGAGTCAATGGGAAATGACTAGTGACAGTTGTCAAAATAATTTTCCTGTGTAATAATATATTGAGTGTTTCTGTATTTCTGTACCTTATTCTTTGTAACTTTTTAGGTCCAAGACAAGCTTTCCACTTTTGTTCTTTTGGACCCTGAAAAACAAAAGAATAAGAATATGGCTGAAAGTGAAGTTTCAAGGGAGCTGACATTTACTTTGAAGGCTGGAGGTGAAATGAATGTGACGGTTATGTTTGCTGCTCCACCAATGGGACTTCTGACCAGTGAGTGCCACCTATCTGAAATTTAATGTGTGATTACACAGCAAACAGAATTTTAAAGGTGCTGAATTAGGAAAAAATTATTGTCTTGCATTTGGAAAAATACAGTGTATGCGGCTTTGCGCTTCACTTACGATCATGTTTATTGATTTGATTATAACAGCTGACAGCAGATATTTTTTTTTCCTTGGTTTCTTTTTTGGGGGGGGCTCCACTCATATCTGAAGCCTTTTGTTAAGTAAAGGCTGTAAAGTGGTTTGGGCACTGGTATGTGGGGGCTACCCACATGCATCAATCTCTCCGCTTTCCGCAACAGCACTGGGAAGGAGAACGCGGTACACACGCCGCAGCAGCCTCTCCGTTTCTCGCAACAGCATGCAGCAAAGTCATTCAGCCGACTCCGCCCACTGGCCACGGGATTGGCGCACAGCAGGTGTCGCCAGCTAGCCAATCGCAGAACAGATTGTCCCGTGTCCAGCAGAATAAATAGAGGGCGGCTTACAGACAACCAGCACTCACTCGCTCACTCATCACGCGAAGGAGTCACAAAACAAGCGGCAGACTCGGCCAGTGGGACCGCGTTCTCCTTCCCGGTGCTGTTGCGGAAAGCGGAGAGATTGATGCATGTGGGTAGCCCCCACAGGTGTTTGTGTACTGGACATATACCACGTGTCAGTCATAAGGATTCTTTCAGCAGACCACTGGAAAAGAACTTAATGGGACAACCTCTAGTAAGGGAAGTGTAAAAATTGATTTCATTTTTTTGGTCCACTTTTGTATTTCAATTCCAAGTTATTGTGTCATGTTAATATTTTAATTACAAATATCACAAATATATATTATCAGGGTAGTTGGATATCCTGAGCTGTACCTGCTCAGGTTTTGAGTGCCGCATCGCGGTAACCATGCTGTCTACCTTCACTTCCATCATCCTTCTCTGTATTCTAGACCACTCCCCTTCACCTGATTTGTCTTCGTTTAGCTCGGGGCAGTCCACAACTGACCGACAAGCGAGATTATGTTTTGGGGAAGAAAATAGTCTTGGCTGGCTTTGTTTTAAAAATTTTGTTTTGGCAGGGGACTGTCACTTGTGATTTACTGGCTTCATGGTGGCATGTGGATGAGTAGTTTGCTGGCTGGTTTGTATAGAATGGGCAAGTAAACTCCTGTTTCTTTGTTGTAAGGATCACACTCTCTTTTATCTTTGCACTTACCTAAGTTGTAGCCTAGGTGCCAGTAATTATTTGCACTATATGTGTGCCTAGAATTTATTTTCTTTGTGATCTTTGCCCAGAGTGTATTTTTATTGTACTGCATGGCCAGAGGAGGCCTTGATCATTTACTGGTATTGATTAGAGTTTATGATTATTTTGCTGTTTGTGTTGTTTATTTTATTTAGTTAATACACATTATTTGCTTAATTTTTGTTGTGACTCTCTTGCTGTGTTCTTGTCTCACATACACACACTCTCTTCAAATCTTTTCCACGATTTGTCTATAAGTAATCTCTTCCATGTAGAGGGGCTGTGAACTCGTCAAAGGCCACACGCAACATCCCCTCTCACCCTAATTACAGTGCACTACTATTACTTCAGTGCTAAAGAAAAATTTATAAAACACAAGTCACAATGGACTGACTACAAAATACATGAGTCCAAAGTCATTTGTTGATGGCATGGTATACTTTCTGCATTTACCTCACTTGGGCCATCCACCTCAGAGCAGTCAATAGATTGCATGCAAGCAAGGAAGTGGTGTGTGGTAGATTATCAATTATGGTACAGATGGAGCATCAACAAATGAATAATGCTTGTAAGGCCTTGAAACACATTAAATGGGAAATTTTTGTATAAAAAATCCAAAAAATTAACTTTTAAAGTGGGAAAAATTTTCACACGAGAATTTTATATCTGGGGGAAAAAACATTGTTCTTGTGGGAGTTTTGGTGGGCCTTAAAAAATATAACTTATTACACAGGAAATCTTTATGTTGTATCTGGGAACTTTGTACGCAGGAAACGCTGTATTCTGTCCCTAATGTTTTAAAATTCTTTTTATTGAACACCTTCAATTTTCCTTATTGAATTAAATTCTCTGTACAGAGTGAGCTGTGTATATCCATAGTTGTATATTACATGGTGTAAACATGTAAGCTGTTTATATGGTGCTAACTTTGTGTAATTCCTCTGTGAACAGAGCGAAGAGGATTCGTGAGATTGTCCGGAGTGTTGTCTATGGTGCTTAATGGTGTCATACCAATTGAATTGGAGAGTTTCAATTTGATTGGTAGTGTTGGCACTACAAAGCTGGGCATCTTTCGTCCAGCAATACCTATGCAGCTGGTCATCATGGGACCTGGGAAGGCTGACAGTTGCCGTTTACCAATGAGGAATCACGGTGTTGTTCACTTAACTCTTGCCCTCCAGTTGTTACCTGCTGACACTGAGTCCATATCAATGACTGTTGAGCCCGAACAGGTTGAGATACCACCTGGAGAGCAAGTGGAACCCATCATCAGGTTTACTTCGTACAGACCTCTGAAAGAACCTGTGCAGAGGTAAGAACAGACATTTACAATAAACTGCTGTGATAGCCTGTTTAAATTAGCAGTCTATACCTTTCTTCTGCACATTCCCATTTTCAGTTCTTGGTTAAAATCCCAGTGAAATGCATTTTATTTTGTTTGGCCATAAATATATTGTGAGTTTTGGGAGTCACACTTTATTTACGCCAATGAATATTGTAGCTTATCTTTTATAATATTTTTGATCCATTTGTTTTATAATTATTGTAGCATTTTAGTGTTAGCAACTAATACAGTAATGTAAAGGGTAAGAGTAAATTTGTCCCTTTGCATGATATCAAAGCATGGAGGGGGGAGAGGTATAGATCCACTCATTCTTAGCCTCAGCATTAGACAGTGGTGAGGGGTCAGCTTCACAACCTGGCTATTTTACCACCAGAGGAGAACCTCTAGGACCCACTGAGTAGTATGTTGTGTGGACCGATACTGGTCTGGATGTTTGGGGGAAGAAAGACGTCTCGTGCCATGCTGGGAATTGAACTCTGTATTTTCCATCTCATACGGTAGTCACCGTACCGACTACACTACCGTATCTTCAATACAGTAATGTAGCATCCATTATGTGTTTTTAGATTGCTGTGTGAATAATCATCCTGACAGTTTTAGACCTTGCGATATCTGTCCGTATGCATGTAGTAGTGTCCTAGACTGGATAGGTTTTGATGGTATGTGGTATTGCAAGACCTTGTCAAATTTATTATTTTTGTGTGGTCAGCTTTGAATTATTTCCTGTATAGATTGCCTGCATATCAGGTATGGACCTTCAGATAAATTGGACTTGATCAAGCAGGGATTTTCTGTGCATAGAAGTTACATCAGAAATGTCAGGAAAATCAACTGATCTCAATTCTGTGTTAAATGAAGGTAGAGCTGAAGTTGCCCATAGT
Source organism: Reticulitermes speratus (assembly GCA_021186555.1). NCBI lineage: Eukaryota > Metazoa > Arthropoda > Insecta > Blattodea > Rhinotermitidae > Reticulitermes > Reticulitermes speratus. The sequence goes on along the minus strand of JAJKFL010000237.1, from coordinate 3,769,410 downwards.
GCCTGAGCACATTGATTTTATAAAATGTAAGCAACATGGAGATACAAATCCACATACATCTGGACTATTGGTTCTTAAACTCATATTGCTCAAGACACATGTAATTTTGGTATCAAATGTCAGGCTCTACTGAGTACCCTTCAGTTATTCTTTTTGTGGCTCTTTAAGCTAGGGAAAGGAGGGGAAACTGCATGAAGGTTGTGGCATAGTGAAGTGGGTACAGCGCTTTCTCATTACACAGATTTCTTAAGGTAGCAAATTAGCATTTCTAATTTTCAGCAGATTTGCAGAAAGTAACATCATTTTACTGAAAATTAATTCAGCTGTCATGTTTTCATTCTGAACTGGAATTGTACACGCCCTTAACATTTTATATATCAGAAAACTGCCCTGAATGATGCTAGAGGTTAATGACTAGATCAGTTGAGCTGTCACCCAAGTAGCTATGGCTAGCAGGGCAGTGCGCACATTTGCTGCTCCATCTTTCTGTCCGAAAGAAAGACATGGTGTGTACAGTCATGACTCTTAACTGTACTCAGTAAAGGATGTGTTGGATCCATACTAAATAAAAAGGATATAGTGCATGTACCTTGTTGGTTTAGTTTCCTGATCATTGGTGAGACAGTGGGATACCTGCTCTGTTGTACCAACGAGCTTTATGTCACTTGGATACCTGCTGTACTGTACCAACACACTTTGTTAGATGGATACCTCCTGTATGCTACCAATATGCTTTATCTTAAGTGGATACCTGCTGTACTGAACCAATACACTTCCTGTTAAGTGGATACCTGCTGTACTGAACCAATACACTTCCTGTTAAGTGGATACCTGCTGTACTGAACCAATACACTTCCTGTTAAGTGGATACCTGCTGTACTGAACCAATACACTTCCTGTTAAGTGGATACCTGCTGTACTGAACCAATACACTTCCTGTTAAGTGGATACCTGCTGTACTGAACCAATACACTTCCTGTTAAGTGGATACCTGCTGTACTGAACCAATACACTTCCTGTTAAGTGGATACCTGCTGTACTGAACCAATACACTTCCTGTTAAGTGGATACCTGCTGTACTGAACCAATACACTTCCTGTTAAGTGGATACCTGCTGTACTGAACCAATACACTTCCTGTTAAGTGGATACCTGCTGTACTGAACCAATACACTTCCTGTTAAGTGGATACCTGCTGTACTGAACCAATACACTTCCTGTTAAGTGGATACCTGCTGTACTCAACCAGTACATTTCCTGTTAAGTGGATACCTGCTATACTGAACCAATACACTTCCTGTTAAGTGGATACCTGCTGTACTGAACCAATACACTTCCTGTTAAGTGGATACCTGCTGTACTGAACCAATACACTTCCTGTTAAGTGGATACCTGCTGTACTGAACCAATACACTTCCTGTTAAGTGGATACCTGCTGTACTGAACCAATACACTTCCTGTTAAGTGGATACCTGCTGTACTCAACCAGTACATTTCCTGTTAAGTGGATACCTGCTATACTGAACCAATACACTTCCTGTTAAGTGGATACCTGCTGTACTGAACCAATACACTTCCTGTTAAGTGGATACCTGCTGTACTGAACCAATACACTTCCTGTTAAGTGGATACCTGCTGTACTGAACCAATACACTTCCTGTTAAGTGGATACCTGCTGTACTCAACCAGTACATTTCCTGTTAAGTGGATACCTGCTATACTGAACCAATACACTTCCTGTTAAGTGGATACCTGCTGTACTGAACCAATACACTTCCTGTTAAGTGGATACCTGCTGTACTGAACCAATACACTTCCTGTTAAGTGGATACCTGCTGTACTGAACCAATACACTTCCTGTTAAGTGGATACCTGCTGTACTGAACCAATACACTTCCTGTTAAGTGGATACCTGCTGTACTGAACCAATACACTTCCTGTTAAGTGGATACCTGCTGTACTCAACCAGTACATTTCCTGTTAAGTGGATACCTGCTATACTGAACCAATACACTTCCTGTTAAGTGGATACCTGCTGTACTGAACCAATACACTTCCTGTCAAGTGGATACCTACTGTACTGTACCAATACACTTCCTGTTAAGTGGATACCTGCTGTACTGAACCAGTACACTTCCTGTTAGGTGGATACCTGCTGTACTGAACCAATACACTTCCTGTTAAGTGGATACCTGCTGTACTGAACCAATACACTTCCTGTTAAGTGGATACCTGCTGTACTGAACCAATACACTTCCTGTCAAGTGGATACCTGCTGTACTGTACCAATACACTTCCTGTTAAGTGGATACCTGCTGTACTGAATCAATACACTTCCTGTTAGGTGGATACCTGCTGTACTGAACCAACACACTTCCTGTTAGGTGGATACCTGCTGTACTGAACCAATACACTTCCTGTTAGGTGGATACCTGCTGTACTGAACTAATACACTTCCTTGTAGGTGGATACCTGCTGTAATGTACCAATACACTTTCTGTCAAGTGGATACCTACTGTACTGTACCAACATGCCTCATGTTAGGTGGATACCTGCTGTACTGAACTAATACACTTCCTTGTAGGTGGATACCTGCTGTATTGAACCAATACACTTCCTGTTAGGTGGATACCTGCTGTACTGAACCAATACACTTCCTGTTAGGTAGATACCTGCTGTACTGAACTAATACACTTCCTTGTAGGTGGATACCTGCTGTAATGTACCAATACACTTTCTGTCAAGTGGATACCTACTGTACTGTACCAACATGCCTCATGTTAGGTGGATACCTGCTGTACTGAACTAATACACTTCCTTGTAGGTGGATACCTGCTGTATTGAACCAATACACTTCCTGTTAGGTGGATACCTGCTGTACTGAACCAATACACTTCCTTGTAGGTGGATACCTGCTGTACTGAACCAATACACGCCTCATGTTAGGTAGATACCTGCTGTACTGAACCAATACACTTCCTTGTAGGTGGATACCTGCTGTAATGTACCAATACACTTTCTGTCAAGTGGAGACCTGCTGTACTGTACCAACATGCCTCATGTTAGGTGGATACCTGCTGTACTGAACCAATACACGCCTCATGTTAGGTAGATACCTGCTGTACTGTAGCAATGATCTTTATGTCGATGGATGCCCACTGTACAGTACCAACATGCTTTATGTTAAGTGTACTGTACCAATATTCTTTCTACAGTGGAAGCAGGGAGTGCAGAGCTGAAGAAAACTGCCATGTGCTGTGAGTTTGTGTATCATGCTTTGGAGCTGCAAATAGCTGTAATGTAAGCTGTGTGTTTCTGGTGTTGGTAGGATTCTTCAGATTACAATGCAGCCACATGGACCAGTGTATTTTGTAGAAGTGACAGGAATAATGATTGCACTGAGCACGGAAGAGGTTAAAAAGCCATCCAAGATACAGCCTGAACAGCCTGTAACTACACTTAAAGAGCCTGTGATGATGTGTAAAAGTAAATCCAATAAGCAATATGAAATGACGCCATCTCACCAGTCATCCAAAGGTACAGTATAATTATGAAGAATTTGGTTACTGTCAGGCAGTCTGTATAGCTCAGTCGGTGTAGTGATTAGGCTATGGGATGGATGACGCAGGGTTCAATTTCTGGCAGATGCAGAGATTTTTCTCTTCTCCAAAAAATGCGCAGATCATTTCTGGGGTGACCCAACCTCCTTCTTCTTTCTTGTCGTGTCCGGACCATTGAATTAAAGATTTTTTGCCCAGTATTGGGCTCTGTCAAATCCTTTTTTATTTGCAAGCCATAAATCCTCGAGGGTACATTTCTGGGGGCAGTCCTCCAACCTCCTATTCACAGGGTACTGGTGTTCTTTTCCTGGGGATAAAGCAGCTGGGATTTTAAGTTGACCTCTCACCTCCATCTAATCGTGAGATATAGCTGTATCTGTCCTCCTCCTGCATACCTTCATGATATGCCCAGGGCTGCTTTACGTATTTGATTACTGTCTTATTTGAAGACACAACACAGACTTGGTAGGCTGTGATGTAAAGCAGATGGAATGAGTGAATGGGGTATGCTGTATTGGCAAGATTTACAGAAGCTACAGTTTAGGACCTCACAATGTGAAAAACCTCCAGATATTGAGAGAAAAGGAATTGGGAGATGATGTATTGTTAACTGTATATCATGAGATTGGAGTGAGGGAAACACAGTTGAAATACAGGTTGTGAGATGCATCACTTTGAGATCTAGTGCTTTTGTATGATTCTTGCCTTTATATACATATTTATACAGTTCTGCATACATGAATATTCAATTTCATTCCTACCCACACATATAAACATGTAAATTAACATTTTGTAGTGATTTAATAAGAATTAATTTTATCAAAATATATTTCTTTGGAACTTTTCTTTTGTTAAATTATCTTGCCATGAAATGTCTGCTCATGAAATTATCCACATGAATATTTTTACGATATATTATTAGTTCTTTTTGCAGTATTTTTCAAAGAAGTATGCTGTAGCGTTGCGTTTCTTATAAGTTAGAGTGTTGCAGAGTCTTAATCCAGTCTGTATATTGTAATTGCAGGCAATTCATTAGTGAAGTCTCCTGCCAGTAATGCCCAGTCTAGCTGTAGCAGTGAATGGCTTTCTATAAAATCACAGAAGAGCAGTAGTAGTGGCAGCTGTAAATCTGGAGAAAAAATGAATGTTAGAACCACCCATCGTCAGTTGGTGTGGGGCAGTGTAGCTGTTGGCAAGAGTGTCACCAAATCCTTTGCTGTCCGCAGTGAAGATAGCTGCAAATTGGCCGCCTATTGTTTATGTTGAAGACAAGCTCCGTTGTTATGAGGTATCGTTTGCTTTAAAAAAAAACTTAAGTAATAGTTATGCCTTACAGTTTTACCCTGTATAAATGTGCTTAATGTATGGCATGCTAATATCCAACATCTTTGCTGTCACCCTATATCACCCCATATTATTGTCCCATAGCCTATGTGCCAAAAACTGAAATTAGGTGCTTAATATTATTTTCACCGTGCATGTTTATTAACACAGTAAACACTATACCAACACATGCACTTCCTATTAAAACATTAATAGTTTTAAAAAACCAAGCCCTACATATGTTTTGGCCAGTTAACTGGCCATCATCCGGGGCGACTAGCGTTCCACAGCATAATCACGTTCAATAGGTTAATCATAAGATGTGTGGGTGTTGTATAAAAACGTTAAAACAATAACGTTCACATCGTTCATTGGAGACACATCCAATGGGCACTGTATTTCACTTGTGATATACTGATGTGAATGACATGAACTTTATTGTTTTAACGTATTTTATATAACACCCACACATCTTAACCTATTGAACGTGATTATGCTGTGGAACGCTAGTCGCCCCTGATGATGGCCAGTTAACTGGCTGAAACATATGTAGGGCTTGGTTTTTTAAAACTATTAATGTTTTAATAGTAAGTGCATGTGTTGGTATAGTGTTTACTGGTGAAATTAGGTGGTCCATGTAATTTTCTTATTCCAGTATCCTAGCAGAAATGCTACACTGAAGCATGGTAGGATTTGCCTGTATGGGTTTTCTTGTATCCTAACAAAGGTATTAGTTTAGGTCTTTCCAAGCACAATTGGATATGCCTATGACTGTCCCATGCTTGTTTCTTTAATTATGTGTAGGTCTTTGTGTAAAGACGTTATTAACATTGTCAGATGTAAGTAAAATTTGAATTGTTGTGATTAAAATTCTGCAGTATCAAACTTCACGACAGGCCATTCAGCAGTTCTTTAATTGTTTAATTCTTTGTTAATTTAATAACTCGAATGGATGGGTGGATAGACAGAGTGATTTTAATAGGATGAGAAGGTACTCACACCAGCATTTATATCTCCTGGCGTTTGGCGAGAGTCAGCGTTGGGCTGCTATGGTCTTGCCAGCAGCCGTGTGCTGCGTCACAATAACAGTCTAACAGAATATTTGGAATACGGACGCTAATGTTTGTGTTTCTTAGATGAACTCAGTATGTTTAAAACAGGGCCAGTGGTTACTATATGTACCACCAGGTTTAACACTCAAAAATACTGTGTTCTGCCCACACAGTGTATTTATGTGTTTTGTGTGGATCTCAGAACAAACAGCGATTATTTCACTGTACAACATTAACTGACTGGTTTGTATAACTGAGACGGAGTGTGTTTACTGCGCGGTACGGACTGTATTTATGTGTTTTGTGTGGATCTCAGAACAAACAGCGATTATTTCACTGTACAGCATTAACTGACTGGTTTGTATAACTGAGACGGAGTGTGTTTACTGCGTGGTACGGACTGTATTTATGTGTTTTGTGTGGATCTCAGAACAAACAGCGATTATTTCACTGTACAGCATTAACTGACTGGTTTGTATAACTGAGACGTAGTGTGTTTACTGCGCGGTACGGACTGTATTTATGTGTTTTGTGTGGATCTCAGAACAAACAGCGATTATTTCCCTATACAACATTAACTGAGTGGTTTTTATAACCAAGACCCCCCCCCCCCCCCCCCCCCCCAAAAAAAAAGACAGTGTGTGTTTATTGTGCGATGTGAGCTGAATCTTTAAATATACAGTAAAACCCCTATTTAATGAATTGCTGGGGATTAGAGCATATTTCACTAAATCAAGGTTTTCATTAAATGGAGGTTACATTGTTTTTATGGAGCTGTTGTCGGGACATGAAAAAATCATCACTAAATGCAGGAACATTAAATCGGGGTTTTACTGTAATTGCATTTAGTTGTCATCTTTAAAGTGTTAATCAAATACACAAGTGTCATGGCACTGTTGTTTCTTTTTGATCTAGAGGAACAGCAGTGTCTGATGGAGTCTTGCTAGGTGCATTTAACTGCATTGTTCAGGTTTACTGATGTTTTGTCCATGTAAAACACCACTTGTGAGGCATAGGTTGTGCACTCTTCACAAGAACCTGAATTATTCTACAACATATGTGCCTCGAACATCAGGCAATAGGACAGCATGAATAGAACCATTAAAGAAATACAAAAATTATTTTAGATACAGTAAAATGTCTTATGTATCTATCCATAATCAAGGTAAAAAATTTGGGTCTTGTCACTACAGGGAATGAATCCTTTCTCACAATGTAACCTCTCTATGCTGATCATATTTTGGGGTCATTGTACTATGTAGAAATGTACTGTATTGCAGTGGGCAGTACATCCTGCTTGTACAGTGTGCCATTGTTCAAATTGGTATCAACACCACCATTGAAATATTGTGAAATCTTGAAGTCTTCTAAACCCCAGCATGTTAAAATGTTGATGAAATGGTTGTCGAATTAAAAATGTTAATAAAACACCATTCTATTGATTATTGTTACAGATTTTTCCACATTAAACAAGAATATGTTTTGAAATATTAAATTTCATTCTCCATTCAACTCTTTATATACTCTTGCCATTATCATTTTGTGTGGTGGTGGTGATGGTAGTTACTAGAACTGTTTATAATCTGCAGTGTCTTTGATAGATGGCACTAAGAAACAAAAGCCATCTTGTTGTACATTTTCCACATGTCCTTGGTAACTACAGCATTCTTATTTTATGTGACAAGCATTGTCACTTTCTGCCACCACTCTGCTGCATGTGTGGGTGGGTCAGCTGAGTGGGCTGCATTAATATGATAAATGAGCCAACAGCAAGTGGAAACCAACAGTTGTCAGGTAAATTAATGACCCTATATTATATGAGTTGGAAAGTTTTATTGAAAATTAATTTCCTGTATTGATGACAGTGTATAACTGTTGGAGGTCTCTGTGATTAATGCCGTCTGTCAGGCACCGAGAGTAACTTTTCCTCTGTGAGTGAATAAATATGCATACGTGGTTAATCAGTTATAAAATTACACTTCTTATATATACCGGTATTGTAAGATTTTCTTCCTCAATTTGAAATTAGATTAATTTTTATTATGTTACAGTTAATTGATGTTGATGGACCTGTAATGGGAGAGAAATGTATAACACTCCACCCAAAGAAGAGTCATTCATTTCGTGTCAGCTTCAAGCCCCCGGTTATAGGAGCAGCATATGGCAAACTGGTTTTCATAATACAAGGCGTACATCTAATAGTAAGTGACATTTATTACATGTGATTGCCAGCACAGTGCTAGCAGATGTATTAGTTAGTGGTGTGTATGGCGTCTGATTGCCAGCAGAGGTCTGGCACATATAGTAGATACTACCCATAATTAAAGTATTGCTAGAATAAACATTATTTAGTGCAACAGTTCATACACAAAAATTTTCCATGATCACTTTTAAAAGGTACAAATATTTTCTATGCTATGTCACTTAAAACATATCTTATGAAGGGTAAAACAAATTCTGTAAAGAAGATGGTTATCACCTTAATTTTAAACAAAGCATAGAGATGATGCAAGGTGATGTTACATATGTGGCGACCAACATACACGCATATGAAGGACAGTGGTTGCAGCTGTATGAAAAAGACCCACAGCAGCCACTTTAAAAATACAAATTTTCCTTCCTTTCTTCCTTCCTTCCCCCTTCTTTCCCTCCCTCCCACCTTCTTTCCTTCCTTCCCACCTTCTTTCCTTCCCTCTCTCCTTCCTTCCTTCCCTCGCTCCTTCCTTCCTTCCTGTTACTGTACCATCAAGCTGAACAGGGTTGTCTTCCTGATACGGGAGGAATTACATTCCTCCAAAATGTCAGAATGGACCTTTACTACACGGTGTAAAAACTCAAAAAATGATCATCCATCAATTACAGTAAGTACAAAAACTACGAACATGCCTGTAAATAATATCAGTTTTATCTTTTCAAATCTTTGTTTTGTGGATTATATTTTCTTCGTGCATTTAGTCGCCATTGGACAATTCTTTATCAGTGTCTTGGATTTTTGTTTTTTAAAATTAATTTAATTTTTTTTCCCCCAGATTCCCATGTATGGCTTCGGAGGTCATGCCCGATTGATAGCCAAAGGCGTGCCGAGAGATGGTGCAGGCCGCATGTGGCTTATGCTGCACCAGGGACCCCATAAAACTGAATGGGAAGCAAGTTTCTTGCTCCAGAATTTTGGTGACTTGAAGGCGTTTATAAAAATTAAACCTATTTCAAAAGGTTAGTTTTCTGTTTGGGATATCTCTGTCATTGTCATGCTCCAAGGACTGTTCTCTGTTTAGGGTTCTGTTGGATGTTGCTGTGATGACACACTGCTCTGATGTTCTGTTGGATGTTGCTGTGATGACACACTGCTCTGATGTTTTGTTGGATGTTGCTGTGATGACACTGATTCTGAAGTTGTGGTGTATGTTGCTGTGATGACACTGCTCTAAAGTTGTGCTGTACGATGCTGTGATGACACACTGCTCTAAAGTTTTGTTGTATGTTGCTGTGATGACACTGCTCTAAAGTTGTGCTGTAAGGTGCTGTGATGACACACTGCTCTAAAGTTCTGTTGTATGTTGCCTTGATGACACTGCTCTAAAGTTGTGCTGTAAGGTGCTGTGATGACACACTGCTCTAAAGTTCTGTTGTATGTTGCTGTGATGACGCTGCTCTAAAGTTGTGCTGTAAGATGCTGTGATGACACACTGCTCTAAAGTTTTGTTGTATGTTGCTGTGATGACACTGCTCTAAAGTTGTGCTGTAAGGTGCTGTGATGACACTACTCTAAAGTTCTGTTGTAAGGTGTTTTGATGACCTGCTCTAAACTTCTGTTGTAAGGTGCTGTGATGACACACTGCTGTAAAGTTCTGTTGTATGTTGCTGTGATGACACACTCCTGTAGTGTTCTGTAAAGTGCTTTTTGTGCTACTACTGTAACACTTATTCCCTGATTGATACCCCAGGTTGTCATGAGTGTACTTTTGCTTTTTTGGGCATTCTCAGGGTTCCAGAATCTGAATAGAACAAGTCTTGCTGTGGAGCCGTCAGAAATTGTGATGAATGAAGGAACATCTGCTAAGATCAAAGTGACGTACAGACCACCCCAGCAGGATCTAAAGTTGCTACTGAACAGCAGTATCAAGGATGTCGTAGAAGTTGCAGCTCTGAGTCTTACATCAGGAGATGAAGCTACCCGTTGCAGACTGAGGAGGTCAGCATGCATTCTCACTTTTACTCTTTTGTTTCCAAATTAATAAATTACTTGCATAAAGTGATTTGTGGGCCTGCCTTTCATAGTAAACAATATAAATGATTTTTATTGGGAAGGGAAAATGTGAACTGCATATGGACCTCAGCAGTGGAGGAGCATGAAACTAATTTTTTTGGCCCTTTTTGTTTCTCAGTCATGTACCCAACCTTGAGAAGTGACCTTTTTTCACGTTTTTACATTTTCAGTGAACATGATCAAATTAAGTCTAAAACACATTGATTCATTCTAATGAGTGTCTTTATTACAAGATTCTAGACTGGAAAGAATGTCGTCCATACAGTACAGTGAAAGTCCATTATAGTGAGAGTTTATAATAGCTAAAAAATTGTCTTTATCGTAATCTCCGTTACAGCAACAGACCGTGGGAATAGGAAGGTGCCAAGACCTGGATCCAATACTTTTTCACTGAACACAGATTGATAATGTAGCCAGTTCATACTTTTTCACTGAACACAGATTGATAATATAGCCAGTCCATACTTTTTCACTGAACACAGATTGATAATGTAGCCAGTTCATACTTTTTCACTGAACACAGATTGATAATGTAGCCAGTTCATACTTTTTCGCTGAACACAGATTGATAATGTAGCCAGTCTGTATAAAACAGAAGTTGTTTCTTGTTTCTGAATAAAAATGAGCAACAGATTCCAATAAAGTTGCTGTACATTTAAAAGAAATTGAAAAATCAGACAAAAGCACTTCCTACACCCGACAATATTTCCATGAAAAAACATCTTCTTACCAGTTTATAGGCATGTTGGCATTAATCACAAAAGCGCCTATTAGTTTCATCATGTCTGTCTCTCCGTCTGCATTCATCAACTCGGCTCCCACTGGATGGACTTCCATGAAATTTGATATTCGGGACTTCATGAAAATCTGTTGAGAAAGTCAAAATTTTGTTGAAATCGGACAAAAATATCACCCACTTTACACAAACACCTCAATATGTTTTATTGTTGCTGGCGATATAATTTCACCATAAAATCACTTACTTTGTGTGAAATGGTATCAGGTTGTTAGGCTAGCTGAGGAGGGATAAGCATTATGAAATGTTTTTAGCTCAACAACAATATTAAAGGGAACAATGCATTGAATATTTACATTCTTGGCAGGGACATGTGTAGGTCCACATTACAAAGGAAAAACATTTTTTAGTTTCCATGGCAACGGTGTTTAGCTCAACAACAATACTAAGAACTCACTGTTGTCTGTGACATAAATTTGAGTTAAATTGTATTAGGTTGTAAGGCTAACTGAAGTGGTATAAACACGCCACAATGTTATGTTTTATGTGCATTGCCTATCTTGTTATAAATATGGATCTTACCTATGGAATTCATCACAGGAAGAAAGAAATGTTCAGACTCGATAACTTTATAGATGCTGTATTAAGCCATGATAACATGATTATGTTGTTCTAATAAAATGCTTTTGAGCTTCATTTTAATATGCAATTAATGAACCTGACACATGATGAAATTGTAAGAATTAAGAGCTCAGTTGATCAATTAATATAATGCACATAGTTTTATATGATTCCTCTTTATATGCTTTGTAGATACAGCCCGAAAATGGCTTACCATTTCAAGCCGAAACATGTCGTTGTGATCTTTAATTGTAACAGGTAGTTGTGTTGATGGTTTTTCATTAGTAACATTGCTTCCATCATTCATTGACATTAGCTCTTCTCATGTCATCCTGAAGCATGTAAGAATTTTGTTCTTAATGATCTTTTGTGCTGTTCCTGTGTTTAGAATTCATGAGAGAAATCTAGATATGGCTAAGAGAAGGGGACCTGATCATCCTTCAGCACAGAATATTCACCTTGACTTGCAGTCTCTCTGTGCACAGTTTCCTGGGGAAGAAGATTGTAAGACTTCTGATATAATGTCACTGAAGGACCCACCGGTAAATATCTTAATGCCATTCTTTGTTTTAAGAGAACTTAACACATGCACTGCTGGGTCTTGCTTTCAGTGCTGGGATTTTAAGTACAGGCATTGGGTTTTGCACTCTGAAAAATAAAGTGTTATGTTGTAAGTTTATGTAAACAGAAATCTGAAATGTTATTGTTTTATAAACGAAGGATCATTACCACAGAAATTACTGCTGCTAGGTAGTGCCCCTTTTATGAAAGGGAGATGATTACCACAGAAAGTACTGCTGCTAGGCAGGGCCCCTTTTATGAAAGGGAGATGATTACCACAGAAAGTACTGCTGCTAGGCAGGGCCCCTTTTATGAAAGGGAGATGATTACCACAGAAAGTACTGCTGCTAGGCAGGGCCTCTTTTATGAAAGGGAGATGATTACCACAGAAAGTACTGCTGCTAGGCAGGGCCTCTTTTATGAAAGGGAGATGATTACCACAGAAAGTACTGCTGCTAGGCAGGGCCCCTTTTATGAAAGGGAGATGATTACCACAGATAGTACTGCTGCTAGGCAGGGCCTCTTTTATGAAAGGGAGATGATTACCACAGAAAGTACTGCTGCTAGGCAGGGCCTCTTTTATGAAAGGGAGATGATTACCACAGAAAGTACTGCTGCTAGGCAGGGCCTCTTTTATGAAAGGGAGATGATTACCACAGAAAGTACTGCTGCTAGGCAGGGCCCCTTTTATGAAAGGGAGATGATTACCACAGAAAGTACTGCTGCTAGGCAGGGCCTCTTTTATGAAAGGGAGATGATTACCACAGAAAGTACTGCTGCTAGGCAGGGCCCCTTTTATGAAAGGGAGATGATTACCACAGAAAGTACTGCTGCTAGGCAGGGCCTCTTTTATGAAAGGGAGATGATTACCACAGAAAGTACTGCTGCTAGGCAGGGCCCCTTTTATGAAAGGGAGATGATTACCACAGAAAGTACTGCTGCTAGGCAGGGCCTCTTTTCATCCATGTGAGGTCATACTGACTGGAAAATGGTCTCGTCTTTCTAAGATTTGTCTGTCAGTGCATCTTGTTGTACAGTCTGTGTACCAAGGAGTGATTGTATTGGGCTGACATCAGGTCTGTTGGTGAGGAAGACAACAACACAGTAGCATTCTTGGGGGGGGGGGGGGGGGGTTGTGGAATGTGTTGAATGCTGTATACTATCTGCTTTGTTTTTGCTTGAAGCCACTAATACTGGTTAAATGGTTAAGGCAACTTTGTAGTCTGGAATTGGTGATGTGCAGGGTCTTCCTAATAAACAAATCATTTATATGGAAATTCTTGACGCAGTGTGTGCTGTGAGAGGTTTTGAAACTATAAAGAGAATGTTGAAGCATGTCTGCAAGGTGATGTGTATGAACCATGCTTCCAGCACATTGTCAGTGCTGCTGTGAAAGAAATGAGAGGAGATGGGGCAGGGTGGATGACAGTGAAGCAGGAGGTTGAAGTATTGAGTGTATCAGTCATAGCACGTTGCTGCAGTGTGTGAAGATTTTTGAATCTTGAGATGCACTGTAGAGTAGCTCCGTCATAGAGATGTACAGTGTGAAATTTGAGGTTCTCACAGAGGGGTTGGTGGTTTTCTGGAATTTGACATGGTGTCGTTGGGTGAATGGTTCCCTAATTCTTGATTCAAAGATTTTGGAATGTTTGGACATGTCATAGAGTAGCTTCCCCATAGATATGTACAGTGTGAGATTTAAGGTGGTATTGCGAAGGAATGATGATCCCAGAAGACTTGAATTGTCAACAAAGTTCATGTCTCTCATAGCCTGTACTGTAGCAACTGAAATTCCTCATTTATCCATGTACTATACAGTAGTCCCCCCGTATCCACGGGTGATACTTTCCAAGACCTACCGCGGATGCCCGAAACCGCAGATAGTAGCGAACCCTATAAATAAGTTGTTTTTCGTTTACATACATACCTATGATAAAGTTTAATTGATACAGTACGCACAATAAGACATTACCAACATTAAATAATAATAAAATACATTGTACGTTATTATACTTGTGGATGTGAGTAAAGCGGGCCAACGTGGGTACAGAGGACAAAGAGAGATGAGTCATGTACTGAGCGTGACGGGGCGGGCAGGTTGCACCGTGTTACTGGATGTGAGTAAAGCGTGGGTACAGAGGACAAAGAGAGATGAGTCGTGTACTGAGCGTGACGGGGCGGGCAGGTTTCACCATGTTACTCAGAATGGAGCGCGATTTGAAACTTATGGATCGTTTATTTCTGGAATTTTCCATTCAATATTTTCGGGCGGTAAACCGCGGATACCGAATCCGCGGATGCAGGGGTTCTACTGTACTACCTAAATAGTTTTTTCATACCTCTGTTCTGGCCCTCAGAAAACATATATCACCATCTTCACATTCTGCAGCTTTGATGTTGACTGTTTCAGGATAGTGCACTGGATTTGTATAATGCTGGTGTCAATCACCAGGAGATTATACTGCTGCTGGAAAATGCTACTGATGCTGACTCCAGTCAGGCATTCCAGTCCATGTATCAGTACATTGTCGATCTGTCAACTACAAGGTATGGTAACATTAAAGCAATCTTTTTTGTAAATGAAGCAGCAGAATCATTAAAAGGCAAATGGTGAATGTCTGCAATTCATTAAGCTGTATTTACTCATGATTACCGTACTTACAAGTGTATAGGACACATAATGGTTTAGGGTGGAGAAATTCACAATAAATTTCCCAAAAATTTGTTTGTGTAAGAAACCAATTTATACTTCATTAATGTATAACAGACTATTATCAAACTAAACAGTTCTGCCGTACATAATGAATAAGATAAAATTGAATCTAAGTAGGTATGTTTTTAAAGGAATAGTATCGGAGGGCATGGACTCAATTCATCTGGCTCAAGGCAGGGACAAGTGGCTGGCTTTCGTAAACATGGTAATGAACCTTTAGTGTCCTCAAACTGTGGTGAATTTTTTTTGACTAGCTGAGGAACTACTTGCTTCTCAAGGACTTTGCTCCATGAAGTTAGTTAATTTGTTAGTTAGGTGTATTAAATTGTCATCATGCCTGTTCCATGTAAAGCACTGCAACTTTGAAAGCTATTTTTAGGTGACAAACTCTTACATGTCAGCTGATGTATATTTATTTGTTCTCAAGTTAGAATGCAGGAGAAGCATAATGTTATTAAGGCAATCAGAGGCGCATGTTTTCTAATCCATGTATAATTAAATATTTGTCTTGAAAGGCAAGAGGACTTTGATGAGTCTGTTGGCTCAAATGAGTGGACTATTGAGCCACGTGCTTTGACATTGCATCCATCACATCTGTCAAGTATGACTGTGGTCCTGCGGAGTAATGGCATACGCAAACACCCTTTTGAAGCAGTTGTTGCGGAGCAACCGCCAGGTTTTCTTCTGAGCATTAGCCCAAATGCTGGAATCATTCCTGCAGCTGGTGTTGTGGAGCTTACTGTAATGTGCACCCAAACTGACATTCCACAAACAAGTCAACCAAGGTTTTGGAAGGGAGTTGTAAAGGTACAGTATTCAGTACTTTGTAATCTAATGGTATAAGGCATTGCCATACTAACTGATATAGAGACAGTTGCTAGTCATTTCCCATCAGCTCACTTATAAAGCTTTGATGTGTAGTGAACAGTAAGTTTGTTAGATCTGACGAGCGCGCATGTGTGTGTGTGCATGTGTCTGTGTGTGTGTGTGTGTGTTAGACAGCAGAAGGAAACGTTTCCAGCGCCTTCTTTAAATATGGCGAGTAAAACCCTAATATTAACTGCATTACATTGAAGTAAAATGTGTGGACCCTGACTTGTGGCAGATTTGAATAACGGCGAACACTGTGTTGACTGCCGTCATGCAAAGTGGTCCGCGTGCAGAGTGATGTGAGTTGTCAGATAAAATGATGTCCTTGTATTTGTTGTGGGAAATGAACATTTCCTTTACATCTCATCTTTCATATTGATCTCCATTGGGAGTGTTATTGATAGGTGCATAAAGTTGCACTCATTCTCTGAAGGTTTGTGACATTGTTACATGGCATTTCTGTCAAAATTTGTCCATTATGTGAGGTATTACAGTCAGTGGTACTGGAGAAAAGATTCGAAGTTTTATTCTGGATTGCTCTTAGTGATATTGAAAATTGATGTATCTGTCAGTTTAAAGATAACCAGTCATTCAAAAATGGAAGTACAGCCAAATCCCAATGCCTCAAAGAAGGACAATGTTTGATGTAAGTGTGGGGTAATTAAATTTGTTTTTGGCTACAACATTTTAATTTTTGTGGTATTTGTGTCTTCAGGTTTATATTGAGAATGACTACAAGGAACTGAACATATGTATTCAATATCCTCCAACCCATAATGCTGGAGTGCTGAGTAAGAAGGTGGCACCTATGGATAGTTGTAAGGGTAATACGCCCATGTCGAGTGTTGGACAGCATCATGCTTGTGATACACCATCTGGAATGCATACTGTAACTAAATTAAGGGAGAAAATGTCCAGTGCCCATCTCAGTCACAAAGTTTGTGCTGGAACTGGCAGGAACAATCTTAGTTCCCCTAAATGTCGTCGAAAGGTGTTTGTGCTTCATACAGATTAGCTCAGTCCTGCAACGCCCCAGTAGGAGGCGGCAGTTTAAGGACAGACGTAAGTTGTGTCAGCATCTGCAAATAATGAAGAGATAACTAGTCTGGAAATAGCATAAATTTGGCTTCATCACGAGTTTCCTTCAGGCTACTGTGACATTCCCTAATTCCTCATTTTATGCATGGGAATGCTGTTTCAAGCAGTGTAACACCTACTTGGTCAGCAATACCGAAAATAAATTTGGCAACAGTTTTTTAAAGCCTTAGATTTTGAGTAACATTTTATTTATTTAAATGACTGAAATATGGATTTTTTAAATAATTTATTGCAAACTTCTAAATTACAAAAGAATAGAGGTGTAGTATTTTATTATGGTTTCAAGACGTGGTTGTTACTCTTTTTTGTATTACTTGATGTATTTTATTATTATTTTATTGGGTGCATGTGTTCTGTATCAGTTACAAAATAAATGTAATTGATAACAAATGCGTCCCATAGATCCTAGTGAGCAGCGTGTATGAAGCAATATTTATTACTTTAGTCAGAGGGCTGTGATTGCTAATGCCAGGTTTTGCAGTACACAGCCGATATATACTACATGATTCAGTTGTGACCATAACACCACAATCTCCTGCTGTATTCCTAGTACCGTTTTTCTCATTTAATTTTTCCACTTTAAGCATGCCTTCGTGTCTTGTGTACCAAATTCAGGACAAAATCTCATCATAAATGTAGATAGTTATTTGAGAATGTGGCAAGTTCAAATATTTTGAAACAGGACTAACAAATTGAAATTGCACACAAGGAGAAATTAAGAGCAGATTAAAAATACTATGATGGCAAACATTTACCTGGATAGGTTACAGTTGTTTGTCTTTCGACAATTTGATGGAATTGAACATGAAGAAGGTGAGAACTTCTTTCAACAACACGGTTGCCCACCTCACCTCAGTCATGAGGTACTAAGTGCCCTGAATATCAGACTTCCTAATTGGTGGACTGGAAGAGGTGGACCAACCCCTGGTCCAAATGACCTCTCACCACTGGATTTTCTTCTGTGGGGATTTATAAAAAAAAAACTCATTTACAAAAATTCAGTATTTACATCACCTGTAATTGAGAATTAACGCAAGGGTACCGGCAGTCACTCTGAAAATACCTCAACAAACATGGCGAGAAATGGAGTGCTATCTAGATGTTTGCAGGACTATGAATGGTGTGCACATTGCTGTCTTTTAAGGTGTGTATGAAGACTACGAGTTGATGTCTATGTCTCTTCTCATAAAAGTTATTGCATCTCAAAACCAAGTCCATAATTTTCAATGACCCTGTACTACAATGCAATCAATTGCATCTATAACACTTGTCTTGAAGCACACATCTGTTTCCAGTTGATTGTCCTCTATAGATGCAATTTTCCATATGCCTACAACATCAAGATGCAGATGAACACACCCAACTGCACGTTTTGTGCATGTGGGTGTGTGTTCAACATCCACTACAGTGACCTCTGGGCACAGGTAATCCTCATGATGTCCACATATGTGGGTATCGAGTCCACTTGAGTGTCAGTGTTTTTTTGGCTTGTATCAATGTGGCCATCTTTCTTTGTCCTGTATACAGCTGCTCTCAAATTCACAATCTGCAGTGTGCATCCTACATTTCATATCTTTGTAATGATCTTTTTTGTGTAATTCTCACTATTTTGTCCAAGTGCTGCATAACTAACATACCAATAAATAGGTGAATGAGGAAACATAGTGGTCCAGGAAGTAGTTTGAAAACACGAACCTCGCCACAGCCCATACAAGTTCAGTCAAGAAATTAATTTATTCTGGACGTATAAATAGACAAAAATTGTGTGACAGAACTGACTTTAAGCCCTACTACTCTGCACAAGTGCCTTATCTTCAACTATGCCTTATGATCTTCGCTACTGGGCTGCATACTGAACTGCCGAGTTCTTCTGTATATGTACAGTAGAATTTTTTTACTCCATAAGCTGGTACTTGGGGAATCCTAATACTTAGGCAAGTGGAGATAACAGCCCCAAGATTGGCTGATGATGATGATGGTGGTCATGGTGGTGGTTGTTTTGCTAGTTCCATAACAAACTTCTCCATTTCCACCATTGATTATATCTGTCACACCTGTGTCTTTTATCATGGAATTGTAAGAATCCAAAAATTGTCCTTCAGACTGAGTAGTACCTTGCAAGCCATAGAATATCCCATTGACAACCAACAGCTAATTATAATTTTTACTGTAACTAATAATTACAACTTTATTTTAATATCACCGTGCATTTTTGAACATTAATACTGTTTTACACCAACCAACCCCCTGAAGATGGCTTATCGATAAGCCGAAACATGTGTAGGGGTTTTTATCTAATATTTTAAAGAATATTTTAGTGTTCTTTAAATAAATAAGTGCATTTGGTTGGTGTAAAACAGTATTAATAATTACAAGTTCTCAGTACAGTACCATGTTTTATAAACATACACTTTGTGCTATCTGTGGTGGACAAAGTGGTATTGGGATAGATTCTTCTCCAATTACTTTGGTTTTCCCTTGTCATTATCACATGACCAGTGCTGCATACTCATATTCATCTAACAACAATGTTATATAGTCTTAATAACTGACAGTGCCATTAGACAAACTCTCAAAGGGAACTTCCTCTACTTCATGAGGGAAGCTTTTATTGAAATGTTTGCTAATTGATCCACTTTCCCAGGTATTTTATGCTTCCCTGACTTCTACACCCTGCAACCTCCAAGGTCAACCCTCCATGCCACTAAAGGTGCCAGACAATCTCAAATGACCCAAAACACAGCCAAAGACAAAGCATCAGCATTCAAACTACAAGGAACAAACAGAATGGAACTACAATATGATTCCTTCAGACACTCAAATTCAGACCATTAGTCAACACAACACTGACTACGTATGACGAGTGGCTCCAGTACCTATCAAAAAGGTGAAGACAGAAACAATTTTAGAGAACTACTGGAGCCATATTTTATCTGAAAAATATCATGTCAGCTCGCTTATTTTAGTCCACTCAGCTGAATGGCCACATGTGTGGCAGAAAGTTGTCAGATAAAATTAGGGACCTGTATAAACATTCAGTAAAATATCTTCTACCCCAAATGAAGTGCCTGCTTACGTTAATTTAAAATAATAATGTGGAAATGGTTTAGGTACAGTGAATGCCTGAGGCCCAGCGCACTAACGTAGTTGGTGGCCACGACATATGGCACTAGATTTGTAGAGCTTATTATGTATGTCATAACCTTCCATAAGTGCCTGTATGCATAACTGTTTATGTATGCGTGCTCTTGGGCGACAGAAAATCGACTCGTAGGCCTGCAGTCGCCGTACCTTGGTCGAAATGATTTATTCAGACATTGCACAAAAAAAAATGCCAAAGGAAAGACGTCTGCGGCACTTTCAGTGGGCTGCCAAAGTCCCTAAGAAACCATTTAGATGACAATGCTTACGCCCTAACCAAAGTAATTTAGCTTGTTTGAACTAAGCGTTTTCAATTTTCGAACGCGTAAACCTACAGCCTCTGGCCTAATCAAATTTCACGCCTCATAACTGAAGCCACATCGAAGAAGCTCACAGAGATAAAAGAGCTGCTATTATAATATTGACAGAGTAAGCGATTGAGAGCAGGTTAACGGCTGCGGTCTTCGCCCTGCTAGAATTTTACGCAGCGTTCGTTTGTAGTTTGTTACCGATGTTTCGGTCCCATCTTCAGGGGTCCGATTGGCCATCCCGAAACGTCAGTAACCAACTACCAATGAAACGTGCGTAACACCCCAACATAACCAGTAATCTGTGACCACGACCTCAACCGCCGTTGATCCATGCTCTACTCCACAGACTATCTAGTATCTCTAGTCCATGACTGGTAGAATATCAAGCTCTTATCCGTCGTCGGATGTTTTCGCGTAATGTGTGCCTGCGTCACCATGTTGTTTAGCGGGTTGCATCATATATTGATACGTTAGGTTGTTTGGTGTTGTCATGCATTTGAGTTATTTCATGCATGTATAACAAGTTAAACAAAAACTGCTAATATTTCACAGCCCTACCGCACAATCGATAAGAGCTGTCGACTGAAAACATTTCAGAAGTAAAACTGAATTGCAGTTTCTTACCCAGGTGTTTAATCAGGTAAGCTTGCAAGGGTATCAGTTGGGTTTATATACCCATTATTCGTTATTGATTGTTTTTAAGGAATTACGGAAAGCATAACGCTGCAGATGGTTTAGTGAAGCAGAAATACGTCTGTTAGAATTTCATAATGCATGTAGTGAAAGGCTGAAGTTAGTGAATGTATATATGTTCATTTCATAGCTCACTTTACATTAGAGACAATTTTGGTGGTTTGAAAAACCATGAACACTATGTTTGACAATATGTATCGATGTCTTTATTAATCATTAAATATGGATTGTGCTCATGAGCTGCCTTATGAGGTAACACTGTATTAGGTACTCGGATCATCTGGATTCTGCATAAAGGTAAAGAATGTTATGCAGTAGAGCATGAAAGTGTACAAGGGAACTGGTGGTAAAACACATTCTTAAGTATTGCAAGTAGGTAAAAGTGGGTAGTCACCCCTAAAATATGAGTCCCAAAGATTTAGTTAGAAGGGGCTGGGTCAGCTGCAGATCCATTCTTGATTTGATGGTAAACACAAAGAGCACAGCACATTTATCAGCATTCAAACCATTCTAGTCTGGTTTTCCTCCTATCTCTTTCCTGACTAAGCTGTTATAACTTGTTCAGAACTGGGCATTGCACAGTAAATAATGTGTACACATGCATGCGTGTAATCACGTACATGGATCCATATTTTATCTGACAAATATGAAGTCAGTTATTGTCTCCCCTATTGTGTGGCCTGCTCACTGGTCTGCCCACATGTGCATTATGGGGGAGGGCTTGTCAGGGTCTGTACGCATTAGTCAATATAAGTAGCCCAATGCAGGATTGTATGTTTCTGTATAATACATACATTAAATACAGTTCCCATAATAAGTGAATTTTATGGACTGGTATCTGCATGGAGTGTATGCCAGAGAATTAGACAATACATTGGTGGTTTCATCTTGGTGGATATGTGAACTCTTAGAGTAACAGGTGTGGAAATTGCTTTGTCCATTTACAAAGTGCCATTACATGATGTTAAGGTTGGTCTGTGGTGTGCTTGGAGTGCAACTACGATTTTTGGGATCATTTTTATTTTACTGAGACTATGAATTCATACTGATATATTGCATGCATTCTGACACAATTTTTTGAACACAAGTCTGATTGTGAGATAACCTGTGCCCCATGTCAGCAAGAGAGTGCAACAGTCCACTCCACAAACAATTTATGCATTGTTTAGACGGTGTTTTTGATGACAATAATGAAGGGATTGTTGCCTCTTTGTTTGCCAGATGTGAATCTTTGCTATTAATTTTTACTTGTGGGGTGTGTTCAGGGATAAAGCATGCATTGGCTATGGTAATTGTGCTGAAGACGATCTAAAAAGAAGCCTTCAGGGCGTGTCTTAAATTTCACCTGCTTAAGTTAGACATGGAATGACCAATGTGTCAGATGAGTCACATATCTGAGCCGAAGGAAACCATGTGCAGCACATCTTTAAATATGGTGCTTAGAAACCTAATATTAACTGCAGTGCATTGAAGTAGAACTTCCCGAGCCCCTTTGTTAACAGTTTGTGAACCCTGACTCGTGGCAAGTCATATTAGCAGCAAGAAGTGACCAGTGATATTTATCAGATAAAATAAAAACAGTGTGCATATATATATATATATATATATATATATATATATTGTACCATAATTTATCAAGGGTGAAAAATGTCTTACTGCTGTGGGTAGCAAAATGTTTTTATGACGAAAGCAAAGTGAGGCTTATTAAGCTGTAACATTTATCCATGTAGCAGAAAATGATAATTGCCTGATGTGGAGATTTTTCCATCCCTTGCATTACTGTAATGCTTGTATGTATTTGTGTTTTATTGTAGTTAATGTGATACATGAGAGATGATACTGAGTACATCTTTGTTTCTCGTCTGTGCCATTTACTGTATAGGGAGGATGGGAAACAATGATGTTTATTTGGTGTTTATCTTGATAGTTGCATATGAATTAAGATGCTGTGGTGGTATTCTGTTTCCCTATACACATGGTTCTCAAAATTACAGCACTTTATACAGCCCTTTCTGTAGCTACAGTTTCTTCTCGTGTTATCTTTAAGCATATAATATAATGTGCAGTGTATGTTATGAAATGAAAATGAAGCTACACAAGGCATTGTAGTGTTTGGAATGTGACACTGTTGAGTTCTGTTAGTGACCTACTACATAACAAAACATGCTGCGATATATAATGTTTAATTTTGTTGTGACACAAACTGAATGAACGTACATATGTACAGATTATTGTTTTTTGGGTTGTGGTCCTTTTCTGTTCGGTATACAGCATCAGTTTCTAGTAGAACATAAATGTTCATAGTCATTAACATCAGAACATCAGATCATGCATGTGCACGTGTGTGCGTGCGCACACACACACACACACACAAGTAAATTATTATTTTCCCAGTATTCATTCTTAAAAACTAAACTTGTCTTGAAAAAATAGTATTGTTGAATACTGTAACATGGAGTTGACATTTTAGGTACCAGCATGAAATGTTAACTTTTCTGGTGAGTGCGTGAGCTGGAAATTTTTAGCCATGGTACTGTAGGAGGCATACGAATGGCCATTTATTGAGATGTTTGGTGTTTTGCAGAATATAAATTATGATATCTTGCCAGAATTTGTAGATTCATATTTCTGTTATTTTAAATTCAATGGAATTGTTGAAAAGTTCTCAGCAGAAATAACACATTCTTAACATGTAAGTGGCCTGTAAAGTTGAGAATCATGATAATTTATCTGTATCACATTTGATCTCATATTAACTGTGTGTTTGGATTGATGACATTTTGTTCTAGCAAATGATTTGAAGAATAGTATCATCATACCAAATGAAACTGCTTTATGTGATGAACAGTATTACATAATTTTGAAGCAACTTTTCTAAGTTAGCTGTGTCCTTTGTTTGTGGCACCTCAGATATATTTTTCGTCCCTCACAATGCTCAGAATATGGCCCATTTGTCGACCCATTCTGGCCTCAGTTTTCTAGATTCATGAAGGTGATCCTCAGTTTCTCCAAGTTGATGTGTACTGATCTCATCTTTACTTTGGATGCAGTATCTGTCTGCATTCTGTCAGTGTTGTGAATTCATTTCCTTCTGCAGTAAAAAAATTGTGTTAGTACTGGTTTGGTCAGTTATTCATCCAAAGTTCAGCATAACTGCAAAAAATGGCACTTAGGCCCTGCCTTTCAGTTCAGCTACCCACAAAAAGTGCAATTAGGTCGCACCTTTTAGTTCAACAACCCGCAAAAGATGGCACTTTGGCCCTGCCTTTGAGTTCAACAACCTACAAAAAATGACACTTAGGCCCGTCTTTCAGTTGCTACATAATTGCACAGTACCAACTAAAGGGTTTCTGTATGTCATAGCAACAGCTCATGTTTTACATTTTAATCTTACCAGTGTTTATTCTCTGTATCTCTGAACCTCACAGAGAACATGGCAACCCCAGTCTGGAATGCACTTGATGCTCAGCTGTTTCTGTGAGACCCCAGTAAGAATGGCGTGCCCATATGCTGTAGGCAGATTTTGACTATATTTGGCAGTGCACATCCTGATACTGCTGCCAAACTTCCAGGCGTTTGCCTTCATTTTTCTCAAGTTGTGTCTGCCACAGACATACACACAGACGCATTCTTTTTATTATATACTGTATGTATAAAGATATATTTGGTTTATATGAGGAAATGTGATATTGATATATGCATAATAGAACACCACCACATATCTTGTAGCAGGTAAGTATATAGTTTCATTATTTCTGTAATGAATAAGTTATTGGTTATGAAAATGTGTGCGTGCTATTCTTTCAACCTATCCCTACTGACAAGGGGAGGCAGTTGTTTGATACCCTCCAATTTGGTTCTGGCTTTGCAGTGCGGTAGTGGAACCTACTCTGACTTTGTGGCCAAAATATTAGGTGTAGACACTCCACTGTTGCTTTGTAATACTCAGCTATACTTCCTGCATTATTAATTTTTGTCTTTACATACCTTACGCAGACAGGCTGCCGTGTTACGTGCAGTGGTACTGTTGTATAGAGTTTGCCTACGGAGTGGGTGGTCAGGGATTGATTCCTGTGTCAAGTCATATATCTTTTTATTAATCACCATGTTTGAAATTGCTTTGGGAGCCTTAAAGAATTCTGTCAATGCTATTTTTCGTATCTGTCAGCATTTTTTAGCAGCTTTCTTGTCCATCAGTGACCCAGTATATTTGACTTCAATAATAAGCTTAGAGATGCCTGTTGTGCTTGGAACTGTGATCATGGGAGAATTTTCACATAATTTTCTCTGACATTCTGTCACAATGTAGCAGAACCACATTCCACGTGATTCATGCACAAAAACACACTGTTCCACAGTATGTGTATCAGATCATATCCACACATAACTAAACAGCAACCAGTATGTCCATGTTGGACTCAATTCCACTGTTACATGAATAATTTTAGCCACAACTGTTGTTAGCAACTCACATAACATTAACCGGTGTTTAGCAAGATGTCAGATATATGTGCATCATTGTGTCAGTAATTTTACTGCTGAGGCAATTACTGGAGTATCTAACACATCAGACTAGGGCGACAGCAATGCAATGAAAACACAAAAATTTTAAATAAAATGTTTCACACAACAGTGCAGATGTGTCTGACATCTTGCCAAATGCTGGTTAATGTTATGTGTGTTACTAACAACAGTTGCAGCAAAAATTGTTCACATAACAGTGGAACTGTGTCCAGAATGGAAATTCTGGTTGTTGTGCATGGATTTGATATACTTACTGTTGAACAGCAGAGATGAAATATATGAGAAGAACAGCAGGATATGCTTGGACAGAGCATAAAACAAATACAGAAATTGCAAAGGTATTAAATATAGCCCCAGTTTTGGACAAAATACAGGAATAGAGAAAATGGAAACAGCATGTAAATAGAATGCCTCATAACAGATTACCTAGGATAATAAGAAAACTACTCACCAAAAGCAGAACGAACCAGGGAAGACCATTGAAGACACTTGTGGATGTGTGAGACCGGCACGGGTCCACAAGTGGTCCAACTCCGTGATAGCTAGATGATGATGATGATGATGATGAACAGTGTGTTTTTCTGCATGAATTGTATGTAGAATGTGGTTCTGCTACATTGTGACAGGATGTCAGAGAAAATTACGTGAAAAATTTTCCATGTTCACAGTTGCAAGCACAGCAGGCATCTGTAAGCTTAGTAATGAAGTCAGGTCTACTGATGGACAAGAAAGCTGCTAAAATTACTGATAGACATGCATGATAGTATCATAAATCATCAAGGCTCCAAAAGCTATTTCAAACATGGTGATTATAGAAAGAAAATGTTACTGACAAAGGAATTGATCCCCAACCTCCCACTGTAGGCAAACACTATACAACAGTGCTACCACATGTAACATGGCTGCGTGTCTGCATAAGAGGTATTTAAAGACCATGTGAATAATGCAGGAATTATAAATGCATATTACAAAGAAACAGTGGAGTGCCTACAACTAATATTTTGGCCATTAACTTTCAATTTCTTCAACCAACGAATGCACCTTTAACAAGGGAAGGCAGTGAACTCTGATTCGGTTCTGTTTTGCAGTGTGATAGTGGACACAACTCCAACTTCATGGCCAAATTTTACGTTGTGTTCACCGTGCATCTTGACATTAACTTTCAATTTCTTCAACCAACAAATGCACATTTTATTTACGTATTTCCGTTCAATTCACCCTACATATGTTTCGGCCGTGACTCGGCCATCATCACGGTACATTGATAAGTTCACTTCACTGTTCACTGCCCCATTTGGTATTATCACAACCGTTACACTGTTTAAGGCTACATTAACGGTTGTGATAATACTGAATGGGTCAGTGAATAGTGAAGTGAACTTATCAATGTACCGTGATGATGGCCGAGTCACGGCCGAAACATATGTAGGGTGAATTGAACAGAAATACGAAAATAAAATGTGCATTTGTTGGTTAAAGAAATTGAAAGTTAATGTCAAGATGCACGGTGAACACAACGTAAAATTTGGCCATGAAGTTGGAGTTGTGTCCACTATCACACTGCAAAACAGAACCGAATCAGAGTTCACCGCCTCCCCTTGTTAGATGTATTTAGGCATTCTGTCTGAACAGCTGCACCATGCTCAAAGGCATTTAAATGCAGACAGCAGGCGGAGTGTCAGAGAAGTGTGAAGTGTTTTCAGTTGGTGGTGTTCTTTTGGGTTTATATGCCACGTGCTAGATGTGTGTTGTGACATTTCGAAGGAGCGTGCTGCCTCCATCTTCAGTATGACTGAATGTGGATCGCATGGATGCTGAGGTCGTTGGGAAGAAAGTAGTGTGTGGGTTATATGGGAAAGGTGGAGGAAATGTGGCCAATTAGAGCTGTGGGAGGGGGGACGATAGGTCTTGTAATGAGCCAATGGGAGTGAGTTCTAAGGATGGTAGGTGGACAGATGTGACTGGTGAGCTCAAGATCAGCCATTTTAAGGATCAGCAATGGGAATGTGGAAGTGGAGCGATGTGAGTGGCAACCTTGTGAAGGGCCCTAAGCACCTTGCAGAGTCTCCATGCGCACGTGTCCAGCCATGGGATCATTGAGATTCTGTGCCAAGTGTCTGCTAGCTGTACAGACATGTCCAGCAGTGAGGTCACCAAGGAAGCCAGTGTACACGGGAACAAGACGTTTGAGCGGGCTCTGGAGAGGGGTGTCAAGCAACTGGTAGCTGTGAAATTGCCTGTCTGGGTGTGGCACGCCATCTTCAGTTGTGTCATGAGGCAGTAGGTGTAATTGCACAGCTTCAGATGAGCCACGCTGGACATTAGCACACATTTGTAAACTCTCTTCGGTACTTTTCCTGTTTCCCACATTCTAGGCACATGCCAGTTGTATAATGAAGAATATCATATATATCAATGGCAGGGCATGTTGCTTGGAATCGTAGGAGACGGCCACTGAACCATTTGCTACCAGCATACGCCTTCTGTAATTTTGTCATTTTAATATTTCAACTTTTGTGCCACAAAAATATCTGTGTTGCAGTTATTTTGTCTACTTCATCCGTAGGACACTGACGCCGAAGCCTTATACAGCATGCCATCCTTTTAACACTTTCATCCTCAGGCTGGTGTGGAAATAAAAGTGCAGTTCTAACCTTGTCTGTATAGTTGTGACATGTATGCTCATTTCATCTTGGAGTCCGATTATGGATATGTGTATGCATTTTGGAAAGGCGCCATAGCTGCTGAAGCATCTGTGCCCCACCTCCCCCCCCCCCCAAACCACCTCGTCCTCCTCATCCAAGCAGTGCCAAGTTCGAGTCTCAGCTGGGACAGTGAATATCTGGACTGAGGTTTTTTGTGGTTGTACTCAGGCCTGCCAGGCAAATTCTCGGTTAGTAGCTCAGATTAGGCCTTGATGGCTTTTTCATCCATTCCAAATCATAAATTACTGTCATCGAATCATCTGGTGCTTTGTGGTCTGAGCTACTGACAGCACCTTAAATAAAGTATAATAAGTAAATAAATAAATAGAACCTTTGTAACAGTACATTTTTCTGAGAGGACACTCCTTTCTGGTACTCTACTGTTGGAGCAGTGGCCTGGGTGGTCTGAGCAGGATTTCAGGCAGGGTCTTGGTATTGTTATGTTTACCATTACAGCATGATGTCACTAGTCTCCCATATGTTAGGTGCCAAGTTCTCATTACTTGGATCACAAAGCAGTTGACCTCTGATATCTGTACATTGTGGTCAAGAATGTGTGGAATTTTATCTCCATATCTGAATATGTTTGGGAGTGACCTCCTTGAGTGCCATTTTGTTGAAATGGTACCAGTTACTTCAAAACTTACTAGGATTATACACACTCACTAAAATCATGTTTTGTGTGCACCTGTCTGGATCTGTCCCAAGAAATGCCATTGCTAATTAAATATCTGAAGATGTTATTGCTCTTCTTCAGATAAATTAATATTCTGTGTTCTCTTTCAGTGTCTCCAGTGTCTAGATGTTAACCCTTTTAAACGGGAGTTGATAAGTCATTTTTTCCCAGTGAAATATAGTGAAAAATCAGTGACTTTGAAATGTTCTTTTTGTGGGGAAAAAATATGTAAATCTTTTATCACAATTATATCATGTGTGTTGTTACCAGGAACATGTCATAAAATTGGAACCGACTGTGCAGTCATTCATCTTGCTCTTAAAAGAAAGAAGTACTAGTTTTTGACTCCTTTCTTATGTTTCATGCATTTCTTTCTTTCTTTCAGTGTTCGGTTGTTTCTTTCCCTCTTGTCTTCCCTCCATCTGTCCTCTCTCAGAGATATACTGTTCAATGTTTATTGTCTTGTTCTTAAATACTTTGATAATGGAGAATGGATAAGAGAATTGGTGAGTTGCAAGAAATGTGTTTATTGCGAACGAGTTCTTAGTCTAAGATTTTAATCTGTGTGACGTGTGTTAACATTTAAACATGTTGTATTTCTCAGGTAACGTGATCCAGGTTGTGGAGCTGAGGGATTGGACATGCACAGTAGTTCAGAGATGACAGTTTGTAGGGTTTATTCTGTGTATAAGTATCTTATTTTTGGTATATAATTGTAATACATTTTTCCAAAGTGGCAGGGGTACACTTAGGTGCCACTGGCATAGGTATACAAATGATGAAGTGAATTGTAATTCATATTTCTGACAGCTGGCCATTTACTTCTGTTCGTTTTATGCATTGATTTTAGAACATTATTTTATTAACCCCTTTCTCAAAAATCATAAAATGCAGTCTTCCTTATATTTTGTTTCCTGAGAACTTCTTGTATTCCAGATAGGTTTCTTTGTTTTTTTTTTTTAAAGTTTAATGCCACTTTCTCAATATCTTATAATCTGTTAGGTGTTTATGGTTGTGAATGTGATGAATTGGAAAGGAGTTGAAAGGAAGTGGTTCTGGTTATTTTGGATCTAAAATAACAGCATTTGCCTGCAGAGGCCAAATAAACCATGAAAATTCTTTAAGAGCAATGAACCACTGCACCAGGAATCAAACCCAGGATTTACTGAATGTGGAGTGCTTTCTGGTGAACTGCAGCATTTAGTGACATACTTGATGTGGCCTATCACAGTACTGAGTGAACAGTTCATGTCAGAAAGTGGTATTAACCATTGAAAGCACAGCGCTTACTCTGAATTCACAGAGTGAATTTGATTCTCAGGATAGTCATTATTTCTCAAAGTATCATCAACTGTTGGATCCTTGTAATGGAGATAAGTTATTTTCAGTCACCTTCCTGCCATATGTCCAGACAACCTTCAGCCGCATTAGCAGGATGTTGCTCAGATACAACACTAAAGGTATATAATTTAAAGCTTTTACAGCGGCTAAATTCTATAAAATATTTTTGGGCTATCAGCCGCATCAGGTGGTTGAATGGTGAGTCAACCAATGTTTCAGGGACAGAGATGTTCCTTGAAACATTGGTTTACTCACCATTCAGCCAGCTGGCCCAAAAATATCTCATTGAACACTAACACTATATTAACACTATATAAAACACTAAAGCTGTTTGTCTGCCACCCAAGAAGATTCCAGCTTCTGTTACTCTATGAAGGATAGCCTGAGACAGAAGTCTTGGAGTGCATGTAGCATCCCCTGGGAATGTGTTCAGGTCTTCATTGTACAGTTGGGATGGTCGATTGAGACCAGGATGGAAGAATACTGCTCATGCATCCATCTTGGACAAGCCAATAAGTTGGTAGTGATAGTCCACAGTTTCAACCCAGAACAACACATCCAACTCCAGGACACCCAGATCCTCTGCTAATCCTGTAACATGGACCATGAGCTCCATCTCAGTAACTTGAACAGGGAAGGTAGTCTGATCTTGAGCAGGTTATGAAAACCTCACATTCATTGTCTGATGGAGCATGTGAGACCTCTCCCAAGACGATTAAGTTGCTTGTGGCCCTTTTCAGAACCATAACATCCATGTTCTGTCCTTTCCCTGGCCCTTCCACTTCCCTCCTGGTAGCCAATAATGTTTGTACTGAATGAACTGAATCCCAGATCACCCCCAATTTGCCCTGGTGGACACCTAACGGTGACAGTGAAACTTGGACCACATTCAGTTCATTGTATTAGAATCTACTTGTACTTTTTTATTTTATTTTATTGGAATGTGTTTTTATTTTTGTATGTTATGTTTTGACATTAAGTTATTTCCATGCCTGCCAGGATCATTCCATCAGTCCCCACACTCATATTGCATCCTCATCAATGATACTTAATCTTAGCATTTCACAGTGTCAGTAATTGATTGCTACTCTGGCCACCCATCCATCTCTTGATCATTACATTACATCTTTACCTTCATGTCCAAACTCTCGCCTATGCTACAAACACGCCAGCCAGTACACCTTGGCCCTGCATACCAGTACCACCCCCCATTGGCTTCCACCCACTCAGTCCTTTCCCTATCCTCATCACCCATACCTATACAACAGACTGTAACTTCCTCTGCATCTGCAATTCTCGGACTGTTTAAAACTGAAAATTAAGGTACTACAATCCTTGAAATATCAGGAACTATTTACCAAGTGACACAGTGTAACATCCCAGAAGACTTGAATCTTCATGTTTATGTCATTCATGTTAAGATATTAAAAAGATCCAGGGTTCCATGATGTTTGTTGTTCAAACCTTAGCACATGCACACACACAAGGATATGATGATTCCACAAGTTCAGGCAAATAAACTAGGCAGAACATGTCATTGGTACTGAAGAGAATGCCCAAACTAGGCATTTGAAAAATACTTCGGGTGAGACAGTTGACATGTACAGAAGTTGCCATGCCTTATTCTGGGGTAGGCAGCTGACCTTTCACATCATCTACCAGGTGTCTGAAAGTTGCGTTACTGAGATTATACTCATGTTCCGGGAAGACACTGCTTTATTTATGAATCATTGCTTAGGAGATGTCAAATGTGCATTGAATATGTGGACAGCAATGTGAACAATTTCTTAACCCTCATTGTCACTTTCTGCTGGTTGTTGGTTTTAAAGAAAGTATTGTTTCCCTGGAATGAGCATAATCTCAGTAAAGTGACTTTTATGACACTGTATTTGATACATGAGTTGGTGGTGGACTTTGTGAGATCAGTACTTGCTGTAATGATTGAGTGTGTAAACAAGGCAGTAGTTTACACCTGAGTTCACTGTTGCAAAACTTTGCAGCATGAGCACTTTGTATTCAGGAATCCTGGGTTCAGAGCTTGGCCTGGGCTGTGTCTCATGTGGCTGTTTTCCGTGCTTTTGTCAGTCCTAGGATATTGCATGGGTAGTACTGTCAGGGAAACCATATGCTTTCCTGTACATCATTTTACAACCATCTTAACCATATTTTTTGCATTTATAAATGTTGAATGACTGAGGAATCAGTTAATTTTTATTTATCCTTTGGTAGGTCTTAGATTTTGCCTCACAACAGTAATTCTGATTTGTATTTTCTTATCGAATTTGTTATGAAATGTGGACCAAAGTACATCACAGCCACTCCTTTAACAGTTTATTTCCATCCTAATGTCAGTCATCTCAATAAGCCTAGCATGAATTCAGTCTGAAAAAGCTGTCCAATGTACTCACCATGAAGGTATATGGGGGAGTGGAGGTATAGCTCCACTTGCTCTTAACGTATGTGGTAGATGAAGGTGAATGGTCAGCATTGTGACCTGGCTGCTTTACCTGTGAGAAAAGTACCCATGGACTAGGAGGCTGGGTGGACCTCAGAGCTAGTCTGGACGTTCCAGAGAAGAGAAAATGTCTTTCCCATGTCATAATTCAAGGTGTGGGTTATTCAGCCCATAGCCTAATCACTGTACAGTCTGCAGTATCTCAGCTCCTTGTGCACTATGAAAACACAACAATAATTCTTGTAAAATTTCACTGAAGGGTTCGTTCAGTGGTTGGTGTCTTCTTGTATGTGTGTTCCATTCATCTCGCATTTTGCAACCTTTTTTTAAGACCCATAATAATTTTGTTGTCCCATCTTGTCCATCAGTGATGGGATTTGTGTTGGTGATGCTGAACCCCCTGGGTTCTGCTACTGCAGTTGACCGTACAAACAATTTACATGGAAGACACACTGGCATTATTTAATGTAAATGGCCTATGCAGATTCTAAGTATATTTCTTGTTTGAAATTTAACATGCTTTGATACAAAGTTTTGTAAATATTAAAAAAAATTAAGGGACTGTATTTGATGTGTGTTTGTGTTCCAGGGTACATATCAAGTATTGTAATGTGGTGGTGAAATGAATAATGCAGATGTGTTGAAGTTGAGCCACAAAGATGAAGATTTATGTGATGTTATTGTTATTAATAATGGCAGTGAAGTGCATCATGATCCGTCACCAGTTCCCTGTAATAATGCGGTGATGAAGCATAGTGATATCACTTCAGAGTCATCCAGGAAGCATAGTGATATCACTTCAGAGTCATCCAGGAAGCATAGTGATATCACTTCAGAGTCATCCAGGAAGCATAGTGGTATTATATCACAGGCGTTCAGGAAGCATAGTGATATCACTTCAGATTCATCCACGAAGCATAGTGGTATTACATCAGAGTCATCCAGGAAGCATAGTGATATCACTTCAGAGTCATCCAGGAAGCATAGTGGTATTATATCACAGGCATCCAGGAAGCATAGTGATATCACTTCAGATTCATCCAGGAAGCATAGTGTTATTACTTCAGAGTCATCCAGAAAGCATAGTGGTATTACTTCGGACTCATCCAGGAAGCATAGTGGTATTGCTTTGGAGTCATCCAGGAAGCATAGTGGCATTACTTTGGAGTCATCCAGGAAGTGTAGTGGTATTATTTCAGAGTCATCCAGAAAGTATAGTGGTATTATTTCAGAGACATCCAGGAAGCATAGTGATATTATTTCAGAGACATCCAGGAAGCATAGTGATATTAGTTCAGAGTCATCCAGGAAGCGTAGTGGTATTACTTCAGAGACATCAAGGAAGCGTAGTCGTAGTTCGGAGTCATCCAGGAAGCATAGTCATAGTAGTTCAGAGTCATCCAGGAAGCATAGTCATAGTAGTTCAGAGTCATCCAGGAAGCACAGGCATATTACTTCAGAATCATCCTGGGAGCATAGGGGTATTACTTCAGAGATGTCCAGGCAGCATAGTGATATTACTTCAGAGTCATCCGGGAAGCATCATCATATTACATTAGTGTCATCCGGGGAGCCAACCAGGAGGCGTCATAGTCGTAGTCATCGCCATCGTCGTAAGCAGCGTACGCCAGTGTCATCCAGTCCACTTGTTGATTTTTTGAGTGGGTGTCATGACAGTAATGTCACAAGGAGTGCAGATTTGACATCTGTTGAACAGTCACCTTCTTCCCCTCATTCAAGAAGGAGCAGCGAGGCCAACTTAGCAAATCAAAGCAGCAAACTACCATCATCATCCGTCGCTGAAACATCTGCAGCCAGTGGTACCAATATGGGTATTACTTCAGAGATGTCCAGGAAGCATGGTGATATTACTTCAGAGTCATCTGGGAAGCATCATCATATTACATTAGTGTCATCCACGGAGCATTGTGGGCCAACCAGGAAGCGGCGTTGTCGTAGTCATCGTCATCGTCGTCCGCAGCGTACGTCAGTGTCATCCATTCCACTTGTTGATTTTTTGAGTGGGTGTCATGACAGTAATGTCACAAGGAGTGCAGATTTGACATCTGTTGAACGGTCACCTGCTTCGCCTCATTCAAGAAGGAGCAGTGAGGCCAACTTAGCAAATCAAAGCAGCAAACTACCATCATCATCCGCCGCTGAAACATCTGCAGCTAGTGGTACCAATATGGAATGTGCAGTGCAAGATTACAGGCCAATTGTTATAGAGGCAACAAACATAAGCAAGAGTAAAGTGACATACACAAGCAGTGTGTGTTCAGTGGTGGACACTGTTATTGGTAAAAAGTCTGAATGTGTTCAAATGGTTAAAGAACTTGGTGGTTATGTATTAAAGGTTCCGGATAGAAAGCGAAGACATGTTGATAGGTTGGAACCTCAAACTGTGAAAGCAAAAGTCAGTGATACACTTGCAACCTGTATACGTAAGCAGAAATGTTCACAACATGAGGATACACCTGCAGCCTGTGAACATAAACAGAAATATTCACGACAGGAGGATGATACTTGTTCTGTCATCTGTTTGGGAAGTGATGATGAAGTTGAGATAATTGATAGTGACCCAAAGCCTCAGTTGGACTGTAGCAGTGTAACTGATGTTATTGATACACTACATAATAGAATGTTAGAAACTGTGTTAATAGACTTATGTACGCCTTCAAAGAATTCAGAATCCCCCGTACTAACACAAAAATATGTGGATCATGAAGGTGAGAAAATGAGGAGCAGAAGTAAATATAAATTTAGTGAGCCATCATTTAAAGAATATGTGTCTGTATTAGGTAATGAAGTGTGCACTTCAAGTAGCAGACCACATGACGTGCCTTCAGTTGCAAGCCATACATCATGCCAGGGTATTGTGCCATTTGCTTCTCCTGCATCAGCAAGTTCAGCTTCCGATCCAGCTGTAAATTCTGGTGTTGAGAAGATGCAGGATTGTGAAGTTATATTTATTTCTAGTGGAAAGGGAGGTAACAAAATGAACATGCCCAGTGTATGTGACAGCGGCTTACAGTATCGGAATCACAGTGATGTGAGAAAGAGTCTGCAGGCAATTGATAACCAAATGGAGCGGGCCAGTACACCATCTGCAAGCATGTATGGCAACAACTTCTATAACCCACACCCCAATACTGTGAGAATGGGCCTACGACCAATTGTTATTGATGGAAGCAACGTTGCAATGGGGTAAGGTTGTTTAAGGTTCCTTGAAAAACACTTCTAATGTACAGTTATCTTTTACCAGCACATAAATGAAATAACTTTCATGAACTTAAATGATGAGGTTTTATAATGTCGTGAACAAGGGTCCACAAATTTTCCAAAAATCTAGGAGCCACCTCAAAATTCTATGTGCCAAAAGGATGACATGAAGCAAGATCCATTCTGAGGACTCACCAGTATTGGGCACCACCATACAAAATTGAATTGCAAGGAATCTGACACCTTGTGCATCCTTGGCCTTGAGCAAATAATTCAACCCCAGCAAAATCTTCCTTTCACATAATTCATGATTTGCAGTTTTTTCCTTTGAATGGTACCATGTTACTTTATTTATTACTTGCCATAACAAAGGAAATTTTTGTTTTTTGCTGTAGATCAACGTAACCCTGGAATCTTTCTGTAACTTTATGTTATAAATTTAAGTGGTTCACCAGTTGACATAGCTTCCCATCCCAGAAGTTTTGAATCTTTCTCGAGGCTGAACAAATTCTTGGTACTAGGTGGAGGCAAGTGTTGAGCTTAAAACTCTGATGACTTTGTCCCCAGGGAAGTAACGTGGATATGCTCAACCTCCACTGGTCAGTCCTAGTGTGGTGGTAAAGAGGGAAATTTGTGTCCCATTGTGAATCAGATTATTGTCCAGCCTGTAACTAGTCACTATACTGACTCACCTGTCAGCTTTGTTGTATAATGTACCTTTTTGAGTCAACTTGTCAGCTCTAGAGTACTTCCTTCAGTACAGTATTTATATTTCATTCCCAGTGAAACCTGTTTTAAACTGAATGACCATTGCAAAAATGGAGACAGTTTTAAGTAGCAGTCTCTTGGTATTGGAAGTCGTATGTTTGAAATTACCTTTGAATGTAATTCTTTAGGGAGGACAATGAGGCATCTAGTTTATGTGAGCCTTGTACTACACAATGTTTACATTCATGTCTGTGAGAAACTGCAGTGTATGTGCTTACACATGAGCAGGTGTGTCTGTTTTAATAAACGTGGAAGTAAGCCAGTGGTTTACGTCCATGATACTTCACTGGCGCAGTGTTCTGTGGAATTACTAATCATGTTGTCTCTTGTTTTTATTTAACCTTTAAATCACTGGGTTGGTATTTACAGTTTCGCGTATGATTTATGAAAACTGCATTATTTGGAAAAAAGACAAAATTGTGAAATAAACAGCATTTTGTGAAAAACAGAGATTATGTAGCATGTCTTAAAAATGCAGTGAATTTCCTTGTTGCCTCAATATATAAAATGAATTTCTGGGGGTGTCTTTTTTTACGTGCGTTCGCATTGCAAATGCAAGTTGTTTAAGGGTTAAACTTACATCTTAGTTTGAAACGGCATGTTTTGGTCTGCAGAGTTTAGTTTCTCTTAAACTTGTCATAACTTTTACAATTTCGTGAAAGAAGCGCCTTCTTTCTGCCTTGCTGGTACTTGGGCATGACACGAATTGGATACTTTTTACAATTTTCACATAGAAATCTGTGTTTTTTGCCATCTGTCATTCCCCGAGTTTTTTTATATTGGGATTCACACATGATAGGTGTTGAAACAGAGACCAATACCACTTACATGGGCAGCATGTTCTTGTGACACTAAATAGGTGTACCATTCACCAACTGTCAGTTTCAGTAAGATACCCAATCTCTGCAGAATCTGATGAATGGGCCCTTTGCTTTCCATTCTTAAAATCGCAGTAAAGCCTTAATGCAATGAATCAGCCTCATGAAATGCTTCTCATTTTCACACACACATTTTATGAAGCTGTGAAAGCTATGAGTATCAGAGATTGGCTGGCATTTGTTTCACTTTCGCAGCAAGACGTAGCTAGTAGACACCTGTCATCTTGCAAGATTTGAGGTTCTCACAGTTGTGTTGCTGAAGTTACGGGTCTTCTGGGAAGTGACACTTTGTTGTTGGGCTAGTAAGTACTGACATTGAAAGGGCCATATTTCCCTTGCATTCAGAATTAAGCATTTGAAGATGAAGGCACGATAGTCCTTGAAATGCCAGAATGTACTCACACGATGACACAGCGTCACATTCCAGAAAACTTGTCTCCTCACCTGTCATATTTTTTGAATCTGAAAATAGTAACAGATTTTAATTCTTTTTATTTTCATGTTTTATGAGTGTGCTTTACAGAGTTTATCAAAAAGGAGGGCCTGTAAAAAATAATAAGCTTGGCTTATTCCTTTTATGGTTGCATATGTCAATATCATGTTACTGATGTTTGAGAATGTTTGTCCCTCTGAAGCTTCATGAACAATTTTTTCTCTAGACACAGCAATGGTAGAATCTTCTCCTGCAGAGGATTGCAGATCTGCATAGACTACTTCCTAAAACGAAATCACAGAGTAGTAGCCTTTGTTCCTCAGTTTCGTAGATCTTCGAGCCACAGCCAGGATACAGCAATACTGGACTATCTGGAGAAACGAGGTCTAGTTTCATTTACACCCAGTCGTAGGATTGGAAACCAACTGGTGATTCCTTATGATGACAGGTGAGTTTTCAAACTTGTAGCTCTTTACGCTGTGTGTGTGTGCATCTATACATCTATAGTTAATGGTTCCAGAAGTTGGACTTCCACCTGTCATTATTGGCAACATGATGCAATACTGAATGATAACAGTAATTGTCACAAAAATGATATGGAAGTACAGCTCTGGCTAACATGGTGTAGGTTGTTGTTATGTATATCATTCAGTACACTACTGACGAGTGTGTTCTGTGTGAATCATGTGTGAATTGTAGATCTGCTAGAAAGTGTCAGAAAATTTCATAATAGACTTCCTTATGATAACAGTTCCAAGAACAACATGCATCCATAAACTTATTAATAGAGAGTCAGTTCTTATGGGTCACTTCTGGACAAGGAACTTGCTAAAGATGCCATGTATTCGTACTTAAGGAAGACTAGATAAAATAGGAGCTAGGTTTGTTGTAGTTTATGGCCTGTATGTTTATACACCATGGGACATGTAGTTGTGGGGTAATAAGGACAGAGTGTAGAATTAAGCACCATATATAAAAGGGGTTAAAGGAAAATGTACTGGAAAAACATTTTGGATGTTCATCAGGAAGAATTTCTTTAGGTGAGTTTCAACATATTTAAGTGGTATGGTGTGCGTGTGTGAGTGAGAGACGAAAGACAGCAGTTTCAGTAGCTGTTATGGTATGGGTACATTCATGTCATTGTTATGGAGCAATACCTGACCCATATTGGGAAAATCTTGTAGCACTTGATTCTGATTCATGCAGTTCCTGCCCAAGCTGTGGCCTTGGGAAGTCTGGGTATTGAGTCATATCAGGTCTCTTGTGATGGAGGCTGAATCAGTCTTTGAAACATTAGTTTATGTGAACCATTTGACATGGCTGCCAGCCTGAGAAGACTACAGTCACCATGAAAGGTTGAAGACATGCACACATACGTATGTAAAACTGAATAATAGCAGTGATCCACTGATGATGGTGTAAAGCATTTTGAGGAACATAACTGCATAAGGTTTTTGTTCAGTAATTCCAGTTCTCTGTAACATATGAAATGTGTTGACTGTGATAAGGACACCGCCAGTTCTCCCGAATTGTAAATAGAGCGACATTATTTTATCTGGCAACTCATATTGCTGCTTCGCTCAGACCATTTTGCATGATGGCAGGCAGTGCCACGCTTGCTGCTATTCCAGTTTTCGGTGTGTTGGGGTGTACATGTTTTATGAGTAGTTCAGTGTATTGCTGTTGATTGTAGGTGTTTAAAAGGTAAAGGTAAAGCAATCCCATTACAGGCCTACTCATATTTAACAAATGTGCTTCAGCATGCAGACATGTGTCCATTTAAGAAACATTTTCATTGCACATTGAAGTTTTATGAGTTAGACAAGGTGATGAGACATGACCAACAACAGTTGTCATTGTAATATAATGTCTCTACATAATAAGAAGGGAACTTGACTTGAGTTATGGAACATAATTTGTGTGCCTGTTGTAGGTACATTGTGCAGTATGCTGCAGAATGCGGTGGTGTAATCGTTTCGACAGATAATTACCGTGATCTTCTGGGAGAAAATCCTGCTTGGAGAGAAACCATTGAGAAGAGGTTGGAAAACACAGTAGTAGTGCCACATTGCAGATTTTTGGTGTTATTAACCTTTAAATGACCTGCGTTTTCGTACGTTTGCATATGCAAACGCACGTTAAAAAACACCCCTATAAATTAATTTTATATATTTAGTCAACAAGGAAATTACTGCATTCTTAGGACATGCTGTATAATCCTTCTTTTATTTTCCACAGAATGCCATTTAGTTCATAATTTTGTCTTTTTCTCTTCAAATAATATGTTTTTCATAAACTGTTAACTGAAATTCAAATAACAACCCGGTCATTTAAAGGTTAATCCAAATTCTGAATTACAAAATGTTCATATGTGAGATTTGAAGTTCTGACACTGGTGTTGCTGAAGATCTTCTGGTCTGTGATGCTGTCATTGGGCAGGTAGTTCCTGACATTCCAAAGGGTTGTAGTGCCATCATCATCATCATCAGGGTCGAAGGCACTACATTCTTTTCATAACATCAGCAACTAATCATCCAGTAACACAGCATGGACCCAGAAGATGTAGATACTGTGATCCTTTGAAATGTCAGGAACTCCTCATCCAACAATGCAGCATCACATCCAAGAAGACTTGAATCTTTATGTATAGAGTGAGCCAGAAATATCTGACGGTTCTTGAAATGAAATTACATCTTCAGTTAAACTGGAAAAATTTTATTAACACTGGTAGAAACATTCCATATCAGTGAGAAGTCATGTTGAACATTACTGTTTGAATGTGACACTTGTTGGTGACCACTGTGCTGCTCAGTACACTCCTGCAGCCATGATGGAAATGATGTCGTAACACATTTTGGCATTTATTTAGATATCCCTTCTGAATTCGCTGTTTTAAGACATCAGTATTGGCAGGACATGTTCCCTATACCTTGCTTTTACTGTAACCCCAAAGAAAGTAGTCTGATGCTGCAAGATCAGGTGAGCGGGCAGGCCAGGTGCATCAGAAACACCTGACGGCATTTTAAATGCAAAAACCAGGTTGCCCGCTAAGCAGCGCTTCTGTACTGACCATGGTCATGCACACTGATCTTCGAAGCAACATTGAAATATGAATGTGAAACCCACATGGTTTACATTAGCTGCAAGAATAGTCATATAATATTTATTACTTTTGTAATCTGTTATATTTTAGTAAGTTTTGGTGTAAAGCTCCCCCAGGATGGCATGACACAGAAATATGTAGTAGCAATATGATACTGCATTTGTATAAATCGAAGGTGCATTTGTTCGTGTCTTGAATGAACAGTTTAATAGTAGAAATTAGTTCACACTGCAGATTAGTCTTTCTTATTGTCAGCATTAGTGTGAAGTCTTCCAAAAGAGTTCTTGCATTTTACTGCCCCTTTCAAGCTTCTTCAGGGTTTCAGTATTCAGGAATTCGAACTTTTGGGACTGGTTCCCACAAACAGTATGAGACCACGTCGCCCATTCTCCTGCCATTGCACAGATCACTCTCATCTCAATGAAGCTCCGTCTTTCATCAAGTGAGGTTGATTGCTTTCGTGCTTTGCGGAATGAGACTCCATTCATTTCACATATTTTATGCTTCCAAGGAGTGTTTGTATCTTATGAAAACTAAACGTTTTATCTCTTAATACTTTGTGAGGTTCTCTTGTATTTTTATTCCTGCTGTTGCAAAAGTTCTTGGAACCAAAGAGGCATTTTACACTGAAAAGGTATTCTGATGTTTGTGGCTGTTTTCTCGGTCCCAGCTATTCACAGTTGTCGAGACTGAACTTTCTGATGGTAGAGTACTTAAAAAAGTTCCTACATATGTCATGCCAGTGGTCTCAGTCTTCCACTTTCGCACACAAATCAGTGTGATTCTTTATGGATGAACCTCACCTGAACATTTGCAAATGACCTGGGAGCTTTGAATATAAATATAGTGTTTTGAATTATGCCTGATATGCACATCTCGCTGTGTTAACTTTGAGCCACAAGTTATACTGTGTGTTTGCAGGTTGCTAATGTTTACCTGGGTAGGAGATGTGCTTATGTTCCCTCAGGATCCTCTGGGCAGATATGGACCAAACCTGGAAAGTTTCCTGAGATTTCCATCAGGCGATCCCAGTGAAGCACAATAACGACTGCTTGCCTTTCTAAACGAATCTGTATGTTGTGATATGAAACATACAAATCACAAAGAACAAGAATATGAATTATTATTGTGAAATATTGTTATACTTTCTATATTTGTGTACTGAAACTGATGTTTTTGTAGAAGTTATGATATAGTTTTGTGTTGATGTATACAAACGCACACAGACACACACACACACACACAGTCAACCGTTGATGTGGTGCCACTGTTTCTTCGTATCTTCACCACAGTTTGTGGCATTATATTGAGGGTGACAATAAATCAACATACTGTAACTTTTTGAAACCTCCAAAAAGTTAGTAAGATGACAAGGAGGTACACATTACCAAATTAAAACATCAGAACATTTAATACAGTAGTAGTGTACAGTACTTGCAAATTATTTTTGCCTTTCTCCTAATAACCTCGTATGTTGCTGTACCATTTTTAGCATGTAACTGCCCTATCCATATTGCTAATGTTTCCTTCACTTTTCCATGTTTTGCACCTTTCACCTTTTTTATGTTTGCACTTGCTAGATTTTCCCACTTTTCTTTTCACTGAGTATTATCAACAATACAGTGTTGCCCCATAATAAGGCAAAATGGTTGGCTAAAATCTGCTGAGAAACTACAGGAAATGGGGCTGTGAAAGGACAGACCTTTATTTTCACGAAGACTTAATCCTGCTGTTTTCCTCATTCTTCGCAAATATATAGTTAGGATAATTAAAAAACTGTACTGTAATGTTACGTTTGTCTGACAATGACATAATAGCCGCGTTATCACGTGGGGATACTCTTACGATTTTGAAATTCTCCAGATAGGCATCTAAACATCGTAGGACTGATAACTAGAAGCTGGTGGGGGTGAGGAAGCAGGGCAAAGAGGAGGCAAAAGGAAGCCAAGGTTATTGACTCTGTACCTTTTTGAGTGTATGGGGATTCGATGGAAATTCCAATCCCAAATACAGTGACCATTAAAACGGTTAAAAATTGGTTTCTACAGTGTGTAGATGATACATATTTGCACAGGTAGTAGTAGTCTGCGGCCGATGCTGTGCTGCCAGGTGAAAACCAACCCGCACCATGTGCATTCCTTAAATACCTTCCAGATGGAAGAAGTGTGAGTTTAACAGGGTGTGGTCCTCGCTCTTCTGGGATGTTATGCAGCCTTGATTGGTTTACCTGTGTTACGGGACTGATCAGCCGTCCCAAAAGTTGGTAACTAACTACAATCGATGCAGCATAACATCCCAGAATAACGAAGACCTCATTTACACAGTGGTGGAAGCCTATGTGTACAGTTTTTGTTCTGCAGAGGCATTAATTATTGGGCATATGATCAGCACGGCTATGAGATAAAAAACTATCATTAAAAATGTAACCGTGTAAATTCAAGAAAAGCCAGCCAATGGAAACAAAGTGGATGCTATTTCAAATGTTGCAAAATAAACTGCTGAAGACATTGGCATTTTGGAATTAGCTTTAAATATGGTTATGGCAAACTGAGACACAACATTCAGTCCATATGGTAATATCTGAGCTGGAAAATATGAAAACTGGAAAATACAGGAACGTGGGACCAAATAGGCATCTTTTAACAGCTGTGTGTAAAACAAAGGGTATGTTTTCTTGTATTCAGGAATGTGTCAAAATCCCCCAAGGACAGTCTCAAAATGTGGTTTGCAATGAATTTGTTGGTTGCAAAAATCAGCTGTGAATAGTAAAGGATATAACATCTAAAAACTGGTGGAACTTTTGAAAAGATACTGTCTAGTAATTGGAAGAGGATTGATGGGGTGTTCTGACAACTTTAGAAGGGCAGCTTGTGTAAGATCTATTGTAGATATGTTACAGTAAGCCGGAAAAAAAAAAAATTTACTGCATGTCTGATATGTTTACAGATCCGCAAGTATATGCCCGTCATTTTTTTGGCGTAGGGTAAATAACAGGATTGCTTCAAACATACGTAAGAAACAAAGGGGAAGGGATACCACATTGTGACATTTTTTTCATAGAACTTTCTCTGCAGTGTAATTTTCTGAATTCTGGCACTACATGTTTGACACTTCGCAGCAGGCACGTTTTTATTTCAAACTATATAAGGGAAGGACAGCAGTCCCTGCAATACATAAAACGAAGCGATTCCTCAGCTTTTTCAAAATAAGTCTATTTCTGTAATCCAGAATGGCACACAGAGGCAATTATACTATACGTTGCCGAAATACTTTTCTGACTATAGAGTGGCTAGTTTATGTTCACAAGTCGCCGAAGGCCTGCTTGTTTAACAGCACATGCCAAAAAATATGTCAAGCGGTTTGATGTTCGCAATTTGAGACCACTAATGGTACTTAAACGCTGCATCTGTTCTCCGTTTCTGGTGTACGTGTTGCAGCTGTATGGCTGATATAACCGCGCTGCAGGATTCGGACTTTAATAATACGTTCCACGACAGCAGTTCGTACTACTATAAGGACTCGCCTTACTTTTTTATAAAATGGTTCCTGCACGTTCCGTAC
This sequence comes from Reticulitermes speratus, assembly GCA_021186555.1. Lineage (NCBI taxonomy): Eukaryota > Metazoa > Arthropoda > Insecta > Blattodea > Rhinotermitidae > Reticulitermes > Reticulitermes speratus. The sequence continues at coordinate 3,724,799 of JAJKFL010000237.1, read as the reverse complement.
TCCATTAACTTCGCCGCGTCTATCATGTGAAGGCAACGCTTTAGCACATGGATACACAGCGCCAACAATTGCGAATATACAGACGTCATGGTAGCGTATTGGTAGAGATCACGGATGATCAGATTTTGGGAACCTGTTGAAGTTTATCGTTAAAGCGCTATAACCGTGGTTACTAAAAACAAACAAAAGACAAATTTTGTGTGCAACTACTGCGTTGTAACGAAGCACCATAATTCAGTTGTAGCTGTTCAGTTTTATGTGCAGTCATATATCATTGATGTCTGCAAGTGCAAATACCGTGAGAATACGATTGTAAATATACATACGATGTTCTTACTCTGAAATGGCGCGAACCACGGATAAGAGCTGCTGTTTGTACCGAACTGAGCTTCGAACACGGATGATCAGGAGATAGATCTGACGAAGGTCTATACTGGTAATTTTCAAACCAAGTGTCTTTAAATTTCGGGACGTAGAACTGTATTTCTTCCTCCCGTTTCATGTAATACTCCACTTATGAGATATACGGGGTTTTTATTGCTTAACCAACCGGGCACCAACGGTAATTGGTATTACAAGAGCACCGTAGTATGAGAGCAAGAACAACACAACGGCACATGCTGTTGTGAAGGTTAGTCCTTTTACATATGTTTATACGTACCCTTATGACGTGGTCATAACTAGCTGATGTGTGTGTATTTGTATTTGAAGGTGTGTTTTGGAGTACAGAAATATATGTGTACAATATGGCAGAACCACCAAAAGGCAAGGACAGCTTAATGAAGCTGTTACTATCAACAAACTCTGGGAACACTGCAGTGCCGTCAATACCAGTAAGTTCGTTACAAGTATCATACTTTGTACTCGTTAATTCTCATACACAGATGTTGTCTCCATGACTTATGTGTTGACTGCTAACATGCTTCATATTAGGTTAATTTTAATAATGTTGGACTTAAGTGTGGTATGAGTGATAATGCCAGAGACGAAGGTTATATTTGTTCTGACATTTCTGCATTGAGAAAGATACTGAGTAATGTTCGCAGTGTTGGCAGGTATGGCCATCCAGTTTCTTTCCTCACACACTGTGACCTCCCACTTTCTTCAGAAACTGAAGTCAAATCAAATTCACATATATGTGTGAAGGATGGTCAAGATCTGTAAGAAGACCAGTGTTACATTCAGTGTTATAAGGAAATCCCAGATTGTATGACACAGTGGAAGGGTTTGTGGAGTAAGGCAACAGCTGCATAGGTGACCCATATGATATTTTGCCAGTCACTGTGCATTTATACTGCTTCCTTCGACAAATGTTACCTAATCTCAGTGATTTTCATATAAGCTAGTCATTATGTATTAGGGTCAGGTCAATTTTAATCAGCATGGGTTAGAATAATTTGTTTTGGGATGGATTGAGGGATGTTTGTAATATGCTTCTCTTCATACATAACTTGTTAACAGCTGGTTTGATTGCAAGCAAGGTGTCAGTTTTCATTCTCTTCAGGCTTGACAATAACCAAGATAATGTATTAAAATTCTTATAAATGTTTTCTCTGTTTGAGTCCAGGTAATTTATTGTTATAGTATTGTAAGTACAAGGTACTGTAAGCTGTTCAGACGTACTGACTGCTCAGTTGCCATTGAAAGGTGAGTTTTGTGTAGGCATTCAGTGAATAATTTTGTATCTGAAAATTATATTGTAAATATCTTGAGTCCTTTATTAGCAGCAAAGGTAGACTTGATGAAGAAATTAACAACAGAAATTCAGTAGCAGGAAGACTGTTGTATGTTAAACAAAAATTTCTTGAACAAAAAAGAAGTAACAAGGAAATCAAAGCTAATTGGATGTAAAACAACATATATCCCACTAGTAACATATGGGTGTGAATCATGGCCTTTGTCCTTCAAATGTAATAGTCAACTGCAAGCCCGTGATGTGAGATACATAAGGAAAGTTTAGGGCAAAACTAAAAAAGACAGGATCTGGAATAAAACAATATGAATGGGATTAGGAATAAATCTCCTCAAAGAAATGACAGAATTAGCAGATTTGAAATGGTTTTGGCATTTAAAATACAGTATTAAATAATACAATTTTTAAAGCATTTTTCATACATGAGTAAGTGTGTGTATTAATTTCTTTCTGAAGATGAAAAATTTAATATTTTTGAATTTATGTTGGCTCTTAACATCTTAAGGTTAGGGTACCAGTCAACACTGTGCCAGTAATTGACAGTTTTCATTTTAAAGCCAGTTACCAAGCTTTCGGGTACATTTTGAAAGTTGCTTTCAATTAAATGTTTTGTCTGATCTATCTCAGAAGTGATCCATATATTGCCTTTGTGAACATACTTCACTTATCAGGTTCTCACATATTGGAATATGCACATGTCTGTGAATGTGTCATATTGTGAATTTTTCTCACTGGATTAAATGTTGATGATGATGTTGATACATGTTTTTTGATGTTTAATCCACTGCTGTACATGTAGTTCTGTGGAGTTTTTATAATATAATTGTAAGGTTTTAAAGTTAATAACTTCTGTATTCTCAGAATATACGGATTTCAAAACTATTGTATGAATAACATTTGTGTACTGCAGTGTCAGAATTTGTCCACACCCCTGAATATGATATAATTGTGCTGAAACTTGTAGTGTCAGTGTAATATAATCATGTGTAATAAAGCCATATCTTTGAAACCTATAACACTGCTACCAGCATCTCCTTGACAGCTTTGGAAGTAGTCTCAGTGACCCATGTTCAGTGTTCACTGCAGATGAACTGTGTTTCTTTTCTACATGTAACAAGTGCTGAACTGTTGGTGGCCAGGGGAGACCAGAATGGTTACCAACAAGCAAACAGTGTTGATAAGAATGCCATTTCTTGTCATCAGGAATACTGATGTAATTTGGGTATTTCATTTGTGATATTTTGTTACAATCAGCATTCCTCAAGAAACAGCTAAGGGCATAGAAAAGTCTTGACAGTCGGTGGTTGACATGCCTCCAGTGTGGCATAGGAAAGTCTGAGAGTGGGTGGATGAAATGCCTCCATGTATGGCTTAGGGAAGTCTGACAGTGAGTGGATGAATGTAGAATTGGATTATGAACCACAGATGCAATATATTCTGTCTTGGCCCAGTGTCTTGAAGATACCATGACCAGTACCAACGGACATGTGAAGAAAATTGAATTGTTTTGATCACACTAGTGATCAAGAACTAGTAAGTAATGTAAGACTATGAAATGAAAGACCTGTGACTAAGGCCTCAAGTACCAACATGTGGCAACACTCATGTAGGTGAACCATCAGCATCATACAGTGTAAGTCCTACAGATGGAAGGAAACACATTTCCTTCTCCACTCAAGAAGGTATTATTTTGGCCAGGTCCGTAACTACAAGAAAGTAGGAGGGCAAAGAAGGAATGTGTATGAAATGTTGCAATCTCAAGTAAGAAGGTTACAAGAAAGAAAGGGCAGAAGAATGGACATTGAATAACTCTGTGGACAGAAAGAGATGGGAAGGAATTACAGGAAGAAACATGCATTGAATTTATCATCATCATCATTGTCACTATCATTGTCATCCACAGTTGATCCACAGTTTCTGAACATCCATCGTGTGCAGTGAATATAAGAAGTGGAGATTTTGTTGCAGGATCATTTCCTGGGAAGAAACAGTTTCACAGGTGTTTATGGTAATCAGGATGCAATCAATTTTGATGAGACAGAAATAGAACAGAATAGAATAAAATAGAATAGAATACATAAGGGTGGGCACCAAAGTGACCGGTGCAGTTCATCCATTTTCAATCTTTTTTGCAGCCCTTCTGCTCATGACATCCCTGTACTTTGAATGAAGTTTTGAGATAGAAGTAAATGTTGGAGTGACTGTAAAAGTGCTCTCAAGGATGATGAATTTGATTTAAGCATAATTAAAACATCTAATATCTTCACTGCATTTTAGGTTTCCACTGTGTTTTTTGAGGATTCAGGTCTTATGGGATGTGACAGTATGTTGCTAGGTTAGTGTTTCCTGACATTTCTTGGACCTCTCAACCCTTGAAGATGAAGAAATTATGTTCCTTTGAAACAACTGCCAATAGTAACCCAATGACAAAGCATCATGTCACAGAATACCTGAATCTTCCATCTCATATCTTAAAGAAATTTTTCGTATCAGCCTAATTTGCTCAAGAGTTTGCCAGAAATATTCCTTTTACTATGCTATTAATTCAATGTGGAGAAGTTCTGACTTCAGTCAATGTCCTTATTTTTGTATTGAAATTGTTGTCATGTGTTGTCAGAAAGTGAACAGTGTTGTCTGAATGTGAAATGTTTCTAACAAGTATAGTTTGAATGCTAGTAATAATTCACTTGTACAGGTTACAGTTCCATTAACACTGTCAAATAATATATGTGGTACATTTGGTTTCTCTCACAGACAAAACAAAAAAATCTGGTTGTCAAGTATGGGTGCATTTGCAAGTGTATGTGAAAACATTTTTTCCATGTATGTTAACATGTGATGATTCACTGGTGGGTAAATGAAACAGAAAGATCAAACTGTGGTGAATAACGAGTAATCATTGCCTTTGATTCGAAGTATTTCAGTTGGTCAGTAGAAATGTAAGAGTTTCTAATATACAAATACTTTTACATCAACACAACTATTCCTTGGGATATGAAAAATTACTTTAGGGGTTTCTCTATGGAAAGAAGGTTGGGAAATACTGCTGTAGGCTGTTAGCTGCTGGTACAGTTATGATTTGTGGGGAAACACTGACCATATTTCTCATATAATACTGTGATTCAGATTCCTTCACCAGCATCCTCAGTAGGTGGCCATTTAAGTGGAACGCCAAACTCCTCAAATTTACCGAGCCCTGTGAGTGACAGTGGTGAGGACAGTGGCACAAAGCTCAGCAATTACTTGCATCAGTTGTCGTCAGGCCAGGCAGTGAGTAACTGATTACTTTTAAATGAGAAATGTGAATTACTTAATGGAAGTGCACAGCCTTTGTACATTATTGAGTTCAGTCACCAGGAAGCTTTAGATTATTATTATTATTATTATTATTAATCGCCTTTGTGCAGGGCATTTACAATTATATACCTGAATCAAACCATGTTTTTAGGATATATAGTGTTGCAGCTATTCTGTAGTTACAATATGGTACATGTAATGTTATTTCCCATGTTGAATGTTTTTAGGTGCATTTGCAGAATTGCGAAAAGTGACCATTAGCTTCATCATGTCTGTCCGTGCGCCCGCATGGAACAACTCAGCCCCCACTGGTCAGATTTTCATGAAATTCGACATATGAGTATTTTCCAAAAATCTGTTGAGAAAGTTCAAGTTTGATTGAAATCTGACAAGAATAATGGGCACTTTACATGAAGACATATGTACATTTATGATAATATCTTGCGCAGTTCTTCTTAAAGTGACAAATGTTTCAGACAAAATTTGTAGACAAATAATTAAACCAACAAATGCACTGTTTTTTGCCACTTTTATTGTGGCCTTTTGTCCCCTCACCCTACACGTGTTTCAGAACCTTACAGTTCCATCATCAGGGGTTACCATTTGCTACTAGTTCATCACACATTAAGACAAATACAGTATGTGCGTATCACTGAGTGGTACGATAGTCTGATAAAACCTTAAAACCATTAATATATGTATATTTAAAACTTGGTTAAAATGGTTTTAAGGTTTTATCAGACTATCGTACCACTCAGTGATACGCACATACTGTATTTGTCTTAATGTGCGATTAACTAGTAGCAAATGGTAACCGCTGATGATGGAACTGTAAGGTTCTGAAACACGTGTAGGGTGAGGGGACAAAAGGCCACAATAAAAGTGGCAAAAAACAGTGCATTTGTTGGTTTAATTATTTGTTTAAAAAAATGCACGGTGGTAATAGTGTGAAAATTTGTACAGAAAATCAAAACACATTTTATGTTTAGTATTTTTTTCCCAAAATTGTGCCGTTTATGAGATGATGTGGAAAAATGTGGTAGAGCCAGACAGGCCGCAGCTGATAGCATAATACAGCGCACGTGCTTTGCAAGCCGGGTAACTAAGGCTACAGACACACACACACTCAGAATATGCATTACTTATTGCTTTTCCATGACAACAATGGTTATGCGAACATGCTGGAATACTATGTTGTACGTACTTTGCCTGTCTTGTTTACTTTGACGTTAGTACTTTCTGCAGTATGTGTGCAGTGCCCAATATGGCTATTTTCTGTAGTTCCTTGATTTTGTGCGTTCTTGGTATGTTGCTCAGGTATTTGCTGAATGAGTTTGAGATGGTTCCAGTTGCCCCTATTGTTACTAGTATCACTTTTGTTTTTATATTCCACTTGTTTTTACATTCCACATGCGCTGTATTTGTATTGTAAGGTCTTTATATTTTACAATCTTCTCAGCTTTTTTCTTGATCACATTTCTGTTTCCAGAAATTGCAACATCTATTAACATACATGTGCCTTTTTCATTATCATGTATTATGATGTCTGGTTTATTGTTAGGAATGTTTCTGTCGGTTTGCACTTGTTGATTCAATATTATGGCTACCATACCTTCTTGACTTGTTTCTACTGATTTTGGTACATGCTCATACCAGTATTCATTGTCTAATGTTACCCCTATTTCCTTGTATATGTTACAGTGTAGGTGAGCACACACTCTATCATGTCTCTTTATGTATTGTTCTTTTGCCAGTATTGGACATTCTGATATAATGTTGTCAATTGCCTACTCACATTTTTGACATAATCTTTATTTGTAATCTGTTTCTGTTTGTAATATTTTTGTTGCATAATATTCTGTTTGTAATGCCTGATATTGTGCTGCTATTATTTCATGTTCAGTTCCTCCTTTCAAGTCTCCCTTCGACAGCCACAGCAACGTGTCTTCTTCACCAATAAGCTGTCTGTCTATACTTCTAATATACTGGCCATGCATTATTTGCTTTCCCATTTTTTCTTTAAGGACTGTCCTAATCTTGCTTTTGTTTGTTGTATGCCTTCCTTTTTTGTGTGTCTGTTTTCATTTCATTGGCTTAATTCTTCTACCTTTGCTGCTGTTTTAATTGTTTAATTCATATTTGGTTGATTGCTTTCATGGCTTTTAACAATATTTACAAACTAGTCTTCTTTACTTTTTGTGTTCAGATATTCTGCAGTATTAATTATCTCCACTTTATATGTTGTTTCAATTTGTAACATTCCTGTTCCTCCTTCTTTCCTTTTTACATATAGCCTAACTATGTCAGCTTTTGGGTGATGCATCTTACACTTCATTAGTATGTTTCTGTCCTTGATTTCATTATCTTTCTAGTTTTCCTGTCAATTTTTTTTTATTTCTTCTAATATCCATGTAACATCCCATTTTGTTATTCAGTAACTCCATATACAAAGTTGGTATCAGTCTAAACACAACCAAAGTTTGTTTTATTTAATAGAATGACATGTTTTGGCCTAAGCTAGGCCATCCTCACGTTTACAAACAGTTTTAAAAACATATTTAGATAGAATGTACAAATTGTTTTTAATGTTTAAAATTGGTTAAAATGTTAAAATAAATTAGAACATTACGTGTTAATTGAAGGCTTTGCAACACTTGTTTACAGTTTTTTTTATAGTGAGTAATTAGTTCCATTAACAGTCCAAGGTTGTCATGGCACTATGATCAGTCCAGATGCCTTGATGTTTGTACATTTACCTCAGTATGTTTTTAAAACTGTCTGTGAACCTGGGGATGCCCTAGCCTAGGCCGAAACATGTTGTTCTGTTAAATAAAATAGAATTTAGTTGTGTTTAACTGATATCAACTTTGTACATTGAGTTAATATCCTTTTAATTACACCAAAACTACACCTTAATACTGGGACAGCTAATGCTCCATTTACTGTAATTTAATTCTTGGCATTCAACTTGGATTTCAGCATCATTCTTAATCTCCTGGTGTTTTCCTTCTTCAATCTTTATTTAATTTGTTGTTGTTGAATATCTTCATTTTCCTGAGTCTTTAGGTATTTGCATGTTTTCCCCTGTTCAAGCTGTTGTTTTTCTCTGTTGACGTCAAGCATTAAGTTTTGTGAGTGAAATAATTATCCTTTCCTGAGTACAATCTTTGCACACTTGTCAAGTCCAGATTCCATATGGATATCATCACTGGTTCTAACTCTTTGCTTGTGTTTTTGGAGCTTTTCCTCTGTTTCACCTATCGGCTTCAAGTTGTCTTTGTTGTGTGTTGTTTATAACCTATGTTGAACTTAATTAATTTTTTTTTCTTTTTTGTTGATGAGATAAAAAATTTTTGTAATGTCATTCGATGATTGTACTCAGTTACAATCAGATATTGATTCCATACAAGGTTGGTGTGTTGCTAAGTTTATTCGTTTCAGTGTTAGTAAAACAAGAGCCATTACCTTCTCTAGGAACACTAATATCCTTTTCTTTAAATACAGACTTTGGGACTCCTATATTACTGGTACTGATTATGTTAAGGATCTGGGAGTTTTCATTGACGTTTAATTATACTTTCACACTGTCCTGTCAGTTATATTTTTTCACAATCCATTAAGCTTTTGGGTATAATTCATAATATTACTTTCATGTTTTTTACTATTTTTAATTTTTTTATTAATTTTATATTTTTCAGTTGTACCTAAATTACAGTATGCATGTGTAGTGCGGAATTCAATTACCTTCTCTGATTCTAAGAAAGTTGAGCACATTCAAAGGAAGTTTGTAGCTCTTTGCTATATATTGTTATGCTAATAGTCTTGAAATACTTAACTGACACACTTTACATGAGAAAAGACATCAACTTGATGCAGTTTTTGTCATTAACGTTTTCTTGGGGTTTAAATCCTGTCCATCTTCCATGGACATTATTGGTCTTCCAGTTCCCACTCAGAACCTCTGAGATTTTCCTTTGTTTCATGTTAGTCCATCTTTCAAAAATTGTCCCTCTGCCAGGTGTGCCACTGTGGAAAATTCAGTTTGTAGTGATTTAGATATCCTTGGAAGGCAAACAGTCACACTCAGATTTGGTATTATTATTAGTTCGTTATTATAATGTGCCCTAATTAATTATTTAGTATACTTTTGTTTGTTTTGTCTGTGTCTCATGTGTGCATTGTTCACTGTCCTTTGTTATTTGTGTCTGTATGTATGTATTTTGTAATGGCTTCTAGGTATTATTCTCCACCATTGTAATTTCCTCTATTGTTTGTTTCATATTGTGTTTCCTTTTATATGTTTGTATAATATCAACTTAATACTAAATTTTATATGTTTTACTGTTACACACTTGTATTTGTATCTTCATCTTTTTAATGCATTTAATGTGCTGTCTTTAAATATTACTTATGTATGTTGTACGTAGTTTGTGCTGGTTCTGTAATTGGCCCTCGGGCTGTTGACTCAGCACCTGAACGAACTTGATTTAATTAATTAATTAATTAATTTGTATTGCTGCAGGAACAAGAATTGAACGTTGTTCTGATGGACCATTCATATGCTAAACCATGGAATTGGCGGCCAGAAAATACATATGCGAAACCTACAAAGACACTTTTTGTTCAGCCTGCTGCAGCACGGACACAAACAACTCTTTCTTCGTAAGTAAATGATGTAGCTGGAGTTAGTGCAGTGTCTGTCTTTGCGTTTCTGATTGTAGTAAGATAACCCCTTCAGGATAGTTGTTGTATGTTTATGTTTTACCGTATGTGCCATTCACCGCTGGGTACCATGCTGGTACAGTTTTTATTGCAGTTGGCCTCACTCATATTAAATTCGTTTTATGTATTTCTGTGTCCTGTGACTTCCATGTACATTTCTTTCTCCATGTATAAACCCCCAAATGCTATTCCAGTATGTTGATATTATAAGTTGCAGGGCACGTACCTTATCGGTACATTCTTAATGTTGTGTATCTTTATTAACCTTTAATTGAATGGGTTGGTTTGTAAAGTTTAGTGCATGGTTTATGAGAAGCATCCGTATTATTTGAACACAAAAAGATAAAATTATGCAATAAATGGCATGCAGCATGTCTTAAAAATGCAGCAAATTTGCTTGTTGCCTAAATATATAACATTAAATTCTAGGGGTGTTTTTTAATGTGCATTTACATATCCGAACATAGGTCACTGAAATGTTAAACAAATAATGCTGTGTTGGCACAACAGTACATATTTTTACACATGTTTCATTCATATTGTTTTTAAATTTTTTAATAATATAAAAAGATAATAATTGTGAAATATGAAACATTTCTGACCTACATTAATAGGCACAAAACAATTTGTTTGATACAGCTGCCAGATGCCTGAATGCAATCCTTTGCTTCCTTTCCTTTGGGTTAAGAATCATTGTAATTGTATTCTCTCAATCTGTATGCCTAAGACAGAAGGTAAGCATTTTAAATTAACTGTTATGAGCAGAGTTCATCATTCTCAGATCTGGCACCTAGTATGCTCTAGAGCATGAACTTGCATGCTGTGTGATGCTGTGTACATGTGCTTGCTCTCTGTCAAGAATTCAGTCTATTCAGGTCTGTTACATCTGACTAACTCCATGGAGCAGTGTCCATGAGAAGGTAATAGTCCCTTAGCTAGTCAAGAAAGTCCCACATTTTATGGAAGCCAGATAATCATTACCATGTTCACAACAGCCCACTACTTTTCCTTGTCCTGATCCGGACTAATCCAGTCCTGGCCCAACCATTATTTCTTTAAGATTCATTTTAGTATTATCCTCATCTGTATGTGTTGGTCTTCCAAGTGGTTACTACCCATTGTTTTTCCCCACCAAAACCCTGTAAGCATTTCTCTTCTCCTGCACACATGCCACATCACACTGACATAAAAAGCACTTGACTTGTAGCAGTGACCATTCAGAGATCTCATGTTATCATGTTGTGAAATTTTTGGGCACACATTTATGACTGGTAATTAAAAATTATTCAGTTTTTTGTTTAGATTTAATGCCCCTCCCCCCCTTTTTAACCTTTAAATGACCGTGTTGGTATTTTAATTTTAGCACATGGTTTATGAAAAAGGTATTATTTGAACAGAAGAAGGCAACATTGTGAAAAAAAAGACATTTAATGGAAAGTAAAACAGATTATGCAGCATGTCTTCAAAATGCCTAAATATATAAAATGAATTTCTGTGGGTGTTTGTTTTTTTACTGTGTTTTCATATGAGAACGTAGGTTGTTTAAATCTGTTTAGGTTTAGTAATGATACTAACAGTGATTAAAATGTCTGCCATGATCTGTTGCATAATGTAGGCAGTGGAGATAGTTCTCGGTATAGTGATCCATTTGGTGGTACCATGTTGGCTGCATGGAAGTTAGTGATCCTGAACAGCAATGGCAGTGTCGAAGGCATGTTACAGGAAATAGAGTCAGTGCACTTCATGGTATTATGTTCTCAGTAGAGGGAGGAAGCTGCTGCTTCTGATGATGATGATGATGACCATGCTGCCGGATGTTAGGCCCTGTGGCCCTCTACAGTTGCACACGTTCTGTTCTTTTTTTTTTTTTTTTTTTTTTTTTTTTCTAAATTTTTACGCTGTATTCTGTTTCGGCTTTCTGTTGTTTCAATGTCACTTTTGTAAATTTTTATATTTTTGGTGACAGTATGCAGAGGCTTCTCGGAAGAGTCTTTGTGTATGTTCTTGTTTAATTTTTACAGAAAATAAGAGCAGCTGCTTGAACACGTCTGTAAATAATTTTTGCCTGCTGCAAAAATCGTAAGGTGTTGCTAAATAAAGGTACTCCTCTGGAGTGGACAATTCAGTTAGAAGTAAACCATAGACTAATCTCTTTCACCTGTGGAAGCATCTAAGACAAACAGGAATTTCGTTGTTATAAAAACTTACAAAAATAAAAATATTTTAGTGATGTCATGATGTAGTAGGCACTTGTTTTTCCCTTGGCTCATAAGCATTATACTTAACAGGAAATGGTTTTCGCATTCAGTCAATAAAGGACCTACCTATTCCTCCACATTTTCCTTCTGCCCAGCTCCTTATGATGCTGTTCTTATAAATTATAAACAAAATAGGGAAAGGCAATAACTTTCCTCACTCCTTTGTTTATGGGCCTCTTGTGACATAAATCAGATTCTGTTGTTAATTTATCATTAGTGTTATCAGCATCATCATCCCTGTTATATATAGCATGAAGATGATGAACTTAAAATGTAGGTGTCTATAAAATGCACTTTTTTTTGTCAGTCTTTGCATAAAGCTTACTGACTCCAAGTCACTTGTATTGTAACATATTTAAATTTGTGCCATCAGCAGTGGCATTGTAGGTGCTGCAGTCACCCTGCCATCTGACTGCAGTCTTGGTCTGTAAAACACGTAGATGGCAGACATATCTCATGCTGCTCCATATGTAACTTCAGTTGGTGTAATGTTCCTTTCTTGTTCGTATAAAGTAAATGTTACGTGAGATTTGAGGGTTTCATGTCTGTGTTACTGAGGATTCAAGGTTTCTAGGATGTGACGGTATATTTTTTGGTGACTGGGTCCTGATGCTTTGAATGATTTTAGTGCCTTCAAAATGTCAAGAACCCCCCACCCAATGACACAGCATCATATTCCATAAGACTTGAGTCCTAAGCAGGTGTTTGTTACTGCATAGTGGTTATGACTCATATTTCTTTATATGTGCGCAGATAATTAATATGTGGCCAGAGGTAACATATCTGTCTTACATTAAACCGATTTATCTAATTTTAGAATTGAAGAAGAAGTTGATGTAGATGGAGACGTAGCTGTACCTGTGCCACCATATGATATGAGCAAGGTTCGACCGCTAATGCAAGAATGTGAAACGCATGTGAATTTTGTAAGACGTGAAGAAGATGTTGATGCTGATGAATGGGAAGAACATGTGTCGCGGTATGTATTAATGGCATTTTATTGAACTAACTGCATGTAACGTGTATTATTGATTTCATTTGTCTTACAGATCTAATTTTGGAACCAATAGGAATCAGCATTTTCTGCTGTGAGATATATTTTAACCCTTTGTCAGCCATACATTTTTTAATTCAGTGAGGTGTTAAAAAGCATAAAGCTTAAGTCTGGAAGATGTTTACAGAGCCTTCTTTCTTAACACTCATTGTGACATTGTGAATTTATTTGAGACCCAAGCAATACAGTATTGTTGGTGGAAGGTGACATTTTATGTGATTATTGAGGTTTTAGTGGCAGTAATTATGAAGACTCTGTCATCTTGGGTGTTACTCCATGTAGTATGTTAGAAACAGACCATTTCAGGTGTACCAACCCTACCCTGAAGATACAGGCAACAGGGTGCTCCAAAATGATAAATTTACACCACGCTACATGGCATCGTGTTCTGAAAGATAGTACTGTTCATAGCAGTTTGTGATCAGATGTTGAGGTACCTTGAGTTTCTGTCTTTTTTAGGAGCATTCGCAAAATTGTGAAAAGTGACAGTTAGCTTCCGTCATGTCTGTCCGTCTGCGTGAAACAACTGGGACCCCACTGGATGGATTTTTTATGAAATTTGACATTTGTGGACTTTTCAAAAATATGTTAGGAAAATTCAAGTTTGGTTAAAATCTAACAAGAGTAACAGGTAATTTACGTGAAGACCTACATGCATTTATGGCAATATCTCACCAAATTTTTCTCAGAGTGAGAAACGTTTCAGACAGAAGTTGTAGAGAAACTCAAACACACACTTTATATTCAATAAATGTTTTACAAAAATCATGTCATTCATGAGATAATGCAGAAAAATATGGTAGAACCAGACAGGCCACAGGTGACGGTATAAGATGATGCAGAAAAGATGCAATTTTCATGCTGGATAACTAAGCAAGAATACAGACACACAGTCGTGATATGTAATACTTACTGCTTTTCTGTGGCAATGATCGTCATGTGAACACATCTTAGTGTTATGTTGTACAGACATTGCCTCTCTTGTTAGGAAATGGTAACATCCTACTGTGGGTACAGAATCTGTGGTGTGAGATAACAGGTCACTGTGTTCAACTTTCTGCAAATTCTGGATGTATGTACTTTGAAAGTTGATACTTGAAACATATTTTGCCCATAATGGCAGGTTACATGTTTGCTGTGTTTATGATAGTTGTACGTGAAACTGAATTTTTACTGTTGCATCTCACCATGTATTTATAATGAAATCTTGAAGCAAAAAACCAACATATACACTGTATGCAGGGCAAACCCTGTTTGTCTATATTGTATTAGCACTCTGACATCTTCTGGTCCTGAAAGTCATTGTCAAGGAGTCAAAATCAAAGCATAGAGAGAAGTATACATAAATGCATAAAACTATGTGGTTGTGCATATACAGTGCAAACTTCCATCCATATGATGTTATGTACACATTTGCACTGTATGTGCGCAACTGTTTTGTGTTTTACACATTTTTGTATACTTCTGTGTATGTTTTGCTTTTGACGCCTTGAAAATGGCCCTTTTAGGATCCAGACTTGCCAGAGTGCTAATGTAATATAGACAGACAAAGTTTGCTGTGGTTTCCATATATTTGTTGGTTTTATTTTTAAGATTTGAATGCTTAGTGTTCAGATTTCAGTATGCCCAGTGCACCCTGGCATGGTAGAGCCTTGCTGTTTCTGATTAATAGGGACCTCCAAATAGTCACAAACTCTGGACTCAGGAACACTGGAAATCATTTTCAATCTAATGTGTGTATTTGGTTCCAAGAACTTATGAAATACCACTAACAAAAATATAAAATAACATAAGAAAGCGTAGAAATGAGGAAAATGTATTTTTGGTGAGATACAAACTATCTTTGCTGGCAGTTTTTGAATGAAAAATTTTGAGAAGAATATTTGGGGCAATTAAAGTAAATGAAAATTGGAGAAAGCGACATAACAAGGAACTAAAGCAGGTGTTTGGAGATTTAGATATACTGTCATTTGTCAGAATAAGTCGGCTCAAATGGATTGGTCATGTTAACAGAATGGGGAATAAAAGAACAGTAAGTCAAGTATTTAATAATAATCCCCAAGGAAGTCGACCAAGAGGACGACCAAGAAACAGATGGTGGAATTGTGTACAAACGGACAGTAAGAAGTGTAAAATTAACAACTGGAAAGAAAGGTAAAAAAACAGAGCTGACAGGGCCATTAAGGAGGCGAAGGTCCGCATTGGAATGTAGTGCCACAGAAGAAGAAGAAGAAGAACAAACAACCTTTGGAAGTGTAAGACGCATTAAATGATGGAAAGAGAATCTCATTCCATCAAGCACACGAGCAGTCAACATCACTTAATGAAAGACAGAGTTAGACTGAGCCAAGAGTGAGATGTGCAATATCAGGAGAGTGGGGGGAGTGGATATCCCCGCCACATAGTCTCGTCCTTATTTGTTGGAACCTGTGACAAAGGGTCTAGTGTGTAACTGTGAACGGTTGAAATCCTGCACATCAAGGTCCATGATGGTCAGGACTTTGCTGTATTATAGTATAATTTAAGGACAGGAAAAGGTGTGTGTGCATGCGTATGTGTCTTTTTAAATTTATTTTAAAAATTTCCTGTTTCCAGTATATGTTTTAGGACATAAAGAACAACATTCAGAATTTTATTACCACTCCACGTTTGTAAATATTTGATCCAGCAGTCACACTGCACATATAATATTGGTAATCGTTCTCACTTCAAATGTTGCACAGTGTCTGAATGTCGTGTGATTAATGCACTTCTTAAATTTGTTGAAATTTTGACCTTGCTATGGTTTGTAGGCATACCCGTTATTATCCGCACCAAAATAAAAGATATGGAGTTGAGTCTTAGGACCTGCTGTTAGAATCCTGATGTATTCTACATCGTAACAAGGCTGCAATATTTCTGTGATATCATGTATTTTATCACTACAAATGTCTCATTTTATCGGATTTTAAATAGTGGTGTTACTCGCTGAAGATGGTGTTTGACCACTGAAAGGTGTAGGAGAAAATACTGTGTCATTATACATATGTTGTATGTGCAGATTGTTGGGTTCATAATAAATACATCTCATTGCACGAAATGAATAACGTCAAAATATGTCTGGTTATTTAATTCTCTGATCTGATATATGCATAAAGGAAGTTCTACTACTACTACTACTACTACTAATAGTAATAATAATAATAATGATCCTTATTCATCCTCACAGACTTTGTTTGAAGTATACATAGCCATAAAGGGTTATCAGTTACCAGAGCTGGAATAGTGCAGTTGGTATAGTGAGTATGCTACAGACTGGACATTCAAAGAATCATGGTTACATTCCTAGCAGAGAAAAGACATTTTTTTTTTCCAAAGCATCCAGACCTACTCTGGACCCCACCCAGCCTCCTATTCAGTGGATATCAGGGGCTCTTTCACCTTGGGGGGGTCATAAAGCAGCCAGATGTTATGAGGCTCATCAGTTACCACCACCAAATGCCAAAATTAAGTGTGAATAGAGCTATATCTCCATTCCACCAATATGTTTTCATGGTGTGCACAGGTATGACTTGACCTTTGTTATCCTGTGTAGGTTTCAACACCATTTACTTTGTGATATGTTGCAGTGTTAATTGGACTCCTGTGCAGAATCGTTTGTTCAACAAGATGGTTAGGTTGCTGCAAGCAGACCGTTTGGCCAGATTGGCTCAAAGTGGGAATTGGAATGAGCCAGTGCTTCGTCGTATTACAGTAGACAAGACGGTGCGCAGAGTACGCCAAATGTTGGCAAGCGTAGGCTGGGATACAAGGCTCACACAGTGGCTTCATGCAACCCTGATAGAAAATCTTAGTCGACCGTATCTTGCTGCCTATCTTGATGTACTTCAGGTGAGCAATCAAACGTGTCATAAGTTTTAAATTTCGCATGTCAGTGTTTTGTACCTGGTAACTGCAATGTTGGTTTAAGATTGTATTGAAGGATACAGTAGCACCAACATTAATTTAAATTAACCTGTATGCTGGGTGTGTGTGTGTGTGTGTGTGTGTGTGTGTGATGTGTGCCCTTGTTTGTGAGTGAGGGAGAGAGAGAGACCATTCTTCGAAGTTTTTAAGAGACATACTCTCTGTTTTGTTAATAAATTTCATGTGTGTTATGTACTTTGACTTTGAATAAAGAAATGGATACAAACTGTGACCGTATATTGAAATTCTGTTCCTGCTGAATGCTTCAGATATTGCAGAGAGCTGTCAGGTGTTTTGCCAATCCATATTGCCTTGTGCATACATTTTATATTCTGTTAATAAGATGTAGTCTGAGCCTTCAGTAAAAGCTGTGTGCTGTCATAAAAAAGTATGAATATTTGAAAATACCTTTGAGAAATTAAGGAACTAACTGACTCCATGAAGCAGAGTCTTTCTTGAGAAGCTGCTAGTTCAATGGCTTGTCAAAAAATTTCCTGCGTTTATGGAATCGAAAGCGTCATTACCATGTTTACATGAACTTGCCACTTATGTAGGTCTTCCAAGTGGTCTCCTGCCTGAAGGTTTCCTTACCAAAAACCTGTATGTATCTCTCTTCTCCTCCATATGTGCTGCATATACCACCTAGCTCCTTCCTTTAATCACCTGAATAACATGTGTTGTGGATTTAAAATCACAAAGCTCCTCATTATGCAATTTTTTGCGGTCACCTGTTCGTTCCTCCATCTTAGTCCCCACCCTGTTCTTGAACACCTCAGTCTCTGTTCTGCCCCTAAGCACAAACACTAAGTGATGCAGCAAAAAAAGAGCAGCGACCTCAACTGCATTGCTTCAAAAGCCTGAAAAACTGCATTGTTGTTTTGTTTCAGTCTTTGAAGGCCAAAGTTCCAACGCTGGTAGATAAGATGATTGCTGTCTCAACCTTGGCAAGCAAGACAGGCCCAGCAAGTGCTGAGAACCTCAACAACTTACTTAAAAGACCATGGGACCCTGCAGCTGGCAGTCTGAGTCAGCATAAACCTGTTAGTACAATTATACAAGGGAAGTCACAGTTTGTGGACACACACTTTATTTCATTATACACATCCTCATATTTGGTTAATATCTCACTTTGTAATAAACTTCTAAACACAGTTTTTAACATCCCATAATCCTAAAGTAGTCCACATATTGGTGCAGTTTTCAAAATTTTTGCTGTCTGTGCTGAGTTTTAGTCCAGATGCTCAAATTTTTTAGTAAGTTTCAAAAACAGTGCCTAGTTTTTATATATGACATTTTAGTCTGTGATGCATGTTGAGCAAATGCTTTAGTGAAAAAATTGTTGTAGGAAATCTGAAGGTTAGTTCATTGCAGTGTCCAC
The DNA here is from genome assembly GCA_021186555.1 of Reticulitermes speratus. Taxonomy (NCBI): domain Eukaryota; kingdom Metazoa; phylum Arthropoda; class Insecta; order Blattodea; family Rhinotermitidae; genus Reticulitermes; species Reticulitermes speratus. Next base: position 3,706,452 of record JAJKFL010000237.1, on the reverse strand, counting down.
TTACGTGTGTGTAATAGTTCAGTACATTGTCCACTTACATGTAGCTAATAGTTCAGTGCATTGTACACTTACATGTAGCTAATAGTTCAGTGCATTGTACACTTACATGTAGCTAATAGTTCAGTGCATTGTACACTTACATGTAGCTAATAGTTCAGTGCATTGTACACTTACATGTAGCTAATAGTTCAGTGCATTGTACACTTACATGTAGCAGATAGTTCAGTACATTGTCCACTTACATGTGGCTAATAGTTCGGTACATTGTCCACTTACATGTAGCTAATAGTTCTGTACATTTTACACTTACATGTAGCCAGTAGTTCAGTACATTGCCCACTTACATGTAGCTAATAGTTCAGTACATTTTACACTTACATGTGGCTAATAGTTCAGTACATTGTACACTTACATGTAGCTAATAGTTCAGTACATTGCCCACTTACATGTAGCTAATAGTTCAGTACATTTTACACTTACATGTGGCTAATAGTTCAGTACATTGTACACTTACATGTAGCTAATAGTTCAGTACATTGTACACTTACATGTAGCTAATAGTTCAGTACATTGTACACTTACATGTAGCTAATAGTTCAGTGCATTGTACACTTACATGTAGCTAATAGTTCAGTACATTTTACACTTACATGTGGCTAATAGTACAGTACATTGTACACTTACATGTAGCTAATAGTTCAGTACATTGTACACTTACATGTAGCTAATAGTTCAGTACATTGCCCACTTACATGTAGCTAATAGTTCAGTGCATTGTACACTTACATGTAGCTAATAGTTCAGTACATTTTACACTTACATGTGGCTAATAGTTCAGTACATTGTACACTTACATGTAGCTAATAGTTCAGTACATTGCCCACTTACATGTAGCTAATAGTTCAGTACATTTTACACTTACATGTGGCTAATAGTTCAGTACATTGTACACTTACATGTAGCTAATAGTTCAGTACATTGTACACTTACATGTAGCTAATAGTTCAGTACATTGCCCACTTACATGTAGCTAATAGTTCAGTACATTTTACACTTACATGTGGCTAATAGTTCAGTACATTGTACACTTACATGTAGCTAATAGTTCGGTACATTGTACACTTACATGTAGCTAATAGTTCAGTACATTGTACACTTACATGTAGCTAATAGTTCAGTACATTGTACACTTACATGTAGCTAATAGTTCAGTGCAGGGTCCACTTACATGTAGCTAATGTTGGAGCTATAAATATGTTTATTAAACAGTTGGAGACAAGGTAAGAGGACGGTCCTACAGTGTGCTAGTTTTATGGTGGAGTAACCCATTTTATGAGTTTTTGGGAAGGCTCATATGATGTTTTATCAACATAAATATTAATTTGTGTATGACATCTGTTCAAGGGTTGTTTATTTTGTAGCTAGATAATTACTAATTAGTTGGCTTTCCCATGAAAATGTTCTCTTTCACTCTTTAACACTGGTTCAGAATGCTGCCATATGGAAATGCAGGCATCCTCCCTCTATAGTATGCTTTACTTAGTGCTGTTTTGCTGCAGTGCTCTTCCAAACAGTTTTTTCCTCTCTTCTCCTCTTTGTGCAGAAATATTATGCAGTTGAACTTTTTTCTGAGCTCTTGAATTGGTTTAATGCTGTGCATTAACTGATGGCCAAGTGCAGTCAGTCAGCATTAGTAGCTGATTAGTAGCTTGTTGATTCCATTGGGGAATGACTGTATTCTCAAAGGAGAAGCCATGGCAAATCACAGCAGCACATAACCATAATTTAGTTTTGTGTTATAAGTGGTGCAGTGTGGTTTAAGTTGCATCTTGGCTTGTGTGTTTAGTGTACCTTGGTTATTTTTTTCACTTCTCTTGGCCATAATTATTTATGATGAGTCAAAAGTGCAAAACCACGTGTGTAAAAAGGTCTCTATAAAAGTGCGTAGGAAAAAGCTTGTTATAGGCAGTGAAGCTGAATGCCCTTAGATGTGAGAGTACCAGTTCAACGTTTGCGAAGAGGTAGGCTTAGCAGGATTGATAGTATGATCTGTTTTGAATATTAAAGATAAAGTCAAGGAATGTGGAAAAATAGCAATGCCTTCAGGGGCTTCGAAATTAAATAGTACTCTGTCTACTTTAAAACATTATGATGGTTTCAGTACTGAAATATACCTGATGTTGGGAATTAATTGTCACTGAAGCATAAGCTGAGAGTACAAATTAGATATTTGAACATTCTTATCATAAAAGTACTGTCACATAGTGCAGCTTCACTCAGTGCTCTGTTTCTCTGGAACAAATTAAAGAGCACTGAGCTAGGGATGCCTGTACCTGCTTAAGAAGATTCTAGCTGGTAACCTCTAGGAGATGGATTTAAATGCCATTTGTATCTCGTGACTGCTTGAGTTTTTCTGACTTAGCATGGACATTGAAACCTTTACCAAGTAGACACACATAGACCAGCATATGGCATGCTAGGCCATTCGCCAGTTCATTTTAGAGACCAGCAAATGGTCACTTAGGATGATATAGGGAATTGAAAGAATTTGTTAGTGCAGCAGGGTTGTTTGCTGAATGTTTGCGTGAAGTTGATGGGCCTTGTTTGCATGAAGATGATGGGCCTTGTTTGCGTGAAGTTGATGGGCCTTGTTTACGTGAAGTTGATGGGCCTTGTTTGCTGAATGTTTGCGTGAAGTTGATGGGCCTTGTTTACGTGAAGTTGATGGGCCTTGTTTACGTGAAGTTGATGGGCCTTGTTTGCTGAATGTTTGCGTGAAGTTGATGGGCCTTGTTTACGTGAAGTTGATGGGCCTTGTTTGCTGAACGTTTGCGTGAAGTTGATGGGCCTTGTTTACGTGAAGTTGATGGGCCTTGTTTGCTGAATGTTTGCGTGAAGTTGATGGGCCTTGTTTACATGAAGTTGATGGGCCTTGTTTCCTGAATGTTTGCGTGAAGTTGATGGGCCTTGTTTACATGAAGTTGATGGGCCTTGTTTCCTGAATGTTTGCATGAAGTTGATGGGCCTTGTTTGCGGAATGTTTGCGTGAAGTTGATGGGCCTTGTTTACATGAAGTTGATGGGCCTTGTTTGTGGAATGTTTGCGTGAAGTTGATGGGCCTTGTTTGCGGAATGTTTGCGTGAAGTTGATGGGCCTTGTTTGCGGAATGTTTGCGTGAAGTTGATGGGCCTTGTTTGCGGAATGTTTGCGTGCAGTTGATGGGCCTTGTTTGCGGAATGTTTGCGTGAAGTTGATGGGCCTTGTTTGCGGAATGTTTGCGTGAAGTTGATGGGCCTTGTTTGCGGAATGTTTGCGTGAAGTTGATGGGCCTTGTTTGCGGAATGTTTGCGTGAAGTTGATGGGCCTTGTTTGCTGAATGTTTGCGTGAAGTTGATGGGCCTTGTTTGTGGAATGTTTGCATGAAGTTGATGGGCCTTGTTTGCGGAATGTTTGCGTGAAGCTGATGGGCCTTGTTTCCAGCGGAATGTTTGCGTGAAGTTGATGGGCCTTGTTTGCGGAATGTTTGCGTGAAGTTGATGGGCCTTGTTTGCGGAATGTTTGCGTGAAGTTGATGGGCCTTGTTTGCGGAATGTTTGCGTGAAGTTGATGGGCCTTGTTTGCTGAATGTTTGCGTGAAGTTGATGGGCCTTGTTTGTGGAATGTTTGCATGAAGTTGATGGGCCTTGTTTGCGGAATGTTTGCGTGAAGCTGATGGGCCTTGTTTCCAGTGGAATGTTTGCGTGAAGTTGATGGGCCTTGTTTGCGGAATGTTTGCGTGAAGTTGATGGGCCTTGTTTGTGGAATGTTTGCATGAAGTTGATGGGCCTTGTTTGCGGAATGTTTGCGTGAAGCTGATGGGCCTTGTTTCCAGCGGAATGTTTGCGTGAAGTTGATGGGCCTTGTTTGCGGAATGTTTGCGTGAAGTTGATGGGCCTTGTTTCCAGCGGAATGTTTGCGTGAAGTTGATGGGCCTTGTTTGTGGAATGTTTGCGTGAAGTTGATGGGCCTTTTTTGTGGAATGTTTGCGTGAAGTTGATTTGCCTTGTTTGCGGAATGTTTGCGTGAAGTTGATGGGCCTTGTTTCCAGCGGAATGTTTGCGTGAAGTTGATGGGCCTTGTTTCCAGCGGAAGTTGCCCGGCCATCCCATCCTTGTGATAGCTCCGTCCAGTCCAAACAGTGGTTCAATGCAGACAACTAGAGCACAGCAATGGTTTGCCCATCTGTCCACACTTGGCCAAGTGATAATGGTTGTCATGCCAACAGGGACTGCTACTGGTCATATGACAATGACTACTTGTCTTGATCAGATGATTGCAGCTACGAGATCTAAGATCAGTGAACTGAAAACTGATTTTCCAGGAAGGCCTGTTATTCTCATAGGATGGAACACTGGTGCTGCTATAGCATGTCAAGTAAGCAAGAAGAATTTATGGTGTATTGTGCTAATTGATTTGATAATGTAGTTTTTATGTACAGATTTAAATTGTATGATATATGAGACATTGTTTCCGTAGTCTATATCGTACATAATTGTATTATATATGCGGTCACATAAGTGATGCACCCTCTACTTTCGTGCATGGGTTGTTAGCAGAAATTTTATGAAGAGACAGTTTGTCTTGGTTCATATAAGATATCTTGTTGAGTCCAGTGGCACAAATTTGTGTTTGACCTATATATGTTTGTGTAATTCTTATATAAAGTTATTTTCTCTCATGTAGTCTGCAAGATATGTATATGTCCACACTCTCTCAGTAAGTAATGGTGTAATTGCTGCCATGTGCCACTTTAACATGTGAGTGCCTGGTTGTTCCATCATCCTGTATACAGTGAAACCTGGGTTTTATGTTTTTGAAGGTACCATTTAAAATGAGTGTAAAACAAAGGAAATGAAAATTTATTTAGGCTAGCTATTGAAATTAAATACACTAAATTAATACTGTATCACCATCTTCAGAGCTTTATCCCAACTAGACCAATAAACAAAAGTCACCCTCTCCGAATATTTGGCAATGCATCAGTTTCTACGTAAGACAAACAAAACCTTCCAACTACGTATATTTCTTCAACAAAACTGCATTAGTCCTCTTTATACTCAAATTCCTTAGCATAAGGACAATAAGAATTTCTTATATCACCCACTCTGAATTCATAATTGAAATTACCGTCTTGATTTCAGATTTTGTATCTTCAAAACTAGCTCACAGTCAAGTCAGTAATATAAATTCCAAGGGTTATTCAAAACAGTAAGAATCTCCATATTTCACTTAATTGTTGTTTCAAATTTCCCTATTACTACCTTATTCATTCTGTCCTTTAATTTAAATTTCCAGATTTACCATAAAAATAAGCTCGTAACCTACAAATTACACACTTGCTCTACAGATGTTCTATAATACCGATCCTTCAGCCAGTCTATACTCAAGAAAAGAAAACTTTAAAACCATGACCCTACTCTACAAAATCTTCAAAAAGTAAAATTATATACCACAATCAAGTACTTTACATAAAATAGCCTTAAATTGGTAAAATATAGAACTTCAAAACAGCTGGAATATGTACTCCTTCAAAATATATATCAATAACATGAACTCTTATATGTTGTTATGCATTATGTAAAAATGAGGTCTCATTTCTTTTAATAGAACTTTTTGTTGCTAATATCTTCCCAAGTATTTTGTATGTACTGTGTATTACCTGAAGATGGCGAGGTCGGCCAAAACAAATCATAATAAATACTAAATTCTGAAACAATAAAAATGTAGTTGTGATTGTCAGGTTGTTTCAGTATCAATATAAAAATGTAATCCAATTCACTTGGTCAGATGTTCATTAAAGTACGAGTAGTAGCTGCTTCCTCACTGTCTGCTCAGCCATGCTGACTTTGTTATTAACACTGCTGAGGGAAGCCACCATATATCCATTCTGTACATGTAGTGGACATGTCATACATCGTGCACAGTGGAGTAACTGGGTTGAGCTACGAATGCTGGTTTGGGTTTTGCAGCCATGTTGTACAAACAGACCAATGTCTGCAGCTCAGCCAGATTACTCCACTGTACACAGTGTGTGACATGACTGTAGGAGGTACGAAATTATAACTGAAAATCATTTTTTTTTTGGACTCTTGATTTCCTGTTGAAAGTACTTACAATGACAGTAAGAAGCAAATGTATGCTAATTTGAACATACAATCAAGAAATTTGGTAGGAAGCATGTGTGTATATTGAAACAAAATTTAACATTTTTGATGGAAGTTCTGGTGGGACCAATAAAAACTTGCATAGAATCAAGGAAAATATAGATTCAAGGAACATAAAATCAAAGTTTCACTGTACATTGTCTCTGTCTTCATGCTGCAATTTCTGTTGCTCCTGTGTGCATAGATCCTACAAACCAGACTTGGAATGGCTTTGTCTGCTACTGCTGGACGGCATTGGCACATTTATCTTTGTTAATTAGCTCTTGCACTTGCAGGCATGGAGCCAGACTGGTCACTACTCCATAAACATAGGCAGCACTTAAGGGAAAATACACCAAGGGGGTGAAGCTGTCATAGAAATAATACGTTGTCACTGGGACCTTGCTGTTGTGTGCCTTATTGTATTGAGTAGAGTCAAGACATTTTGCTTAGTGTTACATTAAATTAGGCACAACTAGCTGTGATTTGAAAGTGCGTCATTGTGGGCAGATATAAGAACCACATGTCCAGGTTAAGAATGATGGTTGTAAATTTCACTGAAAAGAATTAGAATTGCACTGTTTCTTACTGTTATGCTTCTGTACTGTCACTAGTTTTCCTTAACTTCAGTCAGGTATATAAAATTATATTCAGCAATATAGTATCTGTACAATTTATGCACCACAAAGTTCAGGCATTAATTTTTGGTTCATTAGCTTCATAAGTTGTCAAGTAAATGTGGTGTGTGAATCACTGGTTGTAAGTTAGGTGTGTGCTTTAACTCTTTTACTGTTAGTAAAAAAAAAAATTACAGAAGTCCGTCTGTCTGTCTGTCTGTGAATAATATGGTTCATTCATGATGCACAGCTTTTCTCCATTGCTGATTTGTTCCAATCATAACAACAAGAATGTTAAATGGCTCTGCTCCAGATTTATATAAATATTGTTGTTTGTTGCTGGTATTTTCTGATGTATCACAGCTCTGCTGTAACATGTTTTTAGGTAGCCTTGTTGGAACCGGTGACAGCAGTTGTATGCCTGGGGTTTCCTGTTTTCACTGTGGAAGGGAATCGAGGGGAACCAGATGACACTCTTCTGGATCTTCACTGTCCAGTTTTCTTTGTTATTGGTCAAAATGCCTCCACTACTCGGTATGTATGATAAATTTTACTAGATCCCTTACCTGGCCTTTGAATGGCCAGACGTATGATTTTGAATGTAGTTTTTTTTAGTTGCTTTTTTGTTATAAATGTGTTTTTGAAAACTGAAATTTTTAGTATTAAAACACTAATGCAATTTTTATTCTATTTTCACCGTGCATTTTTCGAGTATAGACAATGTTATTCACCAACTAAATGCACCTGTTTATAAAACACTAAAATATTCTAAAAATGTTTGATAAAAAGCCCCGACATGTTTCGGCTCCCCAATGAGCCAGTTGTGACCCCCTGAGGATGGCTCATTGGTGAGCCGAAACATGTCGGGGCTTTTTATCAAACATTTTTAGAATATTTTAGTGTTTTATAAACAGGTGCATTTAGTTGGTGAATAACATTGTCTATACTAATGCAATTATCAGTGTAACAACTGAATTTTTTGTGGCTCAAATCCCAACAGTCCAAGAATAATTCTTCTTAGACTGTTTGGCCCCGAAGATGAAGGCACCGTGATCCTTCCAAACACCAAGTGACACAGTGTCACTTGGAAGAAGAACTGATTTTCAGCAATGCTGCTGTGAGAACCTCAAATCTTGAACTGAATTTTCCGTCACTTTCCCAAAAGAACAAATGTTAGGTCTGGGCAGGTTCTTGATGCCATTACAGTATTTTGTGCACTACTCAGTGCCTGTTTTTCTGTGGAAGTGGGCCTCTTATTTATTCATGATGTTAAATTTTTGTTGTTGAATTGTTTACTAATTGGGAAGTATTTTGAAGAATTTTGTATTTTGAAGAGCAAATGATATGACCACTGAGCTGAAAAACAATGAGAAGTGGAAAAAATCACGGAAACAGTTGTTCCTGGGCCATAAACGTATACCCCAATATAGAGGAAAAACATTCAGATAAATTAAATTTTGATTCTGTAGTATTTTCTTGAAAGTAATGTGGTAGTATAATTTTGTAAGTTTTGCAATTGCACCTTATTCATGTAAGGAGTTGGCAAATGACGGTCTTGTGCACGATTGAAGTAAAACTAACTTGAACTCAAGGCAGACAAACATTGCTGTCCTTTTGGACTTGAGTCTGTATGTAATGAAAGACTGAATAAACATCACTGTACAAATTAAAAAAAAAAAAGTACTGCTACCGGGAGAAACCAATCAAGATGAACAGTGAAATTTTGAAAAGGTTACTGCCTAATACTGTATTGGTTTTTTTATTATGTACATGCAGTATTAAAATAAATGCCCACGGCTGGCATGTTCAGATTCCCTGAATGCTGTCCAGTAGAAGAATGTACTATTAACATTCTTGTAGAGCCTCATCTCGGGCAAGCTATTTGTAGGGCATAAGTATAAAGGAGTGTAGCTGGAAGGCATGTGTACATGTTGTATAACATGGAAGGCATAAGTATAATGAAGTGTGACATGGAAGGCATAAGTATAATGAAGTGTGACATGGAAGGCATAGGTATAATGAAGTGTGACATGGAAAGCATAGGTATAATGAAGTGTGACATGGAAGGCATAGGTATAATGAAGTGTGACATGGAAGGCATAGGTATAATGAAGTGTGACATGGAAGGCATAGGTATAATGAAGTGTGACATGGAAGGCATAGGTATAATGAAGTGTGACATGGAAGGCATAGGTATAATGAAGTGTGACATGGAAGGCATAGGTATAATGAAGTGTGACGTGGAAGGCATAGGTATAATGAAGTGTGACGTGGAAGGCATAGGTATAATGAAGTGTGACGTGGAAGGCATAGGTATAATGAAGTGTGATGTGGAGGGCATAGGTATAATGAAGTGTGACGTGGAAGGCATAGGTATAATGAAGTGTGACGTGGAAGGCATAGGTATAATGAAGTGTGACGTGGAAGGCATAGGTATAATGAAGTGTGACGTGGAAGGCATAGGTATGGACTGTAACATGAAATGTGTAAGTATAATTGAGTGTAACATAGAAAATTCATCTCAGAATGTGGTGAATTGTGAAGTTGTGAAATGGTTGAAGACAGGGAACAGTAGCAGGCTTTGGTGTATCATCATCTGTCCTGCAGACTGTCATGAAAACAGCAGCAGTATTTGGTGTAGCACCATTTGTCCTGCAAACTGTGCTGCTGTCCCACTACTTTCCACATAGTCCTTACCACTGTTAAGGCCATGAGCTTTTCTGTTCCCTGATGTTGGAAGTCTTTCTTCTTTGTTATCAGCTATGTCCCAGTTGTTGCCACTTCACTATCATCTTTAAATCTGTGGCCCCAAGTTTTGCTTTAGTGATGGGAGCAGTTGACAATTGCTCTATGCTAGAGTGGGGCTGTATGCAGGATGTTCAAAGGTTCTTTAGTTGTAAAATTGTCTGCCATGTGAACTTATTATCTTACTAATTATGATACGTAAAACATAACAAGGACCAAAGGGGAGATTATTTCTATCGTTCATTATCTTTGTGCGCCCTATGCAAAATTGGGTCTCTTATTTAACATAATCTAATTTCAATATAGTCTTCTCGGGCGCACAGCTGCGTCAACTCGTTTGAATACAACGTTTCGGGGACAGAGCTAGTCCCCGAAACGTTGTATTCAAACGAGTTGACGCGGCTGTGCGCCCGAGAAGACTATATTGAATCATGTCGCTGCGAAAGTTTTAAAACTTATATAATCTAATTTGTTTAGTTTGGTAACAATGTTTTGTATGATGTTCAGGCAGGAGGTAGTGGAGGATATTCGAGAACGTATGAGAGTAGAGACTGGACTGGTGGTGGTGGGATCAGCTGATGATCAATTGAGAGTTGGAAAAACAAAGAAACTAATGGAAGGCGTTACTCAAAGCATGATTGACCGGTGCATTCTTGTAAGTACAAAGAAGAAGTAGCAGCTATTTCCCTATGGAATGAAGATCCCCCCCCCACACACACACACTTGTCTGTCCAGGATAATATTTCTTAAAGTTGCACTGCTGTTTTACCAACGTTTAATATTTGTGTGAACTGACATTTTTCATAAATTCAAAAAATGGCAGATATGATGAATCTGCCCTGTACTGTCACAGCTTTATGACTGTGTTTGAAAACATACATATACAGGAAAACTTGGGTTCTGTGTTCCTTGAATCTATGCTTTCCTTGATTCCACACACATTATTATCAGTCTTGTCAAAACTTACTTGAGAACAGTGTAAAATTTGCTTGGAATATATGTTTGTGCTTTCTGCCCAGTTCCTCAATTATGTATTCAACTTGAGTATAAATTAGCATCATTTTAAGTATCTGTCTATTTTAAGTATATAAGTTGCTATCATTGTAAGTACTCTCGATTTGAAGTCAGGAAAACAAGTTCTTTTTCAGATATAATTACCATCTTCTGTATTGGCTTCATATATGCACATTATTCTCTGGCACCAAGGTCATGCCAGCAGAGCAGAGCCATATACTTAGAAGCAACTACCTGGCACTTTCTGGAACTTGGCACATGCCCCACCTGGGAGAGACATCTGTTTGTGTGCTGACACACAGTGGTAGTGAAGTCAACCAGTCACAGACTAGTTATATGAAAGCTTTTGCATAACGTCTATAGTGTGGATTAAAGAGTGGTTTGAGCCTTGAAATATGCTGACAGAGAATTTGTTTGTGCATGTCAACACAATGGTAGTATTAATTTGATGTATTTAATTTCAGTAGCTCCATAAATTTTTGTATCCATGATTCATTGTAAGTGGTCTCTTAAGAAATATAATATCCATGTTTCACCATATATTGAAGTCATGAGCCAGGATGGTGGTTATCCACAGGCTGTTACCAGTGTTGTGTTCACCTTGCTGTCTGGATAGATAAGTCAGGGTAGTGGCTGGGTACAGGCTGTTATCAGTGTTCTGTTTCTGGCAGCGATTGCTCTCTTCACCAGCACCTGTGCAGTTTTTTATCTGTTGTGAACTGGGGCCTCTTTCTATGGCCCTATACACCAAATTGCTGGTCTGCTTGTTGTAGTATATTTGCAGTATAAATCCATGGCCTATGGGCTGGCATGTGGCACAAACACATAAAGGTAACACCTAAAACTGACATGTGCTTGTTTTTACAGGATGAACTGGGTGACTTTCTGGGCAGCATTCTGATGCACCCGTATCAGCCTCCACCACGAGCTCCCCAAATTTTCACTCCTGCACACTCTGTGCCAGCAGGAGGACACGCAGGAGCAGGACAAGTAGGACGTAAAGGCAAACACATTTCTGTCGGTTCAGTGGAAAGTGAACCATTATCACCTGCAGCGAAACGGTCTCGTCCAGGTTAGTACTGAACGTGTCTGCAGTAGAGTATCGGTGACTGTAATGAACGGACTAACAGTAAGTGCAACTCAAAAAATTAATAATCTAGAAATCCATTACCATAGTTTATTGAATACATCTTGCACTTTTCTGTAAAAATGTTTTACCAAAACTTGTAGTGTGTAGCTAATTCATGCTGAGACTTGCAACAGTGCACAGTTTATTGAGGGTAAGACTGGTAACAGTGTTCAGTTTATACATTGTCAGGTTGCTGTGTGGAACTAACTTTGTTCATTCAACTTTGTATTCATCTTTAACAATTATCTGACATTGACACTCAGCTGTTTGTAATCAAGGAAATTACAGTCAATGTCAAGTCATTGTTCACTGTTCTCACCACTGAAATCTGTACTCAGCTGTTCATCTGGTTCAAAATTATGTGTAACTCAACAGTAAGAGTTGTTTCCTTATCAAAACTCAAGTATTCATATCCGCCATGAGCTGGAAATGTCCTTTTCCACAATTTCCTTAAGTAGTGGTGTTTACCATATTTTGCATTTTTGAATGTTGTTGTTTTTGTTATGCATTTTTAAGTGCATTGTTTATTGGTACTGTCAGTTGCTTAGGTTATACAGTGTCAGTGATTTGAATGAATGAATGATTTAATTAATTAATGAGTTTGGAACATCGGTGGAACCTTACTTATAGGGATGTACTGCAGTACTTGGAGAAACTGTGTCTCGGTGCCACTGTGTCCACCACAAAATCCTATGGGGACTGGCCTGGTATCAAACCTGGGTTCTTCAGTGAAAGGCCATCAACTAATTGTCTGTGTGTGACACTGAATATCATAACCTTTTCCCCAGATCAGTTACTGCTGTTAACTTCCTACACATGTTTCTGGATACATCTTGTTTGATAATATTCATTATGATTCTCTGCCATTATATGGCATGCTTGTGAGAAGTTAGCATTGATGCACTGAGTAATGTGTTTCAGTGAAGTACAGTCTGTGTACAGTGTTGCTGAACCTGACTATGCAGCCACAACCTGTCCGTGTTCGGGCCTAGTAACACAAAAAAATGCTGGTACCTAACATGTCAGGGGCACGCGGTGGCGCAGTTGGTTGAGGCACTACGTTACAAACCGGAACGTCGTGGGTTTGATTCCCGATGGTGTCAATGGAATTTTTCATTGACATAATTGTTCCGGTCGTACTATGGCCCTGGGGTTGACTCAGCCTCTAACAGAAATGAGTACCAGGAATCTTTCCTGGGGAGGTAAAGGTGGCCGGTGCGTAGGGCTGACAACCTTACCACCTTCATGTGCCGATTGCCTAAAAAATCTGGGAGCCTCGACCTCCTGGATCCCTAGGGACCTGCCAAGGCCTGTGTTGGGGTTGCTTTACCTTTACCTTACCTGGATTCTACCTATTTCCTTCCCTCATTGTCCCCATATGCCCTTCTTGCATTATATGCGTTTCCTATCGCACATGTAAAATGTGTGGACTGTATGAGATCTATTTTTCTTATTGTAAGAGTTTTCTTTGGAAACTTCACATCATGCTTGATCTGTAATAGTTTAATGTAACATAGGAAGTGCTTGTATGTTAATGTTTTGTTGCCAGGAACTCCACTGAATGGAAATTCCACAACCATATCAGCTTCTGCAGCTATTGCTGCTGCGTCTGCTACTGTAACGCCAAGTAAGGCATCTATAGCCACCTTGCCAACCCTGGTGTCAGTGTCGAGTGCATCAGCTGCCCCAGGTAGGGCTTGACAGGAAGGAAGTGTGCCAACTGGCATCAGTAGTTGCACTTGTCATGCTTCTGTTGTTAAATCCCCTCACTTCACATTCTGTAGGCATACTTTATCATTTTTAGGGAACAGGGAAACCAGTCAGTACCTCATAGTGTTTTACAGCACCTGTAGTGTCAGGGCATTGCAATACGTGTCAGTGGACATTGAAAAGTTGCTTCATGGAAATGAAAATTTATGAACATAAAATCAAATCTGGTGGTGCAAAATTTAATCATTGTTATATAATTACTGTAAACTGGGCATTGTTTGTTTGTCAGGATATTTGTCTTCGTTTTATGAATAAAAAGTTTTTATAGGACTGAATTACCTTGGTTTTTGATCTTGGATTTTTATCAGTTTGACCTTCACTTTCATGGAAATGAAATGAAATGAAATGCAAACCACCACATGATAGCAATAAATGGCATTGTAATACGTGTCTAACTTATATCGTGTTGACCGTTTTTTTGGGGGGGGAGGGGGGACCTTTACATCACATAGGAACAGTGCCTAGTCTTTCATGTTATCTGTACAGTATTTTAAGTAATTAATTTGTGCTTAGAGAATGGAATTCAAAGTTTGTGACAAATAATTTTCCACAGTATGCTTTACATATTGGTTACGATGAAAAGCACACAAAAGAGTCTGAAAATGCAAAATCCCTGGATTTACAAATTGATGAACACGTGAGTTGGAAGAATCGTATCGATGAAATGATTCCTAAGTCAAGTGAACCGTGTTGCACAGGTCGATATTTCATGCCAGCATCATTGACACTCTCAAAACAATTAATTTTGCCTCTTTTTCACTGCATATTAAAGTATGGAATAATCTGGTGGGAGGTTTCTGTGTCTGACATTAAGAAGGTAATTACTCTATAAAAGAAAATTGTTAGAATTGTGGTTGGTGTAAAGCTGGAAATTCATGCAGAAGTCTGTTTAAAGAGACTACAAACTTTACCTTTTCCATGTGAATACATATTTCCATTTTTGAACTTTGTTGTGAATAACCAAGAAAAATTCAAGCAAATTCAGCGGTATTAATACAAGGCATAAGTACAGTAAAACCCCGATTTAATGTTCCCGCATTTAGTGATGATTTTTTCATGTCCCGACAATAGCTCCATACAAACGATGTAACCTCCATTTAATGAAAACCTCGATTTAGTGAAATATATTCTAATCCCCCAGCAATTCATTAAGTAGGGGTTTCACTGTACCATCTTCATAAACCAGTTAGAATACAGAAGGGTGGGCACCACAGTGACGTGCATTTCGACCGTTATGATCTTTTGTGCAGCCCGTATGTTCACACATTCAGCAGCCCCGCACCTTGAACAAAGTGTAGTATCCTGCTGACTGAGATGTCTTCAAAGTCATCTGGTTCCATAAAGTGATGACCCAGATGCCTAAATCTTAGTGTTGCCAAAGCCTCACAGTCACAAAGAACATGTCAGGCCATTTCAGATGCTTCATAAACCAGTTGGATACTTTATGTATTTTCAGGAAAGTACATACTGTACTGTGCTTGCATTGAAACATTTAACAATATAGTATGCAGATTCATGAGTCTGATGATGGAGAAGTCACAATTTAAAACAACATGAAAATACTTAAATACCCATTCCTCTTCTCTGTTGACATATTGCTTATGTTGAAGAATGGCTCATAATCTTATTACCTGCTGTATGTGTAGGCTTTAGTATAAAATATGCATACATTATATGAATCCTTACAATATTTTTGTATTGTACTATGTATATTTTGTAATTTTAGGACTTATTCCACATCCTGTTGTCACTTTGACAATGTTTTGGATCTAGGGAATGTAAGTAATGTGTGTGTCGGATCACAAATTAAAAAACCAACAGATGCATCGTATTTCACATGTATAGTCTAATGCCCCTACATATGTTTCACCTTTACCAAGCCATCATCAGGGGGTTCCAAGGTTTACGTTTACTGAACATCCATTATTTTCGTCCAATGACATACATATATCACACAAAACAGCTTCATAATCACCAATAGACTGGAACACATTCAGTATCTGTTATTTTAGCATATAAAATCTTGGGTATGGGATGCATATCTTCTACATATGTTTGTTACAAATTCTTGGCAGTTTTGTTTTGTATGTTCAACTCTAATTGGATAATTCGTACAAAACAAAACTGCCAAGAATTTGTAACAAACATATGTAGAAGATATGCATCCCATACCCAAGATTTTATGTGCTAAAATAACAGATACTGAATGTGTTCTAGTCTATTAGTGATTACAAAGCTGTTTTATGTGTGATATATGTATGTAATTGGACAAAAATAATGGATGTTAAGTATACGTAAACCTTGGAACCCCCTGATGATGGCTTGGTGAAGCCGAAACATAAGTAGGGGCATTGGACTGTACATGTGAAATACAGTGCATTTGTTGGTTTTTTAATTTGTGATTTGACATCAGAATGCATGGAGAATATAATGTGAAATTTAATGTGTGTGTGTATGTGTATGTGTGTAAAATGAAAATAAACAGGTCAGATAGTAAAGAATAGAGGACTGATGTTTCTTTACTGAAAGAAATGACGACGACAACAACAACAACAACAACAACTACTACTACTACTACTGCTGCTACTACTAACTACTACTACTACTACTACTACTACTACTACTACTACTACTGCTGCTGCTGCTGCTGCTGCTGTAATGATTTTTGTACATGGAAGTGTTACTACATAGGAAGCTTGTATCTGTGAGCAGTTAAGAGTCCGTATTTCCCCTGCAGGTCAATTTACCATATTTTACAGAAGATTTAAATTAGCAGCTGCTGTTTGTAAGCAAGCCTTAACCTTCTGAAAGTATTTCATGACACACAACTGACCTTGTCTTGAAACATCGGCAAGTTATCTATGAATATTTTGTTTCAGTTCTTGCAAAGAATGTGGATTATTCACATAAACCTTGTGTGTTAGTGACCCCAACAAATAATAATTACATGGATTTACATCTGAGGATCCAGAAGGCCAAAGTGTGTGATATTAACCATATGCTGAATACCTCTTCTGGTGCAGTCATTGAGAAATTTGCTGTGGCGTTGTTCTGCATGAAGTGACCATATGCTGTCTCTTGACCATACCAGTTTGAATTTATTACTACTTTAACCCTTATGTAATAACTTTAAATCTGTTTTCAGCATTTCTGACAGATGGGATTTAATCTGGGACTTTTAAAAAGTTATGCAGATTTCTATAAATGTAGAAATATCTCCTGTTGTATTGGATGAAATGAACAAAATGAAGTACGAAGTACATGTGTCCTGAAACTTAACAAAGAGCATTACAGAGCAGTTCTTATCGTACAGAATTAGTATTAGTAATGGGACATATGTTGTAAAATATTGATGTTTAGTGCAGTTCACAGCCCAAGTTTAGCATTGTAGTATTTGAAACAAATTTAGAGAGTAAATTTACTGCTCTGTTTCTTTTACAAGATTTCTTAACAAGATTCTGAAATCTCGATGAGAAATTTTGGGCCAGAAGGTGAAGACACAATCCGGCTCTTCAAAATGGGTTGGTCCAACAGATGAAATAACAGTACATTTCTCCACTTCAGTGTATGTTAAGTCATTGGATAGATATTTGCCATCCTATTGCTCTTGTCGACATACTTCATATGCCTGTTGTATCTTTCAAGATTGGCACTGTCATATTAGGAAGGGGGTGGATGAGGATTGTCCTGTTGGCAGTATGTGTTTGTGTGTTCCACCAGCAGCTGGATAACTCATTAAAACACAACATTAGCACACTGAAAGAGGTGTTGTCTTTGTTCATACAGCGGTTTCATTCTTCCTGACACCCCTGGGAGCTTTAGTAGAATATAATAGAATAGAATGGCAGACATTGTAGTGATCCGTGCTCTTCGACCATTATCGATCTTTTGTGCAGCCCTTACACTTGTGCATTCAGCAGCCCCGCACTGTGAACAAAGTGCAATATCCTGCTGATGGAGATGTCCTCAAAGTGACCTGGTTTTTAAAATGCTGACATAGGTGACTAAATCTTAATGTGGCCCATGCCTCACTGTCACGAAGAACATGCGAGGCTGTTTAAATTGCCTGTTCACATCTACCACACTCAGGATTGTCTACCAGGAGCTTTAATAAATGGGTGAACAGCCCTTCACTTTCCTTGTCAAAGGACCCAGTTTGATTCTGCACCAGCACTAATTGCAGGTTGCCGCTACACTTTTTGTTTGTCTTCTTCTTTATACATGTCCTCTTGTATGCGGTTCTGCTCACTGCTGCATCTTTCAGAGTCACTGTCTGTGGCCAGTTCATGTTCTTTGTCAGTACAGCAAAGCTCCCTTTTGAACACCATGACTAGGTCTGAGCTATAACTTAAAGTCTACTGATTCACTTAGTGTAATTACAAAGAGGGTCCACCCTTCACCTTTTAGAATGTAAGGTACAAAGGTTGATCTAGTTTTAAACATGTGCATGTGTGGACATAAGTGTGAGATTAGTGTATGATAGAGAAATCATCCAGGAAACAACAAGGCCCCCAGCACTTTTGCATCACCTGTATGAGCATGAAAAAACAAAACATAATCTTGATCTCCTGGCCACAGTATGGTATGGTGCATGACACAGTTACACATGATACAGAACACCCCCATCCACATATTTTCACTCAGTTCATACGTGCTGCTCGACCTTAGATGTGTGCTTGCAGGCATTTTTTGTTGCACCCACTGCATCGACATTCAGTCAGGGGTGACAAAATATGCACATGGAGTGCTTAGTTGTTGTATCTTTGTGGACAGTGGGCACAGGGTCTGGAAAATGATAAAAACCTATGTGTCTTGTGATTTTGCATGCAGTTACTGGCAAACAGACATTAACTTTGTGGTCATGCAGAGGAGCTTCTTTGACTGCATGGGGATGCTCAGAACTTGAATGTCTGTTATTTTGACTGTTTAAACTTTCCTGCTTAATGTGAACTATGCCTCATTCAAGAAAAGCACAAGTTCTGTGTCAACGAAATCTGTTGCCTACCAATTTTTAAAACAGCCTCTTATCCTGGCTTGAAAGGGCTCTGGTATGGCTCTGTGTTTGGCTAAAATTTTATAAGTTTTGTTGTTATGTGATCTGAGGCTTTAGCACTCCAGTGAGCAGCCAACAGGTGTAAGGACATTTTGTGACTTGCATCCAGTCAGTGGTCAGTGTGTCCAGTTTTTTGGCTAAAACATGGCATTTTTGTAGTTTCTTTTGTCTAGCATTGAACCTCTTATTACCGTTTGTCCAGTATACTTTGTATTGTTCTTTTACATGGCACTGTCAAAACAGGACATTTTTGACAAAACTTTTGGTAAAATAATTTTTCTGTGAAGTCATTCTCTGCAAAAGTATTGCAGATGAATACTGTTTTTCCTGTTGAATACATTTCACATGCACACTGATACAATCTGCAGTCTGTGACTAACAAAGGATGACTAAGTACCTGTCACTTGGCTATGACTGTAGCAGTGATAAGACAGTGATTGTGTTGGCTAGTGCACATTCAAGACAGGACCATATGTTAACCAGTGCACTCACACAAGACAGGACTGTATGTTGACTAGTGCACACACACAAGACATGACTTATGTTGGCTAGTGCACACAAGACAGGACCATATGTTGGCTAGTGCACACACGAGACAGGACTGTATGTTGACTAGTGCACACACACACAAGACATGACCTTATGTTGGCTAGTGCACACAAGACAGGACCATATGTTGGCTAGTGCACACACAAGACAGGACCACATGTTAGCTAGTGTACACACGAGACAGGACTGTATGTTGACTAGTGCACACACACACAAGACATGACCTTATGTTGGCTAGTGCACACAAGACAGGACCATATGTTGGCTAGTGCACACACAAGACAGGACCACATGTTAGCTAGTGTACACACACACAACAGGACCATTTGTTGACCAATGCACACACACAAAAACAGGACCATATTTTGGTTAGTGCACACACACACAAGACATGACCTTATGTTAGCTAGTGCACACACACAAGACATGACCTTATGTTGGCTAGTGCACACACAAGACAGGACCATATGTTGGCTAGTGTGAACACAAGATGGGTCTGTATGTTGGCTAGTGCACACACACACAAGATGTGACATTATTTTGCCTAGTGCACACACAAGATGGGACTGTATCTTGGCTAGTGCACACACAAGACAGGACCACATGTTAGCTAGTGTACACACACACAGAACAGGACCATATGTTGACTGATGCACACACAAAAACAGGACCATATTTTGGCTTGTGCGTATGCAAAATGGGACTGTATGTTGGCTAGTGCACACACACAAGACAGGACCACATGTTAGTTAGTGTACACGCACAGAACAGGACCATATGTTGACTGATGCATACACAAAAACAGGAGCATATTTTGGCTAGTGCACACAAGATAGGACCATGTGTTGGCTAGTGCGCACACAAGATGGGTCTGTATGTTGGCTAGTGCACACACGCAAGATGTTACATTATTTTGGCTAGTGCACACACAAGATGGGACTGTATCTTGGCTAGTACACACACACAATATATGACCTTATGTTGGCTAGTGCACACAAGACAGGACCATATGTTGGCTAGTGCACACAAACAAGATGGGACCATATGTTGGCTAGTGCACACATGCAAGACATGACCTTATGTTGGCTAGTGCACACAAGACAGGACCATATGTTGGCTAGTGCACACATGCAAGACATGACCTTATGTTGGCTAGTGCACACACACAAGTTGGGACCATATGTTGGCTAGTGCACACATGCAAGACATGACCTTATGTTGGCTAGTGCACACAAGACAGGACAGTACATTGGCTAGTGCACACATGCAAGATGGTACTGCATGTTGCAAAGCTGAAGGACATGACAAATCTACCAGTCTCTTGCTTAATTACTTATGTGACATATTTCACAGTTGGATTAAATTACACGTCTCTTTTTCAGCGCAAGTTCCACGACGCAAAGCTCGAATGTCATCTGCACAAAAAATGTTGCTGAATGCTGTAAACTTCACAGGATCATCGGACTCGAAGTGGACAGGTCAGGTCCGCCATGGAATAAGCTCTAGTCAGGTGAGTAGGCTGAAATACTGACTGTGTAATATAACACTGGCTCAGGTCTTCTTGGTTGTTATGCTGAGGAGCAGCCTTATCGGTTCCAGACATTGTGAGGGACCTTACTGCCTTCAAAAGTGTGGAACCAGTAACCCTACCACTCAGTGTGACTACCCAGAAATCTGAATCCTCAGCATGAACACTGTGGCTACCTCAAATCTCACACACGATGTGATGTATGTAACACATGCAAGGATAATTTGTTTCAGAGGAGAGAAATAAGGAAATTTATTTCAGTGTGAGAGCTGTGTGTGGTAGGTATGGAAATGGGGAAAAAGAAGTGTTTTATGCAAAGGCATGAGCCTGGCTTGTGTATAAATGGCTTCTGGTGTTGGGCTGTGCTGTGTATGTGGTGCAATTAAATAATATCCAGATGAAATTTTATTTATTTATTTATTTGCAAAAAAACAACACTGTCCTTCTAATCAATGTTGTCCCTTTCAAAGTAGTCTGCATAGAAGTTTATACAGCAACCATGATGGTCATGCCAGTGTTTCAAGCTTTTGATGAAGTGCACTGTGTGGAACTGAGCAGGTGCATCCATGATTTTGCTTGAATCGTGGTTTTACCATTCAGTCTCCTTCCCTCTAACCCCATCTTGAGTTTGTAAAAAGAAATAGATTTGATGTTGCTAAAACTGATGAGTAGGGAGGCTGTGGAATGACAGTCATTTTGTTTCTAGCCAGAAATTCATGCACAAAGTAGAGTGAGCCAGTGCATTGTCATGGTGGAGAACCCAATCCCCCAAATTCTACTTCTCAGTTGTTTTTGTTGCATGTGTTCCTGCAGATGCCATTATGTTTCAGTATATTAATGCTGGTTTACAGTTTTTCTTCTCGAAAAAATTCGTAATGCACAGCTCTGTGAAAGCTGCAGAAACAAGCATGCTCTTCACATATCTGTGGACTTAGTCTTGCTTTTTGCACATGGAGGTGATAGACTGTTGCTTTGTTCTGGGTTATACCCATAAACCAACATCTCATCGTCTTTCAAGCCAGTCTTCAAGGTTCAGACGTGTGTTGACACGATTCTTCAACAGCTCGTAAGGAGGCAGGGCATGATTAAGATATATTACAAAATGCTCTTAACTGGCACAAATTTATTCCCAGCTTGTTAACAACTTCAGAGACTGTAATTGCTCTGTTTTGGAGGAAAAGTTCCGATGTTCGATTTACACATTCATGTGTTTTGCTCATTGATTGTCACTCCAAGCATTCAGAATCTTCAGCAGGGGTCACACCACTTTTGAACTTGGAAAACCACTGAAGAACTTGTGTTCCTTTAATTGTCTGCTGTCCAAAAGTTATTTTCAATGTGGTAAAAGTTTCTGTAGGATTTTCCCCCAGTTTAACCTTTAACAAATGTGTGTTCTGTAATCTGGATGGAATTTGTATGTTCAGGAATGTGAATGACTATTATGTGGGACACAGACATGGGAAAATTTGAGAGGCTTTGATACAGTATGTGTGTGTTGGCATGTGTGTGACTCATTGCTTAGTCCGCCCAGCATGCTGACACGAGTAGCTATGGTTACCACGGCATAAACTGTGAACATAGACAATAACACGCGTAATTTATCTAAGTGGGTTTTATTTCGAACACAAGCCCCTACTCACAGCTTGTAAATATCATGTTTCTCAATTTTAAATGATCCTAACCGTGCATTGGACAGTTAGATTTGGTGACTAAAACCAACAAATGCATGCATATGTGCATTTGTTGGTTTTAGTCACCGTATCTAATCACGTTTCTCATCACAGTCACTTGTGAAGTTTGTAATGCAGTAGGGCAGATGGACAGACAAGTTTCCATTTTCAGTCAGAATTTCACAGTCGTTGATTAAACCATACCAAGCGAACCCGTGAAGAAGAAAGTTTGCTGACACCAAATTAGATACCAGAACTGATTATGGACAGTGACAGTGATGAGTCCAAGCATGACACGGTGACTGCTGAGGAGGAGGAAGGTTAAAAAGAGGATGAAGATGGGCCATTGATAAACAGGAGTGTGCACCCTTGCAGAGCGGTTTTACAGCATGTGGCACTGCCCAGTGCATTCAGTGACTTCCAAGAAGATGAAAGTAAATAGAGTAGGCCAGATTGACAGCCAGCAACCTCATGGTGGACACCACCCTCATGGCCTCCAAACAGTGTAATACACACCTATACAGAGGGCCTCCAAGGAAATGACAATGAAGCACCATGCATAAATACAGCTCCCTTCCACTTAGCATTTTCTTGTTGCATTTCACAGAAATTATCACACCGCTGGTGGTGAAAACCAACTGCTATCACAATTTCTCAGATGCTCATACCCAACAGTGGAAACCTAAATCCACTAACTTTGGTCACACCAAAAAATCTCAGGATATGGAGCACGAACCCATCCTACAGATGGGGTCTGACAGGGTGCTTCTGAGATATGCATACCACAAGCCATTCACAGTCAAGTTCCCTGACAAGTGTGAATGGCAGAATGGGTTCAACCCAGACAACAAAGCGGGTCTAGTCTGGTACACAGGCGGGTCCAAGACCAATAAAGGCACTGGTGCGGGTGTGTATAGATGAGGCTCAAGAAGGGGGCACAGCTTCAGTCTAGGTCTCCACACCACAGTATTCCAGGCTGAAACATATGCCATTAAGGCTTGTATAATGGAGAATATAGAATAGGGCTACACAAGTAGGAACATCTGTATTCTTTCCAACAGTCTGGCAGCCATCAGGACCCTTGACAGCTTCCGGATAAATTAGTTTGATGTAGTTTGTGTAACTGAAGCCATAATGTTTGTGTTCCTTGCAATAACAATACAGTTGGGTCATTATTTGTGAGAACAACTGACACAGTGCTGGGCAACATTGAATCTATTCTACAGGCCCTTCTGCAGCAGCATGATGAAACTAAATCTCCCTATGCAAAATTGGAACCTCAAACCGAGACTGGAAATTGACAATAAAGATACTTGGTGCATTTTTTAAAGGCATGTTGCATAATGTATGGTTTATTTTCCCAGAAATGCTGTTTGTTTCATAATTTTATGTTTTTCAGTTCAAATAACATTGACATATTTCATAAAGCCAGCCCTAAAATTTAATTACTCACATGAGAAAACTCCATAGTGCAGATCTGATGCAGATGTGCTGTTCTTTCAAGTCTTCCGTTTTGCAGGTACACCAAAATTGCAAATGGAACAACACACACTTGTACTTAACAAGACATTACTCAGCAGTTAATGCCACATTCTTATTCCATGCTGGAAGTGACTGAGCACTTTCTACTCTGTCTACACCTCGTGGTAGAAGTTCATGCTAGCAGCAGTACTGTTATCTCGCAGTCACTCTGAAGTTCATGCTAGCAGCAGTACTGTTATCTCGCAGTCACTCTGAAGTTCATGCTAGCAGCAGTACTGTTATCTCACAGTCACTCTGAAGTTCATGCTAGCAGCAGTACTGTTATCTCACAGTCACTCTGAAGTTCATGCTAGCAGCAGTACTGTTATCTCACAGTCACTGAAGTTCATGCTAGCAGCAGTACTGTTATCTCGCAGTCACTCTGAAGTTCATGCTAGCAGCAGTACTGTTATCTCGCAGTCACTCTGAAGTTCATGCTAGCAGCAGTACTGTTATCTCACAGTCACTCTGAAGTTCATGCTAGCAGCAGTACTGTTATCTCACAGTCACTCTGAAGTTCATGCTAGCAGCAGTACTGTTATCTCACAGTCACTGAAGTTCATGCTAGCAGCAGTACTGTTATCTCGCAGTCACTCTGAAGTTCATGCTAGCAGCAGTACTGTTATCTCACAGTCACTCTGAAGTTCATGCTAGCAGCAGTACTGTCATCTCACAGTCACTCTGAAGTTCATGCTAGCAGCAGTACTTTCATCTCACAGTCACTCAGAAAACTGCGATTGCACCGCATATGTGAATATGTGACAAGGCAGTATTTGTAAATGCCCTTTTTTGCATGTAGAATTTTATCCTCAGTACTTTCCTGTCAACTTATGCTTTCTACTTTGTAATTCGTCTATGCAAGTTACTGTCAAAGCCTTCCACCTTCACTTTTATGAATTTACCGACACGTTATGGTCAGGTATTCACTCTTGTGGGATATTGCATGGTGTGGGTTGGTAGTTGATAACCATCTATCAACCTACACCCTGCAACATCCCAGAAGAGCAAAGACCATCGACTGCACCATAGCAGAAGCCTGAAATCTTGCATGTTACATTCACACGCTGATTCATATAATTTTGTGCTCTTTATTTTTTGACATCTCATCTAATCATTTGTATATAGGAACAACAACTGGCAGTAGTTTCATGTTTTCTGACATCACAGTATCCAATTTTTTTTTATTTTCACACAAAATAATATGTAGCTGTTAGGAATGAGGTTGAAAATATAAAGGAGAGGGCAGGGTTAAGAGGGTAACCTTATCATAATCACTCTCATTAAAGAGAAATATTTGCATTACTTTAGAAGTGTGTGGGAATCCAGTGATTCACATTAACTAGAAATGGTAAATACAATGAATTATTTTCTAGTTGTAGTATTGCATATGGCAAGTAATGATGTATGAATTGTTACAGAATGTGATGTATAGGAGGTGCTAGATGTTTGTGATTACTGTGGACCAGTAAGCTAATTCTCATTTGGATACATTGAAGGTTGAAGACTGGAGGATGGTAGAGACAGATTATTAACCTTTTCCTTGTTTGACATCTGTTACTCTTACTGATGTTACAGGTAAACGGTGCGTCTGGTGGTATTACAGTAAATATCGGATCCCTCGCTAGTCTGGCTCCAATTGGGCCAATACGACTTTCTCCATCTTCTACCTCTGCTTCTGTTACACCTGTCACATCGGCACACACGATGAGTGAAGCAGGTAGAGAGCACATAGAGAGAGCTCGTAACACTTCGCTTACTATCCATGGCACCTTGGTCTCATCTGGTAACGCTAATACAGCACTAAGCACTTCCGCCACTTCTGCCTCTCTGCCCTCCACAGTGACTGTATCTACTCCTGCAAGTCGCACTATGACAACGCCCGCAATAACAACGTCTGTAGGTAGGGGGGTAACTACCCCTACAGCCACAGTGCTTCAGTTGCAGGGCAAGCAGCTGCTTGGAGGACGTACTGTGTCAAGAACTGCAGGTGGTGGGACTCTGACAACACTGTCTTCACTTCTACAGGCAGGAACTGGCACAAGGATTGTGACTTCATCCGCCTCCAGTGTCTTACTGGCCCCTTCAACAATTGCTACTTCGGCTGACACACACCAACTTAAAGGTAAAGTGAGCAGAGTATTGAATCTTTGAGTCTGGAGTATTTTGAGGTTGGAAGGGGAATAAACTAGTGCATTAGGGTGACCAGATTTTACAAAGAAGTAGACACCAAAGAGCATTTGAAAATGAACATGAGTGAAGAGACTAATTCACTGTGCAACTGCTAACTACAGCTTCATTACATAATTCATGTACAGATTTGACATTTAGTATAGTTAACTAAATCCATGGAGCAGAGTCCTTGAAAATCTTAACACTTTCTGGGCTAGTCAATAAATTCCCCACGTTTCATGGAATCTGAGTTTCATTACTGAGCTAGATTGATTCAGTGCACGCCCTCCCACCCTGGTTCTTTAACATCCATTTCAATATTATTCTTTCATCAGTGCCTAGGTATTCCAAGTGGTCTTTGTGCTTCAGGTTTCCCCACTGAAACTATTATGGGTTACTGTAGGATGAATCTACTGTTGAAATCACGACTACAGTATGCACATTTACGTCCAGTCGTACGTTGGTTGTACGAGTATGCACAAGGTTTGTGCTCCTCCTCATGTGTTGCGGAGGTGGCAAAGGGGCTGCGATTGAAGGTCCACCAGCCACACCCTCTGTATATTTGTCTTCTCCCCCATACGTGCCACAGGCACATCCATCTCATTCCCTTTGATTTGGTCACCTGAATAATATTTGATAAGGAGTACAAATTATGAAGCTCCTCGTTATGCACTTGTCTGCAGTTTCTTGTTCTTTTGTCCTTGTTAGGCACAAATATCTTTCTTGGAACACCCTTAGCATATATTCTTACCGTAATATGAGAGGCCAAGTTTCACATCGATATAAAATAACAGGCAAAATTATACGTTGCATTCACCGTGCATTTTTGCTTAATTGAACAATTTATATCAACAAATGCACACAGACATATAATGTCGTTTCTTTTATTAATAGCTTTCCCCAATACGTATGTCGGTCATGGCCCTAATTACCTGCAATATTTCAACAGATAACCAACGTACAGCAACACACAAGCCAAAACGCAAGACCTCTCTGCCAATAATTTATCAGTTACATTATACTATGTAACCCAATAATTTTATACTGTTTTATTAATTTTATTAATATTTACCATTGTACAATTTTATATATAGTGACACTGATTAACATTGTACCATTATTATACATAACTATGGCTGTTACGATGTATTTTATAAATATTGGTCTATGTTAAAAAAACTTCAACGACCCCTGAAGATGGCGATGTAAGCACGCCGAAATACATATTGGGGAAAGCTATTAATAAAAGAAACTATTGAAATTATATGTCTGTGTGCATTTGTTGGTATAAATTGTTCAATTAGGCAAAATTATATTTGTGCATATTTTAATCTATATATTTTAGATAGCCAATGGGAAGGCAGAAGATTCTTGAATTAATGGTAGCAGCCATATGCTGAAATTTAGTTTTTTGATATTTGACTTTTATAAATTATGTACGTGAGTAAATACCCAGGGATACTGCTTATCTCTGTCCATTGTACTCATCACAATGGGTTTGGTATTTTTCATATTTCACGTGATGATGGAAGCAAAGCCAGCCGCCCAGATGTTCTGTTTTGAAGTGAAGTGTATGTGTCGCCTTAGGAACAATTTCTGATCACAAACCTTTCAACTTCTTGCTTTACAGTTGTCACAAAAATTTCTGATTCCTGGTCACCCTGTGTCATTGCTTGACCCTGAAGATGAAGGCACTATGATCTTTCAGAATGCCAGGAACCATTCACGAAATGACACAAGACTTGAATCCTCAGCCTTTGTGTGATCCTCAAATTTCGCAAGTTGGCTCATATTTGGAAGGTGCTGAGCTTGACACTTTACAGTCCTGACAGAGATTCTTGGTGGTGGTCTCTAGTTCCTCCACATGAAAGGAGATTGTCATAAATTAGTCCACAACCACTTCCACATCTTTTCCAATTGATTATTCAGTGTTTTATAACATCAGTTACAAAGAGTGTCATGAGTTAAATTATAAAAAAATCCAGGTGCAGATTCAAGTCTGGGATGTGACACGATATGGATTGGTAAATAGTCAGTGACATTTTGGAGGATCTCGCTGCATCTATATTAAAGGTTCAGATAGTCCAAGAATAGTGACTTCTTGGACTCTGAAGATGGAGGCAGCAAGCACATCCAGAACTGTGTGTGAACTGACACTGTGTCATAACCAGAAGATATGTGAACTTACACTGTGTCATAACCAGAAGATATGTGAACTTACACTGTGTCATAACCAGAAGATATGTGAACTGACACTGTGTCATAGCCAGAAGATATGTGAACTGACACTGTGTCATAACCAGAAGATATGTGAACTGACACTGTGTCATAACCAGAAGATATGTGAACTGACACTGTGTCATAACCAGAAGATATGGATCTTCATCAGCAGTGCTGTGAATATATCAAAGCTTACAGAATTTGAGGTGTCCAGTGTGAGTGGTAGGTAGTGATTGTTAATGATTGAGCAGAACAGCTGAGGGGAAGACATCACTTGGAAGACCTGGGTCTTGGCAATGGTACAGTGTGCATGTATGACTGAATGCATATGTCTCAGGATAGGGTCCGTCAGTGGGCTATTGTGAATGCGGTAATGTACAAGTATCTGCAGGTTCCATAAACGGCGACTAGCTGGGTGACTTAGCTTCTGAAGAAGAACTCTGGTATATGGAGGTGGTTGCATGGTCCTTCTACAAATTCTGTGTATATGGCTGTTTGTACACACACACACATATTCTGTGGTTATTGTATCACCGGCTGTGTGGTTAATGCTATCTGCGTGGTAATATCATGAAAGTATGACAGAGGGAGTTGATGGGGAAACTTCAAGTAAAGACCACTTGGAAAATTTATGTGTTTATGAGAGGGTAATATTAAATGGATCTTGGGGGTGTAGACTGCGTTCGTCTGACTCAGGACAGGGACAAGTGGCAGGCTCTTGTAAACACGGTAAAGAAGCTTTGGGTTTGATAAAATGTGGGGAATTTCATTACTAGCTGATGAACTGTTAGCATATCAAGAAGGACTCTGCTCTGCTTAGTTAGTTAGTTAGTTAGTTAGTTGGTTAGTTGCATGTATGATTGGACAGGCAGAGACACAGACAGACAGACCCTGAAGATGGGACAAACAAGTGATCCCGAAACGTTGGTCATACACCAAAAAATCACGCCGGGTAACAACCCAGAAGATTTTAAGCAACATTATGACCATGGCGGAAGCCTTCAAGTACATAGAAAGGTAGGTAATCGGTTGGTCAGTTTGGTTGGTCAGTCAGTCAGTCAGTGGCAATGGGAGAGATGAAGGGTTTGTCCAAAGCTTTTTTTTTTTTTTTTTTTTTTTTTTTAACTCTGATTTTTATTAAAGTAGGTTTGCAAATTATGATTCTGATTCATCATTATGTATAATTAAATATGTACATTATAAAAATAAATTTTAATTATAGGACTAAATACATGCCATACATTATTTAATTCATCATCCCACAACATCCATTAAAATGTTTTTACAGTAAAGAGTATAGTACCCCCACCTCCATATCACAACATTAGCTTGGCTGCCCCTCATTTCCCCAGCTTGTAGAGCCAGGGAAAGGTAACCTTACCATATATACACACACTGCAATTAAGGGTACTTGTTTTTTGTGTATTTCAGTTTTGGGTAATGAAGACAATCTCCAAAATTTGGTATCAAGTGGCAGCCAAGTGGTGACACCAACCAGGGTGCTGTCAAGCATGGGCCGAACATTGGATCTATCCAAATTGACAGTGCTAACATCTGGGACAGGAGGAAGTGGAAAGAGCATGCTGGGAACAACAAGTGGCGGGAATGTGGTGATGTTAACAGAATCACCTCACACAACGAGCAGTAGTTCGGTGTTGGTACCTTTTTCTGGAGTAGCACCATCCCCCATCACTATCCTTCCTTTGGGCACTACCACCACCACCACAACCGCTAGGACCACTAGCGATTGTAACTCTTTAGGTCAGTGCCTCACTGTAATACCCAAAATGAGTGCCTCCTCTGCCTCTAGACAGACTCTGACACAGCAGCAAGTCAAAGTGACTGGGCCAAAGCTCACTACATATACAGTGCCATCTGTGCGGAAGAGATCAGACAGTGCAGTTACTGCACCAAAACCTCCAAAAATAACTAAGGTGTTGGAAACATCTTCAACAGCATCACTGGAAGAAGAGGAAGATGATGCCTTAACACCGGCGAAAATACTTGAGCTTCCAATTATTTTTGCAAAAGACGATGATTCTCTTTTCACCAGCAGCAAGTCAGAGCCTGAAGTGCTGAGCACTCCAATTGTTGTGCCAATTGATGCCAGTCCTGCTGATGGCAGTGCTTCCTCTGTCTTGACTACAGGAGACACAATCTCGTTTCCTTTAGAAGATGACATAACAGATCAAACGTCCAGTTTTGTGAAACCTTCAATAACAGCAGCAGTGCCTGCCCAAAATGTTGTGTTGATTAAAAGTGGGAATTCCAGGGAGAAAGCAAATACTCTTGGTGGCAGACCAGTACTTCATAAAACCCAAAGAATTCTGCACACAATTGGGAAGATGGCAGCACAGAAGCAGTCCCTACCCAACCAGCCAGCAGGCGTTAAATATACAAAAATAATTCTCACGAACAGACGTCCATCTTTAAAAGTTGGCGGACAGGAATCTGATAACAGTCACGAATTGTCTATCATGAGAAATAAGCTGGAAGGTATTGAAATTGAAGCACCCAATGAAGTGACTATGGAGAACTCCATGTGTGTTCCTGATGTGGGCATGGAAGATTTGGATATTGATCTTTAGGTATGATCACAAATGTCTCTTGGCTGTGTGCATGTTTTTTCAACTGTATGCTGAATTGTTTCTTCAAAAAATTAAGAAAAGCTCACAAAAATGTATCTATTAAGAACATTAATATTAGCCTTTAAAACACCTGCGGCTGCATATGTGAATGCACATAAAATCACGCTGGAAATTCATTTTATATATTTAAGCAGGAAGGAAGTTTATTGTATTTTTGAGACATGCTGCATAATCTGTGTTTTATTTTTCACAAAATATCATTTATTTTATCTTTTTCTATTCAAATAATACATTTTTCGTAAACCATGCGCTAACGTTTAAATACTCACCCAGTCATTTAAAGGTTAATATATTTCTTCTTTTGCACTATTGCAGTGGTGCAAACATGCAGTCCAGCTCTCCAATAGTAATTCCATCGGTCCCAAATTACAGTGCACCATCTATTCACGTGTTGCTGGGTGATAATCCCTTTTCTTTAATGATAAAGGCGAGTATTCATGTCTACAGGCTGAGGGAAGGCTCAGTGGAAGTTTGGATATTGACAGCAGTGTGGTGTGTATTCTTTAATGACAAATACATTGTTATCTATTGGTGGTACACAGCAAAATAATATACATAGTTCCATGTGTTTATTAAATGTGATGTGACATGTAGTTTGTTACTGATAATGTAGATAGAGTAGGAAAATCTGCAAGAATCGTAAACAGGATAAGCTCAGCACAGTGACTTGGTACAGTCTACAGGGTGTCCACTACCATGTGGACTTAAAATTACTCATGTTGTTATACAATATGATATTATCAGTCTGATCAACTAAAATTATCACTAACTTTAAAATCAAACAGTTGGTATTTATGACAGAGTGGCAGATAGTTGCTTATGCTTGAGTATAGCTACTGTAAATACAGACTTTGTTTCTATAAATTCTGTTATAATCAGAGAATCAAATTCAGAAACATAATGTATATGTACAAGATGTGAAATAGTTACATATTTCTCATTAAAAACAGAGTTTGTGTAAATGTGAAGTTGTTTCATATATTTCAATGTGCCAGATAATTGAATTTTCAATTTTGTGTGTTACAAAACAGTGGAGTATTGGGAACACTACAGTGGTACCAGTACACTGCTTGTGTTTTTGTTGCAGTTTGTATTCTTGTTCAGTTTTTGTTCCTTCCCCTCCAGCCTTGTTACAGTAATCATACAAAAATGGTTTCTACATCACCTGAAATTGAATTAACAAAGAACTGAAGTTCAGTTTCATTTTGAGGCATATTATAATTCAGGTGTGGTGTTTTGTTTGATATTACTGTTTACTGTGGATGGAGAGAGTGCACAGTTTATAGCTTCCTGTAGCATATTTGATATCTGATTAATAAATGTCTGCAATGGAAGGCAAGATTCCTCAGAAAACTATATCAGACAAAACTCTTTTGATGTTTTGTTTTTTGCTTTAGATGCAAATTGCACTGAACAAATTACAGTTAGTAGAAAACATTGTTCATAGGATATAATTTTAATTTATTAATTTCATAACTGTATGACTGTCAAGAATTTCGTATGTATATCACATTTATATAGTTTTAAGATGTCATTATGTACATTAACATGTTGGTAAGCTTGTTTTCTTGAGTAAACGATAGCACATGCCTACATACATGTATATAATATTTTGCTGCACGTGGTCCAACAGTAAAATTTCGGGACTTGGTATGTAAGAACGGATACATGTGAAATAAAAACAAAAGTGTTATAATTTCCTGCAGAGTAATCTCCCTTGTCTGCAACACACTGCTTACAACTTCCTAAAAGTTGTACAAAACAGTCATTGAAGGTGTCCAAAGGAACTGCATGTAAGTGACTGCATTGTTTTTGATGTCCTTGAAATCATGAAATCTTTCTTTGATGGTATTTTCACTTTAGGGAATAGAAAGAATTTGGGTGGCATGAGGTCAGGTGATAAGGTGGGTGGCTGCGTCAACCATGCCATGATGAAGTCTTCACAAGTTGCGACTCTGTGCTCCCTTTGCTGATCCGTGACACTGTATGGAACAAACTTCGTGCACCTCTTCCTCTTTCACAAATCGTCGTGAAGAGTTTGATGAATTGTCTCCTCGTTCAAGGACAGTTGATCCTCGCATCACTTTTGTGGCTATTCAAAGGTCTCTGGCCAGTAGTTAAGGAACTTCTGCAGCTGTTTCTGGATTTTGAGCAGTTGACAGCTGTCCACTTTGTGGGTCATTTTTAAGGGCCCTCTGAATATTTCAAACCATTTTAAGACAAACATATTATTATTATTATTATTATTATATTTACTGCAATTGGGTTTTCACCCGGTGGCAGTAGTCCTTACACTAGTACACACAATACAAATGGACATATAAATATACATAAAATTAACAATACAAAACAAACTATACACAATTACAAAACAAAATACATACAGTAAATACAAGTACACACATTATAACACCGTACACACATTATAAAAACATCCACACCTTGCAAAAGCATCCACTCCTTACAAAAGCATCCACACCTTACAAAAACATCCATACCTTACAAATACATCCACACCTTACAAAAACACCCATACACATACAAAACAAAATACATACGGTAAATACAAGTACACATATTAGAAAAACCCCGTTCACACCTTACAAAAACACCCATGCACATACAAAACAAAATACATACAGTAAATACAAGTACTCATATTAGAACACCGTACACACCTTACAAAAACACCCATACACATACAAAATGAAATACATACAGTAAATACAAGTACACACATTAGAACACCGTACACACAATTACAAAAACATCTGCACCTTACAAAAGCATCCACTCCTTACAAAAGCATCCACACCTTACAAAAACATCCACACCTTACAAATACATCCATACCTTACAAAAACACCCATACACATACAAAACAAAATACATACAGTAAATACAAATACACATATTAGAAAACCGTACGCACCTTACTAAACCACCCTTACACATACAAAACCAAATAAATACAGTAAACAAAATACATACAGTAAATACAAGTACACATATTAGAACACCGTACACACATTACAAAAACATCCACAACTTACAAATCATCCACACCTTACAAAAGCATCCACACCTTACAAAAACACCCATACACAGAATAAAAAAAAAAAATTTTTTTTTTAAACAAGCACAATACAAAAAACACCCACACATTAATTAATTTCAGTGCGTTAGAATATCCTCAGTATAAAGTCAGACCAAAGTACATGCTAATTATATCCCCCAAGAACTTAATTCACTTCACTTCACTTCACTTCGAAACCAGAGCACTTCACATCACTTCACACCCCTTCACTTCACATCCCTTATTTTTATTTAATCTCCACTTAAAAGTCCTTAGCTTGTAATGACGTTCTTGACCCTTTTTTTTAAAAGAGCTTAATTTACAGGGGAAAGTCGCTAGTACGCTTGGAGGTAATTGGTTCCAGCTTTTTATGGTCCTATTTACAAAGGAATATTTACCTACATCTGTTCTTTGTTTCCTAATTCTAATTTTCCGACTATGATCGTCCCTACCCAGGTAGCATGGTTTTAGCAGTCTATCCCCTATTGTTTTCCAAGCCCGTCCCCCGGTGTATGCTTTGAAAAGGGCGCATATTCGGGCTATCGCTCTACGCTGTGTCAATGTTTCCCAACCCGATTCATTTGTATTATTTGCAAATTTTGCCGCTCTCTTTTGCACGCGATTCAAAGCGCTTACCTGACCTTCTCTGTATGGGTCCCAACCACACCGCTCCATACTCAAGTATCGGTCTCACAAGTGCCGTATAAGCTAAACTTTTCGTATTATTATTTGCCCTTTTGAGTATACGCATTACGAAATGAAGAGCCTTCCATGATTTTCTTAGTGTATAATTTACATGATCTGCCCAGCTTAGGTCGCTGCGTATAATTATTCCTAAATACTTAAAGCTATTTGCCTCTGGAATTAGTTGATCCCCAATACAATACCTCAGTTTACCTTTCACCCTAGCTCTATTGAAGCTTACTGCTTTACTCTTACCTGGATTTATCCTCATTTCATTTTCAACCGCCCATTCCCCTAATCTATTTAAGTCTGTCTGCAAATTTTCAATGTCATTACTATCGATTATTCTCCTGTATATTATACAATCATCAGCGAAAAGCCGTATATTTGACTCAATGTTTCTCCAAATATCATTAACATAAGCGAGGAAGAGCAACGGACCTAATACGCTCCCTTGCGGCACTCCCGACGTTACTCTGACTTCATCAGATAGTTGTCCGTCTACTCTAACTCTTTGCGAACGTCCTAACAGAAATTCCTTTATCCACACCACTACCCTCAAGTCCACACCGGTTTCCGCAATTTTTGAAAGCAGCCTATCATGTGGGACTAAATCAAAAGCCTTTGAAAAATCTATTATAATCGCGTCAGTCCTGACTCCCTCGTCCAATGAATCAGCAATATCTTGACAAACTGTGACTACTTGGCTTTCGCATGAGTACCCTGGTCTAAATCCATGCTGACCCTCATATAACCACTCACTCATTTCCCAGACTTGCCTTAGATACCCTGCTATAACGTGCTCCATTTGTTTGCAAACTACTGAGGTTAAACTGACCGGTCTATAGTTTCCCACTACCGATCGATCTCCCCCTTTATAAATAGGAACCACTATAGCTTTTTTCCAGTCCCCTGGGATAGAATTGTTGTTCATCGTTATATCTAGTAATCTCGCGAGGTATGGAATCATGGCTTCCCCACCTAACTTTAAAATTTCCCCAGGAATGCCATCTGGTCCGACGGATTTATTTCTCCCGATTGCTGATAGTCGTTTCCTTAAAATGTTGATGAGGTGAGAGCTTTATTTATGTAAACAGTTTTACACTTTTCTTTTCTGTAAATCTTTTCCTGAGTTTGGAACAAAACTTGATATTTGCTCACTGCTCCATGACAACAAAGAAAAACAACTTAAGCATGGGGCTCCTGAGGCTGAAATGATTCAACTAGAAATTTTTTTTCGTTATTTCTTGGTGGCCATAACATGAAGTAACACAAAGTGGCTACAGTTGGTTTGAGCACCCACCCATACTTGCACAGTGGCATCAGCCCCAGAGCTTTATCGTTTGACCACATACGTTGTAGAATTATTTACTCAATACACATCTTACGTCTTGTATAAAATATCATAATAAGCTAAGGGCAGCATATCCTTGAATTATGCTCACAGAGAACCAATTTCATACTTGTTAATTAGCTGTTGTTACATTCAACTTATTTAGCTGTTGTTACATTAAACTTCTGTGCATGGCACACTGCTGGTTGGATTTAATTTCCTGACTTTTAATTAAACCAAATTTCATTTCGATTAAATATTAATTTTTCCAAGTTGAAATGAGACACTGTAGTTTTAGAATATGAAGATAATTTTATACTAAGGCTGCTGTTTTCTGGGGTATGATTCTGTATAGTTTGTTATATAACAGTGACCATCACAACAAAGATGGAGGAAGTAGGTTCCTACAAAGTGTTGGCACTTTGCTACAAAACTAAGTAGTGCCACATTCCAGAAGGCAGTAACCTTCTTGATCATGCTGTGAGAACCTGAATTCCTCATCAGATAATTATATCAGACAAAAAGTTCATGTGAAAGGTTTATTTCCAATGTATTGGGTTCATTTCCTTTAATTATTTCTACTGAGTTGCCTAAATTAACTTCTGCTTGTATCCTTTTGAGTCTATGATAGCTTTACATTAATGTTGTGCACCACCTATATAAAGAATGGGAAACTGGAGAGGAGTTCTTATTCCATTTAAACTCTAAACCCATTTGCTTTTAGTGCTACCCATTTCTGTGGAATGTCCACTACCGTGCCACTGGTGGTGCACGATGTACGTTTGAGACTGATCATAGTATTGAAGTAATACTGCACAGTCTGTCGTATGTGGAAAAGTTACAAAACCTTACAGTGGTCCAGTAACCGCTGTCTTATTGCAAAGGATATGCTTTGTGTCTCAATGTCAGCTGGCAATAACAAGCGCTGTAGATGTCAGTTCTGTATGTTATTCAACTGTGCTGAGTGCTACAAAGAGAACTGTGTGTAAGAAACTGAAAGGTGATGAAACAAGAACATTTCTGAAAAGATGTCAGAATAGGTGACTCAAAGTGTCCTGTGTCTGTAACACAGTGGAGTTATACTCTGGGGAGGGTCTCGAAGTTTGTGACCCTCAGCGTTGAGGATTTAAACCTTTCAGGCTCGCCCATTTTATTACCATTGCTTTGACTTTTCGTGATTGGTTCTGATGAAATGGGATGAGATCATGTGGCTGGTGAGTTGGCTTCCTCTGCACTCCTGTTATTGCACAGACCATTCTCAGCTCTGTCTTTCATTGAGTGAGGATTTCTTTAATGCTTTTTATCCTTTTTGAAGGTAATTTATAATGAAAATGCATTCTGAAGTTCTTGATGGTTTTATGGATCCCATTTAGTCATAAACATCAAGATGATTGCATTCTTTAAGAAGTAGATTCCTGGGTATTGCTGTGCAGTATCAAAAGTCTGCAAAATATTTCAGGGAAGGAGTCTGTAAATCCTCCATCTTTCCACAAGTCACACTTATTCTGCATGCACAGCTGCCAAACTGCACTTTGTATCATATACCTCCTCTTATTCCTTTCACACTCTGGTGACATTCTTTATTAATGGCTTTCATATGTAAAAAATGCCATGTATGAAATACAGCTCCATGCATTCTTACCTCAGTACTAAATGGGTGTGAGTGTACGAATTATGTGATGAAATACTGTAAATCAGTTCTTTTAATTTCAATGGTAATACAAAGGCTAACTGGATTGGTCACATCTTGTGCAGAAACTGCCTTCTGAAACACGTAATTGAAGGAAAGTTAGAAGGAAGGATAGAAATGACGGGACGACGAGGAAGAAGACGTAAGCAGCTACTGGATGACCTTAAGGAAAAGAAAAGATATTGGAAATTGAAAGAGGAAGCACTAGATCGCACCCTGTGGAGAACTCGCTTTGGAAGAGGCTACGGACCTGTCGTAAGACAGACTGCAGAATGAATGAATGATGGTAATACAAATGTGACAGTACTTTACTCAGCAGTGTACACCATACAGCTTTACAACAAAGGTAACGGTACTCACCAACCTATGCTCAGTGGCTATAACAAGGTCTGTGCCAACATAACAGAAATATTTTGATTTATGAACATTCACATAATGAAATACCTGAATCATTTCTGAATACCACATACAGGGAAACTAAGGCATTCGTTAATTATAACTCAGTTGTATTTATTCAGTAAACTATAAAATAGGTTAATATCTATTATATGAAAACACAAGTACAGTGAAATATGAATACTGTGAACTTCAAATATACTGGAAAATTTGTTCATTACAACAAATTTTTTAACATGAAATGTTAAAATGTGTGTATTAGGTTTCATAAAATAGCTGTAATGCAGTATACTTGCATAAAACCATTTTTTTTTTTTGTGGCTTGTTTGGAAATAAACAGTCTATATCAGTACTGAAACTGCAAACATAATAAAATTTTGAAACTAATACTGATAGGCTTTCTAGTATTCTATCACGTTTACTCGTATATCATTATGCCTCCATTCTTTGCACTAATTCATTTCACACCTTCTTTCTTTTGCTGCCTGTCTACCATATCTTCATGATATGCTGTGGTATCTTTATACTGGAAATAACAAATTCAGCTGTCACTTGTGTAGGGATTAAGCTGTTCCTGTGCTTAATTACAGAACACACTATGGAGGAATATGGGAGAGTGGAGGTACAGTTCTGTGCATTCCTGAGTAATATGTGTAGGTGAATAGTGAACTTGATGCCCCAGCCACTTGGCTCCTGAGGAAAGAGGGCCCTGCTAGACACAGATTTTGTAGGTGTGATACCAAATGTTTCAAGTAATTTACCCTTCAGCAAAATTTAGCCAAACTTTTAGCCTGCACATGGCAACCACGTGTGTTGGCCAGCCTACAACCTACAAAACTGTTTACCTTGTAGAGATCCCCCCACCCTTTGGCGGTGCGCCTGCCTTAAAAGCCCTCAAAGCCACCTTTATCATCAAGGTGCCTCACCTATCCAAATACCCAGCATATAGAGTAGCTAACGGAATAACGACTGCACGTAACTGAATGCTCTGTAACAGGGCTAGGTCAATCCAGGTTTGGGATTTGGCTAAGAAAGGGCAACTGAAAACATATGCGTAGCAGGTGGAGGTTGAATCCCTCAATCTGCATTTCTGGCGACTTGAAACTCTGACTGACATAAGTTATAAGAAAGAAGAAAACCCATCACAAAAGGTTAACTTCAAAGAAAGGACACAGAGTGGGGCATTGCCCCAGAATTTAAGGAGTTTGAAGCAAAACTTTCAAGCTGAAGTAATTATTGGCCATGCTCGGCTCTCCTTCTTAATTTGACTTGACACAGAATTATGCAGGCACGGTTGCTAGCATGGTTGCCAGGAAGAACCACCTGCTTAGCAACCAAAGAACATGGAAGCCAGCACACAGACCAAGAGGGTAACCATGAGAAGGGTCAGGTCCAGCTATACACACCAAAATTACAGAAAATCTGCTGCACCTGATTTTTTAAACAACCAATCAGAATTAACAAGATCCATGAAGTTGTTGGTGTAATTTTTCTCACCACATCCAGGGAGATTTGCCTAAAATACATCAGAAGTTAGACCATGTGCTGACAGCAGCTCTGCGAGAGTTATGTGAGTTGTATTTTCAAGTTGATGTAAGTGATGTATCCAACTGAAAGATTCAGTGTAAATTAACATGTTTAAGGGTGATGTTTTCATTGTCTTTCAAATTATTTATGAACTCCATAAATAAATTTCCACGATGTCTCTTGGATGTGCTTAAACAATACAGCGCATGTAAATGGGTGTATGTGTACATTCCACATTACAAGCTGCAGTGTGATGTTGCAAACTCCTATGAGGATTATTAGTAAGTGAACTAAATAAAGCGAATTTTATGTTAATCATACCGTGCATATTCTTACAATTAATCCATCAACCAACAAATGCACTTAATAAAATATACAATTCATGATAAGTATTAAACTACTACATGTTTCGGCACCGGGGTGCCTTCCCCCTTCGACGATCCTCCAACAGGATGGAACCTCGGTCCAGAAACATGTAGCAGCTGCTGCCATCTACCAGCGACTTGAAACAACTCTTGAATCCGAGGGCATGGAACAGAACTTACGGGGGAAGCAGCGGCTATGGTACCGAGACGATGATGAATCATGAATTGACAAACAAGGACACGTCATGGCACACATGACAGTACATGAATCCCATCACAAAATATGCTAAAGTAACTTTACTTTTTGTTCACCGTGCATTATGCTAAAGTAAATCCTCTCACTGGCCAAACAAAAACCGTTTCTCTGGGTTGTGTAATAGCTCTCGTGACCGATACCATACGAGTATACTGATTCGTGCCATATAAGCTGCAAGTCCAGAGTACGGACACGAAATGTTCTAAGCGAGGAAAATTGAACTATGCACGTTGTGTGCTTTTTAACATTTAATGTTTCTCTAAACTATTTACTTGCTCTTCATAATAAATGAGAAACCCCATTCATAATCGTATTTGAGGTAATAGTCTTTCGTCTTGTATCATTGTTCACAAGCATCACCAAACCGCCCTGTCTCATATTTTCAGAGGCGAGTCGAACTTTTCACGTGGCCAGAACGCCAAACTTACTCTGACGTTCATATGACGTCAATGAGTTCCTTCACTAATGGAGAATATTAGATTTTCTGAGCACGATGGGTTTGTTTATTTCATATCTAAATCAAGAATATTTGCAATCAGAGCTTACAGAATTGCAATTATAATCTTTAAAATTATCTCTACTATCGCTTGAGTTATACAAATTGTAATGTTTGAAATGTCTGTAGATTTTCTTTCCTACAAAATACAGAACAACAGTTCTGATCTATTCTAGATTCTTCTTAATGTATTTACGTAGAGGTGGGACGACACATCATAACAAATCCTCTTATTGGTGGACAGTAAATGTTCGTTTTCATGATTGGTC
This sequence comes from Reticulitermes speratus, assembly GCA_021186555.1. NCBI lineage: Eukaryota > Metazoa > Arthropoda > Insecta > Blattodea > Rhinotermitidae > Reticulitermes > Reticulitermes speratus. Next base: position 3,665,545 of record JAJKFL010000237.1, on the reverse strand, counting down.
GTGATGCTAGTCGATTGATCGTGCTCATGTGACCTTTGAGTAATTTCTACTGTGTGTGTAGAGTAACGTTGCATATTTGAGTGTTTACTCATCCCAGGAAAAGGAAAATAAACTGTTGAAGAGTGTAATAAACATTTATGTACATATTATTGATAAATTAATGTTACTGTATAAAGTGTCGCTGAGTTATTGGCAAGTAATAACAATTTTTAGTGTCATTAGTAAATCTGAAAAGTCATGGTCGTATTGTCCTACACTGATGAGTGATAGCGCGGGAAACAAGTATCGCATAGTGTTTTCTGCTGTCGGAGGTAAGGCACAGTGAAGTGTTGGAGTATGTGAAATGCCGTGTTGGGATGTCAGAGCGTCTGCCGTTCATTGTGTTAGTAAGTGTTGTAAATTCTGTTATAGATAATTATCAAGCCCTGTTTTTTTTTATGTTTGAAAGTCTACGAGTATGATAATGTTTATCGTAGGTGATTTGTTTATCATCGTGCATTGTGTTGTGCAATCAAAACTAGTCCGAGTCTTTTAAGTTCATTGGTTCTCACGTCACATGCAGTATTTAACCTGTATCATAGTAAATAGAAGCGCTGAATTGTTTTGTTATTGAACATATGTTGTGTTCACATAATAGGTTTTAAGATATATACTGAATTTGACAGAGTACAGTGAAATTCAGTTAGAATCCCGTGCCTGTTTGCTTGCCAAGGTTATAAATAGGCTCAAGGACATTTGGAATAAGCAAATCACACATGCTTGCCTTTTGTAAGCATCATAATTTGTCATGATAGACATGCTGAACCTCAATATACAGTCTACATGGCAGAATGAATTGTGTAAGTTGAAATATTGATTTTCAGGTTGGAAGCTGTTATAATTGATTCTGTGTTACAGAGAAACAAATGTCAACAAATTAAGGTGACACATTTCCAAAATAAACTAACATGGCTGATCCTGTGTATTCAGGAGATTTTTTCCTGGATCCAGGGTTTACAGTGAAGCAAGAACCAGTTTCAATGGATACGAACAGCTGCATGACAGCAAGTATGCCAATCCCTCCTCGCAAAATGATGGATCTCTCTGAAATGAGAGATTTTGGTTTTGAATTCCTTGATGTATCGTCATCACCATCAACATCCCATGATACTGGGACAGTCACAGCAGCAGCACTTCAAGGTTCATCAGGTTTATACCAAACAATATCAGGTTCATCAATGTGGGAGTCGAGGCTGAATACAGAAAGTGAGCTAAATAGAACTGAAACATTCCGTATGGATGACGATGATATCTTCCAAGTTGACAAAGCTGACCTGATACAAGGTCCAACACTGGCAGAACTAAATGCCAATGATGAGAATTTGCTTGAAGATTTGAATTTTGATGATCTGTTGCTGCCAGAGGAAAACAGCTATTATATCAGTGTGCCAACATCAGTAGCTTCACATTTGAGACATGCTGGTGCAAATGTACCACCATTAGTGCAGGTCACTAATACTAATAATAACAGCAGTAATAGCCAGAACTCGAGCATCTTCACACCGTCGTCCTTTCCACCAGTTAGTCTTGGTTTCTACAGGGATTCATTTGCAGCTTCGTCTAGTGTTCCATCTAGCCCTTTGGACCCTTTTGTTGGCAAGATGAATAGTGGTGGAACGTGTTCTGATGCTCTCTCTCCGGCAAGTCACCATAGTTCAAGTTCCTCGCTTTTGCTTCACTCAGCTGCCTCTTCTGTAACTCCACCACCTTTGGGTATCAGCCCTTTGCAGCAAAAACATAGCACTTTACATGAGCTTCTGTTGAAAAAAGAGGCTTTTTCGGCATCTCCTGATCGGCAGCTGTTAGGGCAATCAGTTCCCGGCCCGTCAAGTCCTTTAACGACAATGGCTACCTCGTCAGGACTTGATTCGTCTCCCAGTAGTCGGATGGGAAGAGGCACTCTCGTCACAGTTCCAGCTCACGACTCTCTTCCTCTGCTCCAACACACCTTGGACTTGAGCAGATCTGGCAACGTAGGGAACCACGTCAGCATCTTCTTTCTACTGGTTCATTAGCTGAAGCAGGATCCACATCATCTTTGTCAACTGGTATGTGGGGCATGTACACAATTGATAATTTGTAGGATGTTTATGAGAAAGGTGGATTTGTTAATATGTGTACTCACAGTGTACCTTGATTGTTGTCTTGAATACACTTAGTTCCATTCTTACAATACCTGACCATATTTTCCGAGACATTTGACAGTTCAAAGAATTACTTACTTCTGTTTGGGATGTGTCAGGATCACCTTTTCAGTGTTGGTAGCTCTGAATCTCCAGTTTATCATGAGATCAACAGCGCTTGAAATGTGAGGTCAGCAGTTCATTGCTTTCTTCCAGAAAACTAACCATACATCCAAAGGTGGCTTAGACTAATAAATTTTTAGAACATTGCATCTGTGCATGTGATAGGCTTGTATTATGTTGTGAAATATAAAGAGTATTTAATGATAATTAAACACCATTTCTGAATATTGCAGGATTGTATTAAACCTTCCTTTATTTGTTTACAATGTTATTTTCAGACATAAGTAAAAACAGGCAGAATAATCCAATTTCCAGTTTCACAGCTATCATAGTAATGAGCACTATATCAAGTTATTATTATTAACTGATACAAAATTGACTTCCAAGTTTTGGCTGAAACTAGGGCGACATGTGGCAAGGCATTTCCCAGTGGAGTACACGTAATCTGTCCTTGATGTTTGCTTGTTTCAGACTCACATTCTTACTTTAATATGTGCTTATACTACAGATATCACGATGCAAAAACTCGCAAGTATAATTTCAAATTTCATGAGAAATTTGCCAAATCCTGAACCTGTTTCAGATTAAGGTTGAAGGTGTCTATTATTTACTTTCTATGTCGTGTGTCTTTTTCTGTTATTACCAGATATTTTTGAACATCTGAAATTGTCTGGTCAGTTCCAGATATCTATAATTCTGAATGTATTGAATATAGTGCATTTAAGTATGCAGTCCCCCATATAGTTTTTTGTAGCTAATGTAAAAACAGTATGTTTAGATTCAGAAGATTATAAGGTGGGTTATATACGTAAATGAATTATGTTCAATGTATATATCTTATGCAGACAAATGTACACAGTTTTATGTTATTTAACACAATTTTTATTAAATGCTGCCCAACATGTCTGCATAAGATATATATAATTAAAAATGTACGGTACAAGTAACGTATGTTCAATGTATTTGGAATTATATCTGGAATTCACTTGGTAATGGCTGATTTTAGCCGAAACATGTAGTCACATTTCATATTTCTTAATCAATATAACTTCATATTGCACTTATTAATATAACAACTGTGAAACTGGAGTTTGACACTTATTCATTTGTATTACATAAACCCAGCAGACTGCAGCAAATAAATAAATACACTGTATGCATATGGTGTTTGTGGTGTTATCTGCCTTTTTATAATTTTATACATAGCCTAATGATGGTACCTCAGGACTGAAACATGTACATGTGGCATAGTGGTATAGAAATTCTATTTAATTGTAATTAATTAATCAATTAATTACAGTTAAAACATACAGTTGTTTTTGATGGTGACTCACTACTCAACCAGTTATTGTATAAACACAATAAGATGTCTTCCATTAAGGAACATTGTTGTCATGGTCAGAATTTAAAGAACATTCATGTAACTACAAACTCATATTTGTCTGATGTATGTAATGATATGTTTCCTACCGTTTGTCCTTATTCTTCTTCCTCCCATCCTCCGCCTGTCAAGCCTTAGGTTTTTTGACCTCTTCTGGCTTCATTTGCATCTTTTATGTGGTCTGCCTGGGTCTCTTCTTCGTATAGAATGGTAATGGAAGGTAACTGCCTGTCTGCTCAGTGTGTCCTCTCCTGGTATCTTCATTATCTCTAATTTTATCAGAAACTCATTATATGTTTTAACTTCTGTCTTACATTGTCATTGCATATCTGATCATGCGAGGCACATCTCTTGTCTCATCTCAGCAGTTTCACTTTTGTAGCCTGTATGTGTCTCTCCTCTTTCTTCTTAAGGACCCATGATGCAAAGCTGGTCCGAGAGCTGTGCACATTATTAGCAGTGGTATTTCCCAACAGGAGGTTGTAATAATTATTTTAACAAAGTTTATGGAAAATGCATGTCGAAAGAATGCAACAGGCTTTGAAACTAGAGAAACAGGCTGAGTAATGGTGTTGTGATCATTATAGGCTTATAAGTAGGGAAGGAAGTACTCCTACAAAGCAGGCTTTGAAATTTGTTATGTTAACTGTCATGATTAACCACTAGAGGTGAGCTGAGGGTGAACTCAGAAGTCAGTCTGATGGGATCTCACATCTTTTTGCCATGAATTCTGTAGATGGGATAAACAGGCTTTTGACACAGTGGACAGGAATGTTCTATGGAAGATACTAAAACAATATGGAATTCCTAATAAATTTTTAAACATTATTAAAACCCTATATGATGGGTTTCAAATAAAAATTGTACATAATGGATCGACGTCAGACCCTATTGTAACAGAAGCTGGAGTAAGACAAGGATGCATATTCTCACCAATCTTATTTCTTATAGCAATGGACTGGATAATGAAAAGAACATCCGAGGGAAAAACTGGAATACAATGGAATGTATTTAAACAGCTGGAAGACTTGGAATTTGCAGATGATATATGTTTAATATCACACAAATTTGAACACATGCAGGAAAAAACAAATAAGTTATCACAGACAGCAAACAGGGTAGGATTGATAATAAACAATAATAAAACCAAATACATGACAATCAATACGCGCAGCGATAAAAATATTACAGTGGATAGTAAAGCCATAGAGAAAGTACAGAAATTCACATACCTGGGAAGCATAGTTGATCATGAAGGAGGTGCAGAAGCAGATGTAAATCAAAGGATTGGTAAAGCACAACAAGCCTTCCACTCAATGAAGAAGATATGGAAATCCAATATATTAAGCTTAAAACACAAGTTGAGAATTTTCAACACTAATGTTAAAAGTATTTTATTATATGGCTGTGAAACGTGGAAAACAAACAAGAACATTATCAACAGACTGCAGGTTTTTGTCAATAAATGCTTAAGATGTATATTAAGAATTTGGTGGCCCAATAAAATATCCAACAAACAACTATGGGAAAGAACAAAACAAGAAACAATTAGCAACTGCATTATGAAGAGGAAGTGGGGTTGGATTGGCCATACTTGGAGGAAGCCACAAGAGGATATAACCAGACAAGCACTAGATTGGAACCCAACAGGAAAAGAGGACGCCCCAAAAACACTTGGAAACGTTCAACACTGAAAGACCTACAACGCATCAACAGAACATGGACAGAAGCCAAATTTGAAGCCCAAAACAGAATCAGATGGAGGAAGAATATCGAGGCCCTATGCTCCACAGGGAGCGAAGAGGATTAACTAACTAACTCTGTAGATGGGAACGGCATCTGATGTTTTAAGTACAAGAAGACCATCTGTGCATAATGTTATAAAACACACCGTAGCGTCAAGGTTAAATATATAACACGTCACAAAACCAGAGCATTGACAAAGTCATAATGCAACAATAACAAACTATTTGAAAATATTTGTTGATTTAAACACCTGGAAACATCAATAACAAAATGGAATTGGAATTTGCAGTGCAGTGGAATTAAGAGAAGCCTACACTAGTAAAACTGTACCAACACATGCTCTCTATTGTCCCCATTCACCCGGATATTTACATATATGGGCTGTAGTTGTTCTGCCCTGCACACCTTGTTAAACCATATGGACGCGTTAGCTCTTTGTAGTTTTTGTTTGATGTTGTGGTATTTGTAAGTTAGTCTTGCCTGTTGTGTGCATGTGTTGGTACAGTTTTACTGGTGTTAATAAACATGCACGGTGAAAATAATATTAAGTAAACAGAAGCCTAATTCCAAGTGAAGCTTCTCATGAGATTTAACACATTCACTGCCAAAGTCGACCATGGTTGTTTTAAGTATTTACATTTTAATTTGCCAGCGTCGACTTTAGTCGATCTAAAATTTATTCTACTCTTTTGCCTTAAATAGGCCACGCACACATTAAGTTCTTTCAGGAAACATATTTTACATCTTTATTAATCCTTAGCTGACAACTAGAAAAAATATATGCATTTTATATATAATTTTATATATAAATTATATTTTATAATTTATAAGACGATGCGCTAGTTGTTTAACATTCAATAAATCCCTGGAAATTTAACACCCTCGGGGATTTAAATACCTGGCAGTGAAAATGTTGAGATGCATCTAAAAGGTATCATGTTATGTAAGATTTTGAGGCTCCTACAGTGGTGTTGCTAAAGATTTGAGTCTTCTGGGATGGTACACCATGTTCACTGGTAAATGGTTCTGAACATTTTGGAGAATCATAGCACTTTCAAGAATTCCAAGATGATGATTTGTTGATGCTGCAGATGGATCCTTCGAAACATTGACAACTATTCAGAAGTCGACATAGCATAACATGACAGAAGACTTGAATCTTGAAATATTATTTTATCTTACATTGAAGAGGAAGTAGATTTTTCAGTGTACTTCAGTAAATATTGACTACACAGGAGTTGTAGTTGTATATGCTAATGGGATGACATAATTTTCTGAACAGTTTTCTGTATGTGATGACCATTAGATAAACTGTAAAACTTTTGATTTGTCAGGATAGAAGCTGTTACAGAACTTTAGATATGGTCAGTTCTGGCTATAATCTTGCTAGACTGTGTTTATTGGCTTTAGTGAGTCATAAGGAAGTGATGAATAAACAGGTACTACATACGTAAGATTTTTTAGATTGCTACTGGGAATAGCAGGTACTTAACGAAGAAATAGGAGGCAGTCTGCGAACAGTGAGTTAACAGGAAACCGTGCAAGCAGTATACATCATTCATGACATGTACAGTTATCATTTACCTTACAGACAGTGCATAAGCAGGATGCAAGAAGACAGAATCTTTGAAATAACTTGAGCATAAGCTCACAGTGGAAAATTTTGTATATAGTAGATGCAGAATTAGATGGAAACACGAGTTTAACTTCTGAAATTCACACTTGGTTTCATCCAGTTCTTGTGGTGGAGGAAATACAACTTTGTTGATGGCTTGTGTCCAAAATACGATTTTGTTGATGGCTTGTATCCCAAATACAGCTTTGTTGATGGCTTATGTCTCAAATATGAATTTGTTGATGGCTTGTATACCAAATACAGCTTTGTTGATGGCTTATGTCTCAAATATGAATTTGTTGATGGCTTGTATCCCAAATACAGCTTTGTTGATGGCTTATGTCTCAAATATGAATTTGTTGATGGCTTGTATACCAAATACAGCTTTGCTGATGACTTCTATACTAAATACACTTGTCTTTGCATTTCAAACACAGTTTAACAACATTCTGCATCTAATTAAAATGTATAAAACAAGAACATGTGTAGTCATGCGCTTATCTTGTTAATGGAATGTGTTGGTTTTAGGATGTTAAAAAGAACTATAATTGAACATCTTAACTGTAAACTGAGTTACGTGATAACTATACACACTTGTACAGTTGGTTTTCTCTTGTAAAATTCTGCAATGACTATTTTGTTTGCTTCTAATGGCAGGTGGTGTCCTGAGTCCTGAATCTCACGACTTGTCACACGATGAAGGCTTTGATTCTGAAGATGATAGTGATCACTATGAAGACTTCTCATCGGACGCAGGTTTGTTGATGTGGAATATAACAGAAGTATTACCAAATGTAGAAGTATTACCAGTTCCTCTTTTCCTGTTTTTATTTTATGTGGCTAGTTTTGCAGTGTGTTTCTGGAATAAGTACCTTATTCAAGAAGGGGAATGGGAATGTTGGACTGAGTCTGGGGCACCTTGCTTGTGGAAAGCCTCTTTAGAGACTGAAGGTTGATGACTCAAGTATTTTTGGGATGTGACATTATGTCACTGGGTGAGTAGTTGGTGATATTTTGAACAGTTATGTTGCCTTCATCTTCACAGTCAAGCTCTTCAAGGATACCTTCGAGGATGAAGGCCCTGTGATCCTCCAAAACGTCAGGAATTACTGTCCCATTCACACAATCAGGGCCAGTTTAAGGGATGGGCTAGCCATGCTGCTGCCCTGGGTGCCAACCTATAAGGGGCGCTAAGGTGTCACTAGAATAATTGGAAATATGGTGCTGGTAAACTCAGGTTTTCCACACGTGAAAGTATTTCTCCGAACATTATCCACCATATGAGCACACACCTTAAAAAATGTGTGCCAGCCCTGTTTAGGCCAAAAAATTTAAAAGAATAGCGGTTTGAAGAGGCTCCAAATTCGTGGCCTGCCCGGGCACATGTGTCTCGGGGTTGTCTCTGCACACAGTGTCACATCCCAGAAGACTTGAATCCTCAGCAACATCACTGTGAGAACCTCAGATCTCACAGCTTCTTTGAAACACTAGGAATTGCTTACTGAACAACCGTGTAATGGTGTGGAGACTTGAATCTTTAGCAACATCACTGTTAGAACTTAAAATCTCGTAGGTCCTACAGATGTTCGTCATGGGGCCCCAAGGAGAAATTGGCATGTTATAAAAATATAATATTTGTAGAACAGAGGTATTTTTTCTTTAATGTTGGTGTTAAGAGCTATTTTGAATTGTATATTTATGTTGTTTCCTCTTCCCCCTCTCCCAGAATCTACAGTAAGTGATGGAGACATACATACATCAAAACTGCCTTCATCTATGAGCAAGAAAGAGCGCTACTTTTGGCAGTACAATGTGCAAGCTAAAGGCCCAAAAGGACAGCGTCTTGTGCTAAAGACTCGTTTGGAAGACCCACACGTTCTCAATGAAGTGACGGATCCAGTCTTCAGTCCTGAGTGTTCAGTCAGGGGAATAAAACATAGGTAAATGCTAATTGTATTTACATTATGGTCTTGTGTGTTCTGATATGTGGGTACCAACATTTTGGAGCAGTGCATTGTCACCATCTGCAGAATAGGAGGCATGGCTATCAGACTATGGTATGGTGTCATAACACAGAAGACAAAAATGGGAATTCTTACTGCCTTAAAAACCTCAAATCTTTTACTTTGTCGTACCCAATCTCATGTCTCATTATTGACAACAATGACAATGCTTGTAACGGCATTGGTAATAATAACGATAACAAGAAATTGTGAAGATAGTAATAATAAATAAATAAATCAATTAGTTCTGCTGTATTAACATGCTGACTCAGCAGCCCAGAGTCATCAATCCTCATGCAGATAAAAAAAAATAACAAAAGGAACAAAACAAAAGACAAGTAAGAGTGAATTACTTATCATACGTAGGAGAACAAACTAATTGCACATAAATGCTGATGAAACAACTAGATTACAAACAGCCGCAGTAATATCTGATTGCGTTCGATAATATGTTTACAGATACAGCACCATACAAGACATATTGTGGTGGACAGCAGCAACAAAACAAGCCATTTACATGCAAGCAAAAGAAGGAAAATAAAAATAAAATAAAAAAAATGAGATTTAAAAAAGTAATAAAGTGCACAGTAGAACAAGTAATATATGTGACCTTGATTTCAGGCTTCCGCCGCGATGTTGATGATATCTGCGGTCTTCTGGGTTATTACACTGCATCGTGTGCTTTCCTACTTGGAATCTTGACCCGTGAAGATGGGACGATACGTTGCCCCGAAACGTCGGTAAATAATTACCAAACGACGCCGTGTAATAACCCAAAAGACCACAGATTTAATATATGTGAGATAAGAATTTTATTAGGCAATCGACTAGTGATGGATTTAATATTGTGCTTCAATGAAATAAAAGTAATCTTGATTTCAGGCTTCCACCACGATGTTGATGTAATCTGTGGTCTTCTGGGTAATTACACGGCGTCGTGTGGTAATTATTTACCGACGTTTCCTTCTTGGAATCATGACCCGTGAAGATGGGACCGACACGTTGTCCCGAAACGTCGGTAAATAATTACCACACGAAGCCGTGTAATTACCCAGAAGACCACAGATTACAAATAAAAGTAATGTTTCATAATAATAAGAAGAAGAGAGGACTAATGTTTTTGTGTAGCAAATTTGCTGTGTTTAGATACAGTAGCTATGTCAGCAGTTTTATAGCATTATGGGCATGTATGATTTCAGTGGCAAAGCGAGGAAGGGCGATGGGAACGATTTAACGCCCAATCCACGTAAATTATGCAGTATTGGTAAGGAGCTGGATAAGTTGGGACGGATAATAAATGACATGACACCTGTCAGTGAATTACCATTCAACGTACGACCAAAGACACGAAAAGAGAAGAATAAACTTGCTTCCAGGTCAGTAACGTCTGTTCTTACTCAGAGATGAATCGCTTAACCATTGGCTGCAAAAATGTATCTCAGTGTATTTCAGAAGTGCTGCTGTTAATAGGTTTCCTACTCACTGCCTTATAGCCTAATTTAGAAACCTGTAAAAGAGATATTTTAGGGTATATGATCTTCCTGTTTACATCAGCATTGTTCAGTGACCACTGCATATATTTTTCTTTTGGCATTTTCTGTTGTGCTGTTAATGCAGTGTAAACTTTTCAGACTGTCTCTGATAACACTTTGTAGTTGAACAAGACTGCACAATGTTTGATCCTTTGAGACTGAGGAAGAGAAGGAAATGCTCTTGCCTTCTTTAGTGTATGAAGTATGTTCAGGGTATAGTACTGTGTACCGATGTACGGATGTTCCGTGGAACATCGGTACCTATCTGCTGAACTGTGCATGATGTATGAAAGGATTGTAATTTTAATATTCACTGCCATCAGAACCTCAGATCCAATATACAGGAACATATTGGAGTGGTGCTTGAAAGTAACGTGAAAAGAGGGTTTGTAATGTTTGAAGTGTTATGCATGTAACGGAAAAGTGGAAACTGTAAGTGATATGTCATGGTTAAACCTACAATTTAGGCTGACCATCAGATGGAGTAGGGCATGTGAGGGATGAGTTTGCTGAATTTTAGGTTGGTGTAGAAGAATTGTTAAATGAACTGAACACACTTGAAAATTTATATTGTTAATATTGATAAAACAGAATACAAGATAACAAGGGGAGTGATTAAAAATGTATAACATATGATATGAAGGCAATGATTACATTAAAAGTCTGGTGAAGAAAATATCTGGACTACAAGACTTGGAGGGATGTTTTAATATTGGGAAGTGTGGCTGGTAGACTGAGGGATTGTTTATTAAGTAATACTGTTTGTAAAACTGGATATAAAAGCTGTGTACTGCCCCCCCCCCCCCCCCCCAAAAAAAAAAAAAGTGGTGTTAGCGGACACAGTCGCCTGTACAATTTGACTCAGCTAATACGATTGAGTGATTGAAACCTTATACAGATTAATTTACTATTCCAGAGCATGTCGACTGAAGAAGAAAGCTCAACATGAGGCAAACAAATTGAAGCTATATGGCTTGGAACAAGAACACAGTATGTATATATGGATCGTGTCTTTTCATTTAGTGTTACTAACCTCCTGTAACTAACCAACCAACCAACTCTGTGGAGCTGAGTCCTTGAGAAGCTGATAGTTCCTCAGGTATTTAAGAAATTCCCCCGCATTTTATGGAATCAAGAGTTTTATTACCATGTTTGCAAGTGCCTGCCACTTGTCCCTATCCTGAGCCAGTCAGTGCCCTCCCATCCTCTTTCTTTTAGACCCCTTTAGTTCATTCATTCAACAGTCCCACACCTTGAACAAAGTGCAGTATCTTACTGACAGAGATGTGTTCAAAGTCACCTGGTTTCATAAAATGACGACCCAGGTGCCGGAATCATATTGCAGCCAAAGCCTCAAAATCACAAAGTACGTGTGACGCCGTTTCAGATGCCAGCTTGCATCTATTACGCTCGGGACTGTTTACCAGCCCGAGTTTAAATACGTGTCTTTTTAAATTACTGTGTCCTGTTAGCAACCCTGTCATTATTCTTAACTGGTTTCTGCTTAGATTGAGCAATTCACTGGCTTTTCTTGCAGACGAATTTTAAGAAAGCCCTTAGCCTGCTTTTGTCCATGTATGGACTGCCAGTGCTCATGTTTCCTACTCGTCCAGTCCCTGATCACCCCCCCTGGCAACCTTTGCAGATATGCCAAGTGCATGTGAGGAGCCTTGTCTGGCTAACTGATCAGCTATTTCATTTCCATCAATTCCCATGTGTCCTGGCACCCATACCTGTTGGATCATGTTATGTTCTGCCAATTTCACCAGGGATTGATGGCAGTCCCAGACTGATTTGGAATTTATCTGGAAGCTGGATGTCTGATTGTCAGAAAGAATATAGATGTTCCTACCTGTGTAGGCCTATTCTATATTCTCCATTATACAAGCCTTAATGGCATATATTTCGGCCTGGAATACCGTGGTGTGGAGCCCAAGACTGAAGCTGTGCCCCCTTCTTGAGCCCCATCTATACATACCAGCACCAGTGCATTTATTGGTCTTGAACCCATCTGTGTACCAGACTAGACCCCCTTTGTTGTCTGGGTTGAACCCATTCTGCCATTCACACTTGTTAGGGAACTTGACTTTGAATGGCTTGTGGTATGCTTATCTCAGAAGCACGCTGTCAGACCCCATCTGTAGGATGGGTTCGTGCTCCATATCCCGAGATTTTTTGGTGTGACCAAAGTTAGTGGTATTCACTCATTAATCAATCAAATTAATCAAAGTTAGTGGATTTAGGTTTCCATTGTTGGTTACACATTAGCCCATAGATCCCTGCCTGGGCCTCCGCCTCAATCATCACATGAAGAGGAGAAAGTCCCAGGAGGACCTCCATTGCAGCTGTTGGGATCATCTTCATCGCCCCTGTGATAGCCAGGCAGGCTAATCTCTGTATCTTACTGAGCTCTGTCCTGCTGACATTGTATCTGACTGTCATTATGGGTCTGATCACCATGGTGTAGATCCAATGGACGACCCTGGGTTTCAGACCCCAGGTTCTGCCAAATGTGCCGTTACAAGTCCAAAAAGCCCTGTAGTTTGGCAGTCTGTATTATTGTTGCTTGATAGTCCAAGGATGGCGGCCTGTGAGTCGATAAGGAAGACAACATTTGAAGGCGTTAATTCTCGTCGAAATCTCCGTGCTGCTTCCATCACAGCCATTATCTCACCATCATAATTGCTTAGTGGTGTGCCCACAGCACAGAAGCCTTCAAAGTGTTAACTATAGTATCCGGCTCCAGTCCTACCTGTACCGGGTATGGACGACCCATCCGTATATACGTGGATCCACTGTGGTTCGGGGTAGTGGCTATGGATCATCTTCAATGTGGCAAGTCGAAGTTCTATATCAAGGGAAGCATGCTTTGGTATGGAGTGTTCTTCCAGTGTGAGACTAGCCACTGGCAAGTTATTGACTAGACCAGGTGCTATAGGTAGCGGAGCAGGCTCTCCTAGGTGGAGGTTAAATTTAGCTATGAGGTCCGTTGTCAGGGTCAGCGGCGTTCGTTGATTATGCAGTCTGTTTCCAGCCTGTTTGTAGCCGTTCCAGTAGCTAGTGTATACGTGTTTATTACGTTCCCAAAATTTTAACGCAGCCTTCTCACGGCGGACATGTAGCGGTTCAATGTTTGTTTGGGCCTCCATAGCGGCAATAGGTGTTGACTTTGCAGACCCAGTGATGGTCCGGAGGGCCAAGTTTTGGACTCGGTCCAGTTTTTTCAGGCTTGCTTTACTTGCTGTTATTATAACTTCATTCCCGTATTCCATGACCGGTCTAATGTTTGTTTTATAAGTTGTTATCAGAACGTCCTGGGTAGCCCCCCACTTAGTCGATGTAAGTCTATTGAGAAACCGTATTCTCTTCAGCCCTTTTTCTACCATCTGGTCAACTTGTTTTTTTCCAACTCAGTCGTTTATCCAATTCGACTCCTAGATATTTAGCAAAGTCTTCCTGTTTGATTCTTTCTCCCTTATACTGAAGTTGGATTTTCCCAGGTTTTGTGGATAGTGAGAAAAGTTGGCGCACTGTTTTTGAAGGGCTCACTGTCGTGGTTCAAGTCAGCCCATGCTTCTAAACGTTTAAGTGCTAAGTTGATACAACTCTCAAGCCCAGTAAAGTGAGGTAAATGTGAGTCTCCTGTTTTGGGAACATAGTTGTGTCTGTCTTTTTCATTAGCTTGCTACAGTGACGGCATAATATAGTATGAATGTTAGCATGTATTCTACAAGGTATCAACCCACTAAAACCTTAAAACATTAATGTAAATATGATATTAGAATTGAAGACACCCTTTCCATTTTTAAGTCAGAAAGTAAGTCATTTTATTGCTATAATTATCAAATAATAGTGAATTTGAAGTGTGTTATACAGCATACAATTATTCAGTAGGTAAATTTATTCTTTTTAATGAATATTTTGGGTTTTCTTGCAGTTGTATAGGAAATGTTTTCTTTGTGTTTAAATATATAAAGCTTTTCATAATTCATAGTTTTTTGTTATGGAGCAAGTGGACAGTGCTTGATTTTACTCATTACTGATAACTGTCGTTTTTGAGTCTACAGAAAGTAAAGGTCAAGACCGTTTGCATAAAATGAAGACATGGGGCAGTGGTTGTATAGCTCCACTCATTCTTATCCTTGTCATTAGATGGAGGTGCGCGGTCAGCTTCACGTCTTGGTGGCTGTAGCCCCAGGGAAAGAGCCACTGGCCCCCTTGTAACCATTGAATATGAGGCTGGGTGGGCCCCAGAGTCATTCAGGGTACATTGGAGTAGAGAAAAATGTCTTGCCCTTGATGGGAATTGAACCATGATTCCTTGGTTATTTGGCCTGTATTCTAGTGAATATATGGACCAAAGTTTTCTGGCCCCCTTTTTGCCTCTTCCCAATGAAATGTATCCAAACATTTGTTTTACTGTTACAGGACGTCTCAATGTTGGAATCTCTCAAATCAAACAGCTTTTGGCAGCAAAATTTACTGCAGAAAATCAAGAAAGTCAGGAGGAGCTTACAAAGCACATAGAAAAAGTAGTAAAATCTGCTACAAGTAAGTAAATTTAATTAGTGCCCCAGTTGCAGTCATGGGTGGGGACTATATGACATGCATTTGCTGCAAGTAGTCCTGTTACATACATTAAAACGCTAAGAGATTTCATTGTCTTTAAAGCATGGTAGGTGCAGTGAATAAGTATTTGGACCATGGAATTTTCCATTGGTTAGTTTTTTTTCTGTATTTTGATTTTTGGTCTCTGTGTGTGTGTTTTCTTCTCTACCCTCAGCAATCTGGTCGTAGAGCAGTGCTTTGTTCAGTAGAATGATGCTAGGGTCTGGCAATAGCCAATCGCGTTAAGGAGTTAATGTAAACATTTGACGGCTATCCCGGGAGGGGTTTGCTTACGCGGACACTTGTCTGGAAGCCACTTATAGGGACAGACACAGTCGCTGGTTTGGCAGATTTGGGAACAAAGGAAGAAAGAAAATGTGAATTAATTGTACTATGAGGTAAGCGGATAGTTAAATTTGGGAACATTACCAAGATTTGCAGAGAAACAAAAGATAGATAAGTTTTAAAATCTTTTTTTTTTTTTTTTCCAAATTAAGGAAAGGAAATTTTGGAGCCGCTTGCATTATTCTAGGAACAAGGTGTTGTTTTACTCAGGTGGAATTGATTGTATTTGTATAGGTTTAAGTTTGGACTATGTTATTTTCTTTTTGATCGAAAAGACACTTCCCCCCCCCCCCCCCCCCCCCCCCCCCCCCAGATTAATAGTCAAATTTTAATATTTCCACTATATTATTGTAAGGTTACACTTTCATATATTTGGTAATTTTTATAATATATTTTGTACTTGCTAAATTCAATTTCTCTTTTTATGACATTAAATTACAAGAGTGTTGTGCGTCTGAGATTAAAATAGCAGCTATCCTTTGTTCTCGGAGCATAGGTATATGGTACGTGAGAGCGAAACAGAGAACAAAGAGTCACACCCTCACGAAGCTGGCCGAGCCTCACCCACACGAAGTATCCTGAACATATATCCCCCCCCCCATACGCATCTCCCTAACCAGCTCCTGTGAAGATAGGCATCCCGCTTGGGCTACGTCACCAACAGCTGATCCTGTGTGGACTGGCTTTTGTGTACACTCGGGAGCTACGCAGATAGCAACACCGGAGTGTACTGTCCACTCTATCGAATCAGTAAGCTGTTGGTGCGCTCGCTAATTTGGTGGCAGCGATTTCTACCAGTACAGTAGGTGTGCAGAACTGATGGTTCACATGAAGTTGAAGAAGACATGTAGCAAAGTTGATGATGTACGTACTGACACTTGTGAGAAGACTGAATATGGCTTGTTATGACATGGTTATTAGGAAGGTTGGTGTTACGCTAAAGCTTTTAATACCGTGAAGTCTAATGAACAGTAATGGTTGTAATGTGTGTTACACACACTCGTGTCCATCGCATGGATCAGGAAATGTGAATTTAAGATGACATAGAGTTTGCTTTTGGAACTTATGTCCCATTATTATGTGGAATATTCTCAATAAAGTAGCCATGTGCCTGTAATATGACCTGCCACTGTGTTATTCACATGCTACACCACCAAGACACGGTATGTGTAGGAACCAATTAAACCAGTCTCTGACATCACGCATGGACAAACTCCATCATAACACGGTGTGAGCTGCTTTCTGGTGGTACTGTGTTAACTCACATTGTCATTTGGTTACCCATACAGTATCATTACTTAAATACAGTAAAACCCATTTTAATGAATTGCTGGGGATTAGAATATATTTCACTAAAGTGATGTTTTCATTAAATGGAGGTTTATTTGTTTATATGGAGCTATTGTCGGGACATGAAAAAATCATCACTAAATGCGGGAACATTAAATCGGGGTTTTACTGTATAAAGTATTCTTAATACATTACACTTGGGTCACAATGAAAATGATTTAAATCCCGTGCACTGCATATGGGCCACGATCAAAGTCGTTTTTGAATAGTGCGTTATTTATACACGTGTAGCAACTGTGACTGCACTCTTATCACCCCAAGGTCACTTTCAAGGTGCAGCAGGAGGTTATTGCACCCATAAAAATAACAAACTGTGAATTCCTTGTGACCCAAGAAACATAAACAATCCAAACAGTGGTCTTTTTCATGTGTCAAATTTGTCAGTACGTATTCTGTTTTGTAGTTTTAGCTAGCAGCAACTATGTATTTAAGCAGGAAAGGTTTGACAGTGGAAAAAATCACTGCAACTTCAGTCAGATAAATTGTCAGATATATCTGATCTTGAATCAAGTGATACTGAAATGGTAGACAGTAATTTACCACTGACTAGTGTGTGAAAACGTTTGCAGTATTGTTTAGGGAGTGGTAGTGACAGTGGGATCAGTGAACAGTCCGACACTGAGACAGTTGAGGGATGGAGTAAAAGTGATAAAACCCCAAGGTCCCATTACAGGGTCTGGACAGGCCCTTAGAATTCCAGGAGACTGAGGCTCCCAGATTTCTAGACAATCGGCACATGAAGGTGGTAAGGTTGTCAGCCCTACGCACCGGCCGCTTTTACCCCCCAGGAAATATTCCTGGTACTCATCTCTGTTAGAGGCTGAGTCGACCCCAGGGCCATAGTGCGACCAAAAGGATTATGTCAATGAAAAATTCCAATGAAACCATCGGGGACTGAACCCAGACCTTCTGGCTTGTACGGCAAGGCCTCAACCAACTGCGCCACCGCATGCCCCTATAAAACCCCAAACATAGAACAATTTTAGGGAACCCATGTGTGAGTATAGATATAGATTACCCTTGAGACATATTTGTGAGTTTTGTGTTATGCCACTTTACAAAGGATACTGTTTTTAAAGTATCACAACTTTAAGAGTATTAGGCCATGTGTTTGCAAAAAATGCCAAGTGACATTATGGTGCATCAATTACAACACAGAAATGTAAGTAGAAACATCTTTAAATACTTAGATGCTGGGAAATGTCTGGAAACTGGGGTATTTAATTTAAAAGGCCTCACTGATTTGCATTGCGTTAATGTGCAACAGGGACCCGATCCGCTTTCGACTGAGATCATCATGTAATGCCACAATACCAGGAGTTTCCACAAACTACGACATAATTATAATCTATTAAAAACATATTTATCTTGCAAGAAACATTTTAATCATGTTTTAGTGCTTTAACTGTATGCATTTAAAGTAGTATAAGTTGTATATTTTATACAATTGTGATATCACCAACGCAGCCTACTGAAATGTGGAACCATATAAAAAAGTAGCCTGTTTACTGATAGTTGGTTTTAAACTTGGCGTCAGATGCTCCCTGAAGATCGTGCATTGACACCGAAACATGTCAGAGCAATATATGTAACATTCATATGTGAATAGTAGTGTGCCTTTAGTTGGTACAATAAATTGACTACATTCATCAGAACAGTGCACAGAATGAACAACCTTAAAATAATGGGCCTTTCAGTTTTGACACAATACATGGTTCTGTATCGTAGGGTGTAACCCGTTTGTGTTCATCCTTGTTTCCATGTTTCTTGCTGCTGCCATGAGCTGGTGCCATGTTCACTAACTCGTTCTGTTTTCATTCCAACTAAATGACTCTGATGTGCTACTCCACAGACTCGTGCTTCATTCTTTATGTTCGTTATGTGTCCCCCACCACCCAGAAGAAGAAATGAAGCAGTGTAAGTTCAGGGGAACAAGGTGTCCATGTGATATGTCTGTTTCTGCCAGTTTATTTTTGTGGAAGCTTTCAATTAAAGCAAGTTACCATGAAGAATTTCCCTGTCTCTAGGTATGCTGCAGTAGTCACAGTCTGTGCGGCAAGAAACAAAGGCCTGAAAACTTCTTGTTTGGGTAGAGCACGGAGACACCATCTTACTCGTTTAGAGGCTACATGCATATTGTTGCGGCTCCAGAGTCTAATGTTATTGGTTAACATGCTGGGAGAAGGGAAATTGGCTGTAACATGTTGGAACAGTTGGTATTTGTAACATCTAAATCTCAAAATGAGTTTTGCAGAATTTTATGCACTGTGGGTTGTTGCGTGCTTACTGGTCAGGCATCTTGTTTTGTGTATTTTCTTGGACTGCAAACAGAAGTTGCTGAGACTTCGTTCACCTTAGCTTCAATGACAGGTCATTTACCAGTGCTTTTCTGTTTAAAAATGCAGAGAGTCCCACTGAACACTTTTACCCTATGCGGGTGGACATTTTCATTGGTGGTTCCCTACCAAACTTTGTACAGAATCTCCATTGCGCTGTAAACACAAATTTTTATTTCTACACTTAGACACCATATTCCACAACTTTGGTGTTAGCACCACTCATGGCAAGACTTGAAAATTCAAATAGCGCTATTTAAAAACTTGATCATATTACCTACCTCAATACATTTAGTTTTCATTGCAGTATTGCTTTAAAATTGTCTCCGTTTAATGTGTTCACCCTGTATTTATTAATAACGGTGTTTACTTTTCTTCTTCAGAATTGAAGATAGCTGGCCATACGACAGAGTTTGTAAACCGTGTGTTAGACAAGGTGAAGAGTGGTGTACCAGGTGGAGGATTGGATGAAATATAAATCATACAAGATCCTTGTCGTCCATGACCACATTCTTGTCTGTCTTCATTAATAATATAGGTATGTATGTACTGTACCAGAAACTTGCAGGGAAATACGCGCTACACAGTACCAAGATTGTATTTTAAATGCAGATGAAACTGTGGATGTGAATAGCCATAGTACATGATAAAAGTAACCAAAATATTGTGCTTACGCATTTCTGAACTGGCCATTACAAACTTGCATATGAAAGAAATGTGCTTGGGTCTTTCAGTGTTTTATACTGTGTGTGTGTGAGAAAGAGTGACATGGTTTTGTGCGTTTAAGAGTACTGTGGGTTACAGAATAGTATTATAAACATTGGAAGGTACTGAAATATTCACATTGTCATTGTGGTATTGCTGTGCATGACTTGGGTTACCTCATTACAATGCTCTTCTCTCAAAAGTATACTAACTAGAGGTGGTTGCACAATTTCTCAGACTCTCGCAGCAGTGTTATTGAGGATTCCAGCCTTTGGTTGTGATGCACTGCTTGTTAAGTGGTTCCCGATGTCCCTTTGAAACATCAGGAACTACCTATCAAGTCATGCAATATCGCAACCCAGAAGACTGGAATCCTGTAGATAGTTATCTAATCATGCTAAATATATTTTTTTATTTGCCAGTGTTTAGTTTCATTTATGAGACAGGCAGATTGATTTTACAGTCAATGAATAATAGAGGAAGATAATTGTATTCTTAAAATGGAGTAATCTGCATGATGTGTAATAAACTGAAACTGTATGTTTTTGTATTTAAATAATTTGGGTCTGTGAAATTTGATTTAAAAGCTAGTTCAGAGGACATAAGATTTTCGTGGTCATGCAGTGCTTATATAATAATAATCGATGATGATGCTGATTATTATACGTTAAACTTGCCATTCAGGCTTCGCCGTTACAATTGATTGCTGCTGCTTGTGTACTGACTGTAAGCAACGATGCTGATTTACTGTCATCTCTGTTTCGATAAAAGAGAAGAAGTTGCCCAACTAGAATGTGTGTGGAAAGTGGAATGTGGGTAGTAATTTTTTGGTGTTTGTTGTGTGCCAGTTCTGAAAGGTGTTAAGTACCTCAGCTACAGATTATAAATGTTTATATATTTAAGCTTATTTTTTATTTCTAGTAACTAATTTTGAAGGGCTACTGTTACTGTTGTCTATATTGTATTTATAATTGCGTAGTTTGCAAGCAGTTGTGGTACTAGATGAAACAGAAACAAAATACATATATCTATATATACATAATATACTTCTTATAGAATTTTTATCATAACCTGAAAAATGTAGAGACTTTATATTTCGTAGTTCCGCTTCTTGCTGAAATTGTAAAATATTTATGACATTTGCCACGTTATATCTTGTGACATTTCACAGATTCATATAATTCATATTGTATTTATTGTTAACTCTGTTGCACATGGTGTATTCTATTATTGCAAAACGTGCCAATGGTGCCAATTCATCATTGAAGTAATTTAACCATTACTAAGAATGTGATATGACCATAACCGTCGTACCCTTGCGTTATAGTGTGTATAATCAAAGACAGTTGTTTAACCATTGAGCAGCTTTCCTTCTTCCACTCTGTTTAATGTTTACATTTCTTGAGGTAATTTGTTAGTTCCAGAATGATTTGATGTTATAAGAGATTTCATGTCTTAGATTTTGGCTTGTTACTATCATTTGCAAATGTGATATTCAACAGAGAAGTAGCATTTCTGCATTAATAATCCCAGTAATTCATATTACAAAGCTTAAATGTGTATAATGTACTGTCTGTAACTGATGGGAACGACTGTGACCTTGAGAGTGCGGATAGGGTCCCATAATTCTGGGCTAACCAGGCAGAGAAAGTGTAGAGGTCCTGTCAAGAACATAAGCCTCTGTCACTACATCAGTCACTTCTCACTCATGACCATTTGATAGGTGTTCAGTTTATAACAGCCTAAAGTCAATTTTATGCAGAGCTCTAACCAGACAGAACAGAACAGAAAATAATAGTATTGACTCACATGCAAAAGCCAAATCTGCACCTCAGACCAGCATATTTTTGACTGGAATACATTAGTTACTCTTCAAAAACTGCTGAAGGTCCAGTTTCCCCTTGTGTCACCATTGCCAAGGTCAAAGCTGTTCTTGTGATTCAGCAACAGTACTACTTATGTCATCCAGTGACATCTGTTTTGGTCATCATGTGCGCAGTGTTTTAGTGCTTTTATTTTACATTCTCAAACACTTCCCTCTGCCATATAATATGTGATACTGATACGGACATTGCAAAGGAGAGTTGCAGCACATCATGTTTACTGCATAAAATTGAAATTATGCATGAGGTTTTCATCGAGGTGATGCTTCTTCTTGTGGTCCTGTGAGTTACGATGCAGTGAGTCACAATATTTCAGTTGTAACCCAGACGACCACAACCTAAATGAGTTTTCATTAGTTCCGCAACTTGGGTGTCATTAAAAATTAGTTCTTGTAATTTATTTCACGTTGGAAACTTTGGTATAATTTATTTTCATCCTTTCTGATAATGCAACATTGAACTGTTACAAATATAGTTGAAGCTATTACACAGGCTTTACCAATATTTGCTATAATTTTTTATGTTATTTCATGTGAGAATTTTGCATTTTTCAAGTAGAAAAAATGTACAGAATAGTGTGATTTACTAATATGCATAGGAGTGTTGCCATGCAAGTTTCTGCTAATAGTAGGATTTGTCCTTCAGTATCAATACCTGTAACATCAAACTACACCAGAATACCAGAAAAGTCTTTAATTGAAATACATGTCACTAAGAATTGACACTTTTCTTTTGCTGTCCGGGTTACATATTTGTTGATGTGTGTCTGTACTAACACAAGAATGTAGGCCAGGATAGTGTAGTCGTTATAGTGACTCACTACGGGCTGGACGGTCCGGGTATTGAATCCCAGTGGGGGCGAGATTGTCTGCACCTGTCCAGACTGGCCCTGGGGCCCACCCAGCCTTTTATGCAATGGGTACCGGCTTATTCCGGGGGGGGGGGGGGGGGGGGGGGTAAAGCGGTTGGGGTGTGGCGTTAACCACCCACCCCCATCTAGCACTGAGGTTAAAGAAAGAGTAGAGCTATACCTCTACTCCCCCTCTGTGCCTTTATGGCAGGTTATAGGGTGAACTTTACCTTTAGTAACACAAGAATTAATTGAGGCACTGGGTCTTGCAGAAATGTTAGCATTGAATTTTATTATAAAGGAAATCACATTATCTTCATCCATTGTTTTATATTCATTGTGCTAGAAATCATAATGCATATCAGGATGTCAAGCTCTACCCTTTTAGTATATGCAAACACAGAATAGTAGCATGCCTGTACCGTAGGTTGTTAAAGCTGGAGGGTACTGAAAATGTATAAATCATTACTCTGTAACCAGCTTTGTTTTACCAAAGTCAGTTCTGTAGGTGTTGCTTTAATTGGCATTTGATTTTCATTATGTTTTATATTTGCTGTCAACAGTTCACTAGCCACTTTTACCTTCAGAAGTATTATAAACGAGAGTTTTTTAAAGAAGAGGAGCCACATAGATGAAATAATTAAATTTGCAGTTAATTCCATAGAGCAGAGAAGCTGATAGTCATTCATTTGGTCTGGACATTCTGTGTTCATATGTGTATGCTTTACATGTGTGGGCAATGAAAGTAATTGTTTTAAAAAGATATATGATGCAGTATTTATAATTTTGGCTTTGTTATGGTCAGTAGATTTATTTGTGGTAATTTTAAAGATTTTAAAAATTAATGGGTTGTAGTAAATGTGGGGTAACAAGTTTCTTAGTTCAAAAACACCAACACACACATATTTTTAAAGTCTTAAACTAAAGCAGGCATTTACATTAGAGGTGTGAGATGTAGCCAAGCAGTGTCTGTTTAAGTTTCAATTTGCTGTGTTACACAAACAGGCAAAGTTTTCTGATAATGAAGTAATGTATTAGTATGGAAGCACTAACAAAATGAATGATGGTGGTTACGGTGGGTTATTTTTAAAACTAGTTCGTACTATGGGACAAGTTAGATTCCAGACAATGAATGCTGTCCAAAATTGTTTTGAGTCTCGTGGAACATTTTAGTTATTGCAGATGTGAAGTTGTTTGTATTTGTATTTTTCTTTGTGACAAGTTTCAAGCGTTCCATTATTATGCCAGGCTTGAGTTCTCCTACAAATATGAAGTTAGGGTTGATATTTATTCTTGTTTGGCTCCATATATGTGTGGTCTGTCCCTTGAATTTGATTTATTTATGACATGACAACAAGGGCTCCAGTTTTCATTTTGAAACTAAAAAAACTAAGTAAACACATTTCCTTTTATATATGTTATGCAGACAAATGTACACAGTTTTATGTTATTTAACACAATTTTTATTATTAAATGCTGCCCAACATGTTTCTAGCCTATATAAGGCTCATCTTCAGGGCTCCTTCGTTGAAATTACAACAGCTATATTATTGGTATATAAAATTCTTAAAATGCCGTTAGATGTGCCTGGTTATTGATATCTGTAACAGTCATTCTGCTTTCACTATAGATTTGTTGGAGGCCTACTGTCAGTATTTTATATACCAATAATATAGCTGTTGTAATTTCAACGAAAGAGCCCCTGAAGATGAGCCTTATATAGGCTAGAAACATGTTGGGCAGCATTTAATAATAAAAAAAATTGTGTTAAATAACATAAAACTGTGTACATTTGTCTGCATAAGATATATATAATTAAAAATGTACGGTACAAGTAACGTAAAGTTTAACATTTCCTTTGTTTGGTGTGAGATGGTTAACCCTCTAGGGTAAAGAAACCATAAGCAACTTGAAATGCAATTTGTCCCCTATTAAGTTTGTGTTTAATCTGTTGTAATTGGAGTTACAGCACCTGCTAGAGGTGCAAGTGATATTTGGCACATTCTGGGTGTGGGGTCAGTAATTCAGTGGTGAGCTGTTTGAGGGAAACTTTGTTTTAATTTTGTGTATTAAGGTTAGCATCCTTTTTGTGTAAATAAATTCAGGTAGTACTTCCTATCATTTGGTCCAGAATTCTCTGGCTTTCTATGTACTCTCTTAAGAATATTAAGATTAAAATATACAGAACTATAGTTTTGCCTGTTCTGTATGGGTGTGAAACTTGGTCTGTCTCATTAAGGGAAGGACATCGGCTGAATGTGTTCAAGAATAAGGTGCTGAGGAAGATATTTGGGCCTAAGAGGGGGAAGGTGACAGGAGGCTGGAGAAAATGGTATAACGAGGAGCTTCATGGTTTGTACTCCTCACCAAATATTCAGGCGATCAAATGAAGGAGGATGAGGTGGACAGGGCACATGGCACATGTGGGGGAGAATAGAAATCCACATAAGGTTTTGGTGGGAAAACCCAAAGGAAACAGACCTCTTAGAAGATCTGTTCATTGGTGGGAGTATAATATTAACACAAATATAAATAAACAGGATGGGAGGTCATGGAGTGGATTCATCTGGCTCAGGGTGGGGACAGGTGGCTGGCTGTTGTCAGCACAGTAATGAAGGTTCATGTTCTATAAAATGGGGATTTCTTGACTAGCTGAGGAACTACTAGCTTCTCAAGATGGATACTGCTTCGTGGAGTTAGTAAGTTAGTTAGTGTAGTTCAGTTCAGCTTAGTGTAGTTTAATTAGTCGGGCATTCAGTTGGTTATGTTCTTAAAAATATAAGGCATTTTGTCGTGTCTGTTAAAATTTCCCAAATACATAACTTCAATTTATGCAACCAGAAAATAAAGATCAGTAAATGAATAAGTAAAAGAAATGAAATGACTAAAGAATGAACCAAGCTTACTCTAGAAAATATTATTACATTAAAAGAATATTAATTATATCAGAACAGACTGCTGAATAAGACTGATTGACACATCTCAAAAATCAGTAATTGTTTTACCTTCCATGTGAAATGGAAGTTCGAATAAAATCTTTATTTGAAGTGTAATATTATAAAAGGATTGGGTCCCTTGAGCCTTACAATGCATTATGGTTTGAAGAGTAATAATGTTATATGAAAACTTTAGTATTTCAGTGAACACCAGTTCCATCTAAAACTTGATGAGTTTAATGTTTGAATTTGAGCAGTTTTTATTGCATAACACTGAAGCTGCTTCCTCCTGATGACCGTTAGCTGCTGTTACAAGCAGTGTTAAGAGTTTGATGACATTTTATACAAAGATTGTGACATATTGATTGCTGTTGTCTTCTACATTAGAAGCCAGATCAGTGGAAATTGATCTTATTTTTCTGTAGCCTATAAGGGATGTGTAATTTTGTGTAAATAATTGTAAGATGTGTTAAAAGATTGTTGCTGGGCAAGTATTTTAAGTGATTCTTTTTTGTAATAAATGCATGTATGTGAAAGCAATGTTAATTTTTTATTCTAAATATATTGTTTGCAACCACTTTTCATGCATGCACATCATAATAGTTTCAAGTTTTTTTATATAGATAAATTGCTTTTGCCAACAACACTTGTTAAGTGTACATGGTAAATATACAGACAGTAACTTAATGCATAGTTCCTATTGATGAATTACGCTATGACGCATACTACATATAAGATACATGTTCAACATAACCTCATATCAAGTATGTAAAAGAATCTGTATTGCACCTTTGAAAGCTACTTTATAATTTATGAAAGTTTTATTATGTACACTGTTGTTTAAGTGATTGAATGGTGTATGTTATTTGCAGTAATATATATTATCAGTAAGAATAATGTATTCTGTGTAACTACTCTAGATTATTTAAATGACTGGACGGTGTATGTTATTTGCAGTAACGTATATTATTAACAGCAGTGCTGCATTCTGTGCAACTGCAAGAACTGTATAATATTTCAAAGGGAAGTATTTTACTTGGCCATCATATATTAACAGTAAATAAAATCACTGAAGTTAACATACACTTGAAAACAAAATGGAGGGTCGGTCATAGACGGTAATCTGTGGTTGAGAACAGGAAGATGGTTCAGCAGAAGTATGTTCCAACTGCTTTCAATTAGCATATGTGTCTGAATTGTTGCAGATTACTCAACATGTAATATGGAATTATCATGTAGTTGGAAGGTAACTTGCAGTCGTAAAATCTGTGTTCATTATTGTTTTGTTGTTGTTTGTTTGTTTGTTTGTTTGTTTCCCCCCCCCCCCCCCCCCCCCCCCCCCCTAATTGTCAGAAGCATCTGTGTTCACATACACTCCTGTATATTGTAAGGGACTAAACATGCATTTGTTCCACATAAGGTGTGCCAAACTACAGTTTGTTATTATATGAGCTGTTTTTAGTAAAAAAAAATTCTAGATCAGCATATGCCCAATTATCAGATGTTACATAGCTGAGTATTTTAATGTTGCTGCATGCTGTATGATATTGGTTATAAAGCACTGTCCCTCATAATTCTCTTTTCAAATGCGCAAAAATGTTGCATACAGAAGGGTGCAGGTCGTTTTGAACAATAATCATCATAACAACTGAAAATTGACATTCTTCGGTATTATCGAACCTGGAGGTCAAAAACCCTGGGCGCCAGGTTGCCTGGATGACTGAATGGTGGCACCTAATATTTGTGGGTCCCAAGTATGGAACTTGCTTCATGACACCCATCCGGCACCTGGGATTTTAAGTTCACCCTTACATTTGGAAAATATGTGCACCCCTTATCTAATCAAACCTGATTTTTGCCTTCCATGTCATAACTGCATACACTATCATAACCAACTTTGTAACATAACTAAAAATTGATGCCTTTCTTTTGCGGTGTTATTGGTCACATATTGTACAGTATGTTAAGACTTAATTGATATCTTTCTTTTGTGGCATTATCTGACATAGAACTTTCTTTTTATGTGTACAGTATGATAAAGTATATGTATTATAGAATTTTCAATTACAGCCATGTACATACATTGGAATGTTTGTAGTGGTGTAATTGGTGATAATCAGGCGTATGTTTATACAGCATTTTTTTACTTAAAATGACTCGTAAAATTACATCCTGATGTTTGGCACACATTATGTGGAACACTTTGTATATGAGGCGCTTTGAAGTGCAGAATTGCTGTACAACCTTGATGTAATGAGAGTGTTACATTTACAAACTGTCATTGTAAGTAAAACTAAACTTTGCTGTATTGGCCTGTCCGCAGACGGTGATAAAATGCGGGTAGTGATGTGCGTATGGGTGTGTGCACAAGTGTGCATTTGCACTTGTACATCAGTGACATACTTTCTACACTTAACACCCCTTGTGTATATATTGTCACATATTTTCATGTGTGACAATTCAATGCATGTAAATTGGTGTCTGTTCATATGAATTCATTCAGGTTATAACATTTTTCTTGAGAGAGATCTATCCAGTCCCTTGTGGCTCAGAAATTGGGACTCGCGTGCTTACTACGTGAGCGAATACCATGGTTTGGAAAGAATATAGCATCGTGCCTCTGAAAATACTGAATCCCTGTTGTCTGTTAACAAGTTTTACTACTATTGTATATTAAAATTGCCTTCCTTCATGTGAATGTAGCATGGACCAAAGTCTTGTTTCCATAATTTGGTACCAGCGTCAAGTTCATTATTTGATTTTGGGTACAATCACAATGAAATCCTGATTTAATGATTTTGCTTTCTGTGAAATTCCTCGTTTGGTGAATATTTTTCTGGTCCTAGCCAATGTTCACATAAACAGTGTACAGTGAAACCTGTGAAGTTGGCCACATTTTTACAGAACCAGCAAAAGCATATTAATTTGTACATGACCAACCCAGTTGAACTTGACCACCTGTATGTTGTGTATCATGCTGATCATGTTGAATTTATTGCCATGTTCTTTACATGTTGTAACATTACTGTGTTGGCAACACCTTTGTTTCTCCAAATTAAGCAGGCAGCCAGGCTGGTGTCTTTCCTTAATAGTTATTGGGCATGAATAGTTGTTAAAGGTAAAGGTAAAGTTCACCCTAAAACAGGCCATGGAGGCCCAGAGGGGGAGTAGAGGTATAGCTCTATTCTTTCTTTAACCTCGGCGCTAGATGGGGGTGGGTGGTCAACACGACGCCCCTGGCCGCTTTACCCCCGTGAATGACCCGGTACCCATTGTACAGGAGGCTGGGTGGGCCCCAGGGCCGGTCTGGACGGGTGCTGAAAATCTCGCCTCCACCGCAATTCGATCCCCGGGCCGTCCAGCACGTAGCGAGTCGCTATACCGACTGAGCTATGGAAGGCAAAGGAAAGTTGTATATCGACAGATGCAAGGAAATTACGAATGATTTTGATTATGATGCCAGCTGTATGCTTAATGTCATGGTTTCTGAAAACAATTTAAGCTTTTGATTTTTGTTGTACAGTTTGTACTTGCTGAGTAGTCTTTCTGTTATTCGTATGAAATTAATTAACAATGGAAATCTCAAAATCCAAGTTCAGCTTGCCATTCTTTTAATGGCACATTAGTAATATATAAAACTTCCTTTGGAAGTGCAGCCTTTCATCATGTGTTACAGTAGTTTGTAGCCAACTACCTGTAAAAGAAGGGATATTAGATACAAAGTAAAATCCGTTCCCATATCTGCAGTTGTGTTTGTAGTCGTATCACACTGCCATTGCTCCAGAGAGTCTGCACAGTGCCATGTGGTAGGAAATTTAAGTGTGTTATTTAATAACATTCTTCAGTGGGTTCAGAGAGAAGTTACCTGGGTTAAATATTGAGAGAGAGAAACAAAAAGTAAGTTTACAGACTTGGTAGATAAACGTGTTGGCTCATGTACTATTGCTCGGGAGCCTGGTTGATTCTGAAGTCTTGGGAAAACTGCATCACCAAAAGGAACCATAATTATGTAAAGCAGACAGATCATTTACTGTTCCTGTTAAGACATTTTCCAGAAATATCATGCAGTAGACATTGCAGTTATCAGACCAGTACTTGCATATGTAGTCACTGTAGATACAAGAATGGGAAATTTTAACGCCATTTTCTCTTAAGTTGGGAACATCTGAGTGAAACTGAAGCTGGCCAAAACAGTTTTTGCTGTATTATTTTCCCATATTTAATGATCTGTGATTTAGTAACCGATTTTGCATTAAACATACAATTATTTAAATCCTGAATATCCTTTTTCCTTTATGTGCAAGGCCAAATTTTTTTGGGGGAAATGTATAAATTCTCCACATTAATGAGAATTACATCTGTGGATCACAACTTTTTTAAACAGAAGATGGTTTCAGTCATTTTCCATGCATATAGAATGCCAAATTATTGAACTGTTTGCAAAATTCTGTGTGCTCCTGGGGATCACATTAGCTGTCATTGTCCTACAAGACCATATGCTGGTCTGCAAAATGTACTGGCAAATGGCCAACCACACCATGTGCTGGTCTCTGTGTGTTTACTTGGTAGCAAGCCAGAAAAACTCAGGGCATCATGAGCTACAGTTCATATTTAAATCTGTCTCCTAAAGGTTAATGGAGTTTGAATTTTTTAGTGGAAAGTGTCTTTAATCTCATGGGTATCTGCCATTTTCTGTCATTCTCCTTCTCATGAGCCAGGCTTTTATCACGATTTCTGAACAATGAATAAGACATGCCTTCATGACAGAAATAACCGTTATACCATTGGTTATCCCCGATTATAACTAGAATTGGCCCTATAATGACTGCATAGGAGTAGTGTAATATTCATGCAATATTCTGCTCCCTTCTCATCACATTAAAAAGATGTAGGTGTGAACACTCACAGTGTATACTGACTTTGTTTTGTTTTGCACTTACATAACTTTGGTAACTGGTTGTGACCTCACCCACAAACCAAGGTCTTCTCTTACCATACTTTTGTCTGTCATCACCATGGAAGCCCAGGTGTCATGTCACTGGTGAACATAGCAACCCAGCTGTTAATCACTCAATTACTTGCACAAGAATGTTATATAGGGTCGATGATGATTTTGACAACGACGACAACAGTTGTGCGCAGTGTGCGTAAGATAATGCACTGTGGCAAAGTTAGTCACGTTCTGTAATTAGTCTATGATTGTTATTTATAAGCTTTCATTGCCACTGGCATGTCACAAGTCACTGATAAATTCAGGCTAATTGTCAAAATATCACCTGTGTCTAGTGACTATGTAACATGTTGTTCTTTGTAATTTTTAAATTAATAACTCGCTGTATTGAGTGTGTATGTTGCAGTTATATGTCACTAATGTTTAGAAACAACAGTGATATGTTGCACCACTCAGGGCTGTAAATTGAGGGGAGGTTGGAACACATGGAAAAAATATTCTCAACCATTTCAAAATATTAAGCTCTGCAGTACAATAAAACTGGCTTTTAGCATAATGAGCTGGCAGATCTGAGCAATGATGTATTTTTTGCAAACACATTTACTAAATGTTTATTGCTAAAAGGTAGTATACACGCCAACTTGACCCAAGTCTACGTATTTCTTATCGGTGGAAATTCCCAGCGTAAAGGATATTCACTATAGGTGGGGTTTTTCTGGTCCCAGTTATCCACACAATGAGGACTCCTTGTAAGATATTTTTGACTTTTCAGAACTCGTTCATTATCAGGGTGCAGTTATGTTTAAAACTACAATCGGCTGAAAATTATTTCATAATACAACACACACTTTGGTGATTAATGTCATTTGTTGAAACACACACCAGTACCATTCTACCTGTGGCATCATAGTTGAACACACACCAGTACCATTCTACCTGTGGCATCATAGTTGCTTTCCTTCTTGACAGGTTCTGCTGTGTATGTGATGTAATTTTTGTTACTGTTTATTTTGTACTAATGACACATGAAATGATTTCATCATAATTTGATGCAGTCATATAAGCAGACCAATAGTGTATTCCTGTAACTTTGCATAACCCCTCCATTTTATTAGAAACGTAAATGTGATATAAGAAGAGGCACTTACCCAGTGATACATTAAATAGGGATTTCACTGTAATATTTTACCCAGAGTATATGATAAGTCTTGATACTGTAGCCAGAGTAATCAGTTGAGTGTTGGACAACATTCCTTTTCTAAAACTTCAGTACATAAATTATGCATATTGTTAATGGGAACAGTTTTATATATTTAATTAGTAACTGATTAACCTCTTGTTACATCAAGGTTTTACAGTAATATGAATTTTCTTGTGTTATGTGCAAAAATTGTGTGAAAATGAGAAGTTCTGCCTTTGCCTTAAAAGGACCAAGTCTTCTGGGATGTGACCATTTCAGAGGAGCGTAATGCCTTCATCTTCAGTGTCATCAGCCTGGTGACACCATATCCTAGAAGACTTGACAGCAACACTGTTGTGAGGAACTCATGTCTCACGTGAGAGGGTGCTGTGTTAAGTGAGAGTATAACATCTGGTATCCTATTCATGTAAAGGAACTTCTGTAAGTGACTTTTCACAGTTTAGCCAGTCCAGATGGTTTTAAAATTTACTTCATTTTTTTCACTAATTGTGAATGTGGTGAACATGCATTTAAATCCCTTGCAGTCGTGATGCGTTCTATTAATATTAAAACAATCTGAAATGGTCCTGAGTTACTAGGACACTTTATTTCGTTTTGCATGCCTTTTACTTACATTATTGTATGTTATAATTGCTGAGAATGTTCGCTATATCATTATTCAGTAACTATTCAGACCATATGTTAGGCTGTTGAACTGTAGTGCATTTTGTCAATGCCAGTTTTGCTGGTACAGATGTAAATACACTTGAATCCTGATTATCCATGAATGGGTTGTCAGTGCACAACTGTTTTTCTTTTTTTGTATGTAAATGCTGGCTAGTGTGAAGTAAGCTACGTTGAGCAGTACGGTCTTTCTTCTGTGCCTTACAGTGATGGTGGGGAGGGGAGGTTTGTTCCAGTTGTCATGCTGTGTTGAATAGTTGATGGTTTGTAGGTACCACATCCTGCGGTTTGTTGGCAGTGGTCATGCTGTGTTGAACAGCTTGATGGTTTGTAGGTACCACATCCTGCGGTTTGTTGCAGTGGTCATGCTGTGTTGAACAGCTTGATGGTTTGTAGCTACCACATCCTGCGGTTTGTTGCAGTGGTCATGCTGTGTTGAACAGCTTGATGGTTTGTAGGTACCACATCCTGCGGTTTGTTGCAGTGGTCATGCTGTGTTGAACAGCTTGATGGTTTGTAGGTACCACATCCTGCGGTTTGTTGCAGTGGTCATGTTGTGTTGAACGGTTTGCTTGATGTTTGCAGGTAGTGGTTGTGCTGTGTTGAACACATTGACGTTTTACAGATACCACATTGCAAGATTTCATATGTCAGGTTCCTCAGCTAAGATGTTCTAATTACTGGTAGTTCATTTCCACTGAAAATGTAACCATAGCAGAATCTGCTGTAGAGACCAAGTTGAAGCAGTAGAGATCACTTTCTGTTTTAAAAGCTGCCTTGATCTTTTCAGTGTCGACCATTGCTTTTCTGACAGGTGATACTCCTTCGCTGTTCATTGAATAGTGCATCTGTCAAGACTACCCTTCTCCTGCTTGTTATTTTACCAGGGTTTTGAAATGTTAGTTTGCATTCTTGCTGAGTCCTGCATAATGCAGCGCACAGTAGTTGGTGGCACACAACGTACTTGTGTCATGCTTTTTCCATCAATTGTTCAGTGGTTCCCAATCCTGCTTCTACTGTCAGAAAGTTACACACATGAGGCGTAATTTCACAGCCTGACTGGATGACTTACATCCAACTGCTTGTGCCCAGCTCAGGCAATTATCCATGCACTGCCTGATATAGCGTTTTTGCAGTCAGCCAGTGATTATAAATAGAACACAATGTGCAGTTGGACGGTGCTGCAAGTGGTGTCTGGCACAGGTGTGCTATGCAGTGTTACAGTGCATCCCATGCTGATTTCAACACTTGCCTCATGTACATCACATGGGTCAGAGATGGTTTGAATACAGTGACATCACGGTTGTCAGGAAAGTTTGTACTGGCATGGGGAGGGGTCTGAATGACTCGTAAAAACCAAGGGACCGTTACAAACTGTCGAAGTAAACGTCAGTTATGTAAAAAGAAATGTAAAGTATCAGATAATCTTTTGGGTTTCTGCAGCGTGTAGTGGTTATATGTTCCGACGTTTCGGAGGAACATACTGCTTCCGTCTTCAGGATGACAGTTCAAGTGGAACCTGAAGTGAGATGGGGAATTAGTTTGTCAATACTGTAGGACAGTTTCAGGGCGTTCGGCCAATCAGAGCTACAGAATGCGGTAAGAAGGGATAAGATTGTCCCAGCCCCATGGGATTTAAGATTTCAAAGATGTAAATCGTGATGTTTCATGAATGCAACAGAATGCATTTTGAATTAGCTGTGTTTTTTTCAAAATAGTTGTGCATCTTATCCCCTTTATGAGCCTGAATAATTGGGATTCTACCATATATGGAGAACTAGATAAGTGAGTGGTGGAAAATTAAACTGAATGAATTCTTAAATATTCAGTCACTTATTTTATCTTGGTTGTTTGTTGTTTATGTTGCTTGTGATTAAGACAACACTGAGGAGTTGAAGTGACATCAGTGTGTTAGTCTTGCACTGTATTATGAGGGTTCATCAGATGTAGTCAGTTATGTTTCATGTGATGTATTGCAAGTGTTTGTGTATGTATTATATATGTACCTTGAGTAAATGGACAACTAAGATTCCGGAAGCAATGTCTTTCGGAATTGATGCAGTTGTTGAAGGAATAGTAAGGTTCACTCAGCAGAAAGAGGACATGGTAACTTACCACTTTATCTGTGAGCATTGTAACATATGGAGGAACCATGACTTGAATTGGTGTTGTGTTACTAAGGTCTCATTCCTGCTGATTGATGGAAATCTAAATGTGTTCAGTTTGTGATAAAAACAAAGGGAGTTTAAAAAACTCTTTTATGCTCAATGGATACTTTCAACAGATTCACACACACAGTACATTTTTGGAGGGCAAGTTTCCTGAGTGCATTAATTGTGTGATATCTGATTTCATCAGTATGAAGAAGTAGGTGGTCTGTAGATGCTGTGATTATAGAGTTAGTTCGTTATAGAGTAATTTATTTATTTTGTAGAACTGCTATATTTGTTACAACCCTGATTTATCGTGTGGTTTTTTTTATGTAGTAGAAACTTGAGTTTTACAGAGATAATGTATTCAAATTTGGCACACACACTATGTGTTATTTAGTGTACACGCTGTGGAGACAAAATATTTACATCAACATCATTATTTCATTATTCCCATTATTATAGCACAATAAAGAATGGTGAATGAATGACTTTTGCTAAAGAAGAGTGGTCAGGTTTTGTAATTATGCCCTGAGCCTTAGATGTCAGGACTGTTCCCAAGGTTGGATGTTTTGAAGTTGCTTGGAACTTGTCAGTTATCCTTCCTTTTTAAATTTATCTTCAAATAAAGCACTGAATTAGAATGGGAGCAATGCCTTTGTACTGTACTTTGCAACACTGGTTGTTGGAATATAACTAGTTATGACAGTTATATTAGTGTTCAGTCCACACATGATACATAACTAGTTATGACGTGTGTTCAGTCCACACGTTATACATAACTAGTTATGACACGTGAGCATTCATTCCACACAATACATAACTAGTTATGACACTTACATGAGTGTTCAGTCAACATGTGATACATAACTTGTTATGACACGAGTGTTCACTCCACACGTGATACATAACTAGTTATGACACATGAGTGTTCAGTCCACACATGATACGTAACTAGTTATGATACTTACATGAGTGTTCAGTCCACATGTGATATGTAACTAGTTATGACACATGAGTGTTCATTTCACACATGATATGTAACTAGTTATGACACATGAGTGTTCAGTCCACACATGATATGTAGCTAGTTATGACACATGAGTGTTCAGTCCACACATGATACGTAACTAGTTATGATACTTACATGAGTGTTCAGTCCACATGTGATATGTAACTAGTTATGACACATGAGTGTTCAGTCCACACATGATACGTAACTAGTTATGATACTTACATGAGTGTTCAGTCCACATGTGATATGTAACTAGTTATGACACATGAGTGTTCATTTCACACATGATATGTAACTAGTTATGGCACATGAGTGTTCAGTCCACACATGATATGTAGCTAGTTATGACACATGAGTGTTCAGTCCACACATGATACGTAACTAGTTATGATACTTACATGAGTGTTCAGTCCACACGTGATATATAACTAGTTATGACACATGAGTGTTCATTTCACACATTATTCATAACTAGTTATGACACATGAGTGTTCAGTCCACACATGATATGTAACTAGTTATGACACATGAGTGGTCAGTCCACACATGATATGTAACTAATTATGATACTTACATGAGTGTTCAGTCCACATGTGATAATGAAGCTTTATGATGGCGTTATGCTATTTCAAGTACATAACAATGCTGAATGGAAGAACTCAGGAATATAGAACATTTTTAGAGTGTAGGCTTGTTGATAAAATAAGGATAATTCACATAGAGATGCTAACTGAGTTGATAGTAGATTGTTATAGATTCTGTGGTTATACAACAGCTGCCTGGCAGATAGGCCTATTGTGGTGCAAAGCAGTGACAAGAAGTCGAAAATTCCAAAGAGTGTATGGGAGGTTGAAGAAGAGGTTATCTTGTATATTTTGTAACTGATAGAATAAGTGAATTTGAATTTCAGTCTAATTTACAAACGAATACTTGAAATGTACATAGCTGTAGAACCATACTTATATGATACAAGCCAAGTAAAATACATAAGCAGTGTACTTCTTCATTCAAATGTGTATGTACTTTCATGTTTATTTAGTAGAAATTTGTCGGTATCTGTTAAGAGAAGGGAGGCTGAAAATGCTAGAATCTTTAATCAACTGAAAAAATTAATTTTACCATCCATGATTAGGGGATTTAAAAACCCCGGAACTGCAGGACTGGTGGCTGGAATTTGATGTGGATGTAATTGTGTTGGTACTGAGCAGATGCAAAACTCAGCCAGCTGAACTGTGTGCCTGTACTGTTCCAGCAGTGCAGTACATAGCCAGTGGAGGTTACTAGTTACTGTTTTTGTTACTTGTACAAATAAAGTGCTGTTCTGAACAGTAAAGCTTTGTAATAAAAGTGAGTCATGTTAACAGCTAGAAGGTTCATATATTAACTGCTGGAAATTATAAAATTGTCTATGCTATTAAAATAAATTGGAAATTGTAAGGTTTTAACTGTCACATAAAATAAAATGTAATGTTCTTCATAGAAAGCTGGTTTGATTGTGTAGGGTAAAGTGATAATTTAACACAAAATGTTTGAAATGTTGCTGTTTTTATAAGGAGATAATTGCAAGTGTGAGTGTTTTACATCATAGGGGCTGCACACACTGAATACCCCCCCCCCCCCCTTTTCTTCTCTTCTCCCCCCCCCCCCCCCCCCCCCCCCCCCCCCATTAAGGTTGCTCATTATGCTTTTGTTTCAGGTGTCAAAAATTCATGTCCATGGGTAGATTCAGTTATGTGTCATGGAACATATTTTGAGAGCTTTTAACACAAATAGAGAGAATTTCATTTTCTGCTTATTGATAAATGGAACTGTAACATTTTACTTATAGCTTTTATAAATTGCATAAAATTTGACCTGCAGAGAGCAAATTTGGTTTGCAAGTACACTGTTCTGAATTGTGAAGGACTTACGAAATTTAGAACTAGATGTTGAGTACAGTGAAATGTCTATAAAACTGGCATTAATATATGTAAATATTTCATATTTGGAAAGCGTTACATCTCATGGCTAGCAGTTTCACAAACTTCAAATTCGGATTTTATTTCTTGAGCCTTGAGTTCCTTTGGATGTCACTGCTAACAGCAGGTTTTACCAGTACACATCCACTATAGCTCTCTCACAAAAGATTTGACACAACATTTCTTTTATTATTAAAAGTTATCGAAAATATCCATTCGTCAGATAGAACTTGCATTAGGCATGCACATATTTGTAACCACTTGAATGGAATCAGTGTGCCTAACAATACCAAAATTTACACCCTCCCTTATCATATACAGTTTGTGTGGCATAATATTGTCATGTATTCCTTCACATTGAACAGAAGAAATTGATAAACTGGACTGTATTGTATTAACATGAAATAGCAGCTAACAGAAGAAATTGTAATCGGAGCAAAATGTTAGTGTGGGTAGTGCTGACATGAGGACAGACGAATGGACAGAACGATTGTCGTGTATTTTGACTGGTGTTAGATGGAGCAGGTCTGTCTGCCGTCTAACTAGGTTCTTCCGCCCAGTGAAAAACTTTTGCCACCACAATAAGTAATGCACACATACAAGCAACTTAATTTTACATATTTGAAGCTGAGGTGTTATATCCAACACGGTTTGCAAATTGTTATAAATCACTGACCGCAACTTCAGTCATTTGATTATCTGATGGCAGATTATTTACTTTGTGGATCAGGTGTGGAGCTGCTAACTGTCCTTTTTCAAATTATGTTGATGTGTCAGAGTCGATCATAGTTTCATCAAAAATACAGTCAGAATTGTGTTCTATAACATTTTGTGTTTTACTGTATATCTTTATCTTACCTACACCCTCTCTCTGTCATGACTGGAGGGGCTTAGTCACCCTGTTTCTTTGCAGTACCATTCATTGCAGACAGCAGGCTGTCCCAGTTGTGTAGTGCCAGAGGGTGTTTACAGAACGTGTGTAAACAGCAAAAAAGAAACTAGATATACAGTAGAACCCGGATAAGAAGTCCCCGCATAAGACATTTTCCCCTGTAAGAAGTCTGATTATTAAAGTCCCGAAATCCTATTGCTTTTAATAAGCTTCCCTCTTAATAAGTCATCCCGCTTAAGGAGCCCCTAATCCTCTGGTACCTTGAAAGACTTCTTAACAGGGTTCTGCTGTAATTAATAAACTTCAGAAAGGCAGCTCTGTAATTTAGTTATGAAGTAGGTCAAACAGCTTTACATTATAAACAGTATAAGCACAGAGTAATTGACTATGCAGCAGTTGGTATGGTTCAAATAAAAGCAAAACAGTGAAGTTGCTCCTGTGCTTGATTAAGTACTGCACCATGAAGGCATATGAGGAAGAAGTATATAGCTCCATGCCTTCTTATCCATGGCACACGAGGCAAAAGTAATGAATGTATTCCGTATTCATAGATAGCACATTGTAGGGCTGATGTGAATGGAATAGTGGATTATAGGCTCTTTGGAATTTTCCACCCAGGGTATCCTCTCCTCCATTACCACAGATATTGGAGACACAACTGTGTATAGAATTGTAGTTCACTTTTATAGGTTGGGACCCAAAAAGTAACATTCAGTGCAGTGTTCTGCAGTTAGGTAGATAAACGATAAAAAGAAATCAGTTTGTGATGGTAATGTGTGTATGTTTAAAGATGCTGCCAAAGAAATTCTTGTACAAATCCAGTTTTCTAGAAACGAGATTGTGGAGTAGAGCTTGCTGCCTCCATAGGATATAAACAGCCAAACACTGATGACTATCTGTCAGTTTCGTAAGGTTTGCAATAATGCTTGGGCATATGAAAACCTCAAACATTTTTACCAGCTAATTTAGTGCAGATGAGTTCAGTACTGCTTTGTCATCTTTCAACATATTGCCAGATCTGCCACACACAGTACATGCTTCTAACCCAAGCTGATGACTTGCTGTGCCTACAGCTGCACACAGTATTGTCTCCACACACAATACATGCTTCTAACCCATGTTGATGACTTGCTGTGCCTACAGCTGCACACAGTAGTGTCTCCACACACAGTACATGCTGCTAACCCATGCTGATGACTTGCTGTGCCTACAGCTGCACACAGTAGTGTCTCCACACACAGTACATGCTTCTAACCCAAGCTGATGACATGCTGTGTGTACAGCTGCACACAGTACATGCTTCTAACCCAAGCTGATGACATGCTGTGTGTACAGCTGCACACAGTACATGCTTCTAACCCATGCTGATGACTTGCTGTGCCTACAGCTGCACACAGTAGTGTCTCCACACACAGTACATGCTGCTAACCCATGCTGATGACTTGCTGTGCCTACAGCTGCACACAGTAGTGTCTCCACACACAGTACATGCTTCTAACCCAAGCTGATGACATGCTGTGTGTACAGCTGCACACAGTACATGCTTCTAACCCAAGCTGATGACATGCTGTGTGTACAGCTGCACACAGTACATGCTTCTAACCCAAGCTGATGACATGCTGTGCCTACAGCTGCACACAGTAGTGTCTCCACACACAGTACATGCTTCTAACCCAAGCTGATGACATGCTGTGTGTACAGCTGCACACAGTACATGCTTCTAACCCAAGCTGATGACATGCTGTGTGTACAGCTGCACACAGTACATGCTTCTAACCCAAGCTGATGACATGCTGTGTGTACAGCTGCACACAGTACATGCTTCTAACCCAAGCTGATGACATGCTGTGTGTACAGCTGCACACAGTACATGCTTCTAACCCATGCTGATGACTTGCTGTGCCCATAAGCTCCATACAGTAGGGTCTTGATACCCCCTCACCCCACATTTAAGGTTTTCATTTGACCCACCCTCAGGTTTTACAGGAACATCAAAATGCTGGTATTTTCAGAAGTTGTGTGTGGTGAAGAAGCTCGTGACCGCTGTGGCTGTCATTAAAGTACAGGGTGTCCATAATGTTTCGCACTGTTACACGTTTTAGGGGAACTGATACAAATTCTAAGTGGATGTTGTCATTTGTGTTTTGTTTGATTTGCATGTGTAATGGTTACAGAAACGTGGTGCTGCTATTAATTAATGAGACTGGTTCCAAAAAAATCCGTTGTTAATGAATTGCTGTATCTACATGTTATCCCCTTCAAAATAATTCCGCGAGAAGCTATATACTGCTCCATATTAGCCTTCCAGCCCTCGAAGCATCCCCTGAATTCATTTTGTGAGAGTGCTGTAAGTAACTCTGCCATCTTCTCCATACACCTCAGTTTTATTCAGGTGCACAAGAAACGTGATGTTTACTTGTTGCTTAGGTTTTTACAAGGCATGATCACTACAAGTTAAAAAGGCATAAAAAATTATTAGTTGATGCTGTGTCAGTGTAATGGGGCATGGTTTGGCATGCAACATGGGGAAGTTTCAGCAGTTAACTAGTATATGTTTATTTACTGTGGTGATGGACAATCAAGGTAAGGAGCTGCATGCAGTCTCATTATGTAATAATGCAGGTACTTATTATTACAATTCCAACAGCCTTTATCTACTTTTAAAACTGACTAGTTACATACACACTTTGACGCCTATATCAAGTTTATAAAGTGGATGAAGGCTTACATAAGACGACGACAACAAAGTGCACAACATCATTGTATATAATGTACAATTAAAATATTACAACTTCAACATGTTTTGAGCCTCTTCAGGTCATCTTCAGGGAGTGCACATCAGTTATATGTATAAAACATATATTTTGTGTAATTAAATTACGCTCAAATTGGGTTTAGATGATGTTAAATGGCTTGAAGGTTGCAGTAGAGACATAAATTAGGTGAAGTATCCCATATGCAGTGGTTCTTATAAATGTATTGGATTAAAAATGTTCTGAAAAGTATTAAAATAACAAAGTATGAGTATTAGAATAACATACAGTGTATGAAAAGTAAAACAACAATTGTATTTACATACAATATCATAGAAGCAGCCTGTGTGTGGTGCAGGTGTAAGCAGGGTGCTAAGAGTGAAGGTAGAGAGGAACGGTATACGATGGTGTGTGTCACGTGATGGCGTGTCTGAGTTGGAGGTCATAAATGAATTTGAATAAGGGATTACAGTCCCTGAGATATTTTTTCAGTTATGAGTTTGTTATTAGAACTATGTAGTTGAATATAAAACTGTAGAAGGGTATGCATGTATGGGCTTTTATTTACATGATGTAGAAGAGTTATGGTATCTTTAAGTGGTCGGTATTCAGGTATATTCTGCAGAACGTAAAGCATATGGTGACTGTGGATTGTTGTGTTGTCCATACCTTATATGTTCAGAGTACTTTTGTGTTAGGCTGCGGCCAGTTTGTCCCACATACGAAGAGTGGCATGAAGAACAGGACAGACTATCTCTGTCGCTCTTGGTATCATGCATTTTTTTGTGTAAGGCTGTCAAAAACTATTAGTGGTACGGAACGTTATGTAGACTTTTGTATGCATGAATATGTGACAGTTGCAATCTTCACATATTACATTGTACTTTACATACACTGTATGTTATTCTAATACTTGTACATTGTTATTTAATAATTTTCAGAACATTTGTACTCCTGTACATTAATAAGAACAACTGCATATGGAATACTTCACCTAATTAATGTCTCTACTGCAACCTTCAAGCCAGGTAACATCAAAACCTAATTTTGGCCTAATTTAATTACATGACATCTACGTTTTATACACATAATTAATGTGCAGTCCTTGAAAATGACCTGAAGAGGGTCAAAACATTTTAATTGTAAATTACATGTAATAATATTGTGCATTTTGTTGGTGTTGTGTTATATAATTATCAATTAAAGAATGGACATGAATAACATTAAATTTGGATAAAGGCTGTTTGAATTGTAATAAACCTACATTATTCAAAGCCACACCATATGCATGGAATGTAAAGTTGTTATTTAATACCTGCACCTCTTAGGACAATTTGAAACACTGAAAATAATTTATGGACCAGTAAAGTGCAAACTATTGAATATTCCAAGTGCTGACAAAATGGAAACATTAATACATTGCAAGATTTGAGGTTGTGACAGTGGTATTGCCGAGGATTCAAGTGTTTCTGGGATGTGACCCTGGGTTGTTGGGTGAGTGTTTCCCAGCATGTTGAAGGATAATAGTGCCAGCATTTTGAAGGGTCAAGCAGTCCTAAGGTTAGACTGCTCAACCCTTCAAATTGCTGACCCTCTTATCCCTCAAAATGTTGGACACCACTCACCCGACACAAGTGTCACATTCCAGAAGACCTGCTGGTTGTAAAACACTGCAACAAGGGCATCATTATTGAGTAATATTATTTTTCTTATTCACAAGACCAACTGGATAGCTCAATATAGCGACAAGAATGTGGGCTGGATAATCAAGAAACTGGTTCCATTCATGTTTGTGTGCAAGAGATATTTCTCATAAATGTCTGGGCTGGCTGTGATGCCCACCAGCCCTTGCATCATTGACTGAAATCTTGTATCTGCACTGAATCACATTTCTTGCCCTGTCTCAAGAGCTTACAGCAAGCCGTACTATGCTGGCTCCCCGACTTGCACACAGAATTGAGCAAAGATAGTCTGCGCAAGAGAACGAACGATGGTCTGTGCCTGCAAAGCGACTCGAACGAAACATACCGATCGGAATTTCCGGTATGATTGTTCGATTCTCGAATCGTTTTATGTATCGAAATTAATTTCAACGATACTGTAAGATGAGTAGAGGTTGGTTTTTGATTGATTTATTCCACGTATTTGGTAAAGATGCATTCATTTCTGAACAGTCGCAAATCGATGGCTGTGAAAACAAAGAGTTTTATCAGTGGTAAGTGTTACATACTGTTGGAGCAAAACTGAAGTTGTCAATGATGCAGTGCTGTTTGCATGTAACCTACACGTAACTGGTGAATGTATTGCATGTATTTAAAAGTTGGTATGTTATGGATATTGTTATTTTTCCAGTTGGCTGCCGATGTCAGCACTGGAATTCTCTGTGTGTTTACAAACACGGTAAGCGGCTGCATAGTCCGTACCAAATGTCATTGTCACCGTTGTCCACCGTTGTCAGTTCAGGTAACAGCGGTTATGGAACTCGGCAAAATGTTGTTCAGTTTAACGTGATACGTGCGTCAAACTGTAATGTACAAGACAGTCCTTTAATTCCATTCAGCCTGTCAAGCAGTTGCATGGTAGTTGTGAGACATTTGTATGTTGGCCATCGGTTGTACGACAAAGAACCCTTAAAGCCTTCATCTAAAGTTGAAGAAACAGTTCAAGCCTTGAAGGAAGACTTGAAAGATAAACCTTCTGTTGCTGTTGTGGCAGAGAAACCTCCACTTCTGACAAGAATTAAGAAGAAGATTGTTGATGAAGCATTACACTATTATCACGGTT
Organism: Reticulitermes speratus; assembly: GCA_021186555.1. Lineage (NCBI taxonomy): Eukaryota > Metazoa > Arthropoda > Insecta > Blattodea > Rhinotermitidae > Reticulitermes > Reticulitermes speratus. Next base: position 3,621,603 of record JAJKFL010000237.1, on the reverse strand, counting down.
TTCGTCTTCTTTTTATTGATATCAACGTATCAAGGAAGTTGGTGTGGAGAGTTCTGAATGGGAAGTCTCTTAATAGGCGAGAGCATAGACTGGTAATTACAAATTATTTAATTTTTTTGGTGGGGGTCTTTCAGAGTTTTGAATTGTGCACTTAGTAAGTAGTTGTTCAAATGGGTGAGCTGTACAGTTACTGTCATGCTATAATTGAAGAGGTGCTAACTATGGTAGTTCTTAGACCATTAGTCTATTTCTGGGTAAACATACAGAACAAGATATGCAGGAGTGTCTTCCTTAGGGCTCCCATAATACTGTTAAGGAAAACTGGGACATATTCAGAAATCTCTACTAAAAATCTGGGACATTTAGGAAAGAAAGGGGACACATTTTAAAAAGTAGATTTCCCACAGATGAGCTGTCACTCATACATATGCAAGTGCTTTAAGACAGCTATGTAAGACCCATATGCAAATGTGCATTTATTATATTTTGATTAATACTAAACAAAACCAAAAATGAAGTTGTGCATTTGCAAAGCAGTATTAAGTGGTATTAGGAAGGCAGACTATATAGCACACACAATCAATGTCTGTGTAAGATTCACAAAATTTGCTGTTTATCAGCAGTTACATGCTACATTTTCACGACATTGCAAACATTACCAAGTAAGTGCCTGATCAATTTCTGCCAAAACACACAAAACCAAAGGTAACAAACATTGAACTCACTAACCATTGGTGTAGGATGTGGCAAAATGCATTATTGCAGTGATGTGAGTGAGATATCTACCAAATCAAAAATTGGGACTGTTGGGCACCCTGAGAAAAGCTCTTGGGACACTACGACATTTCTTTTAAGAATGGGACAAATGGGAACCCTAGTTTTCCTGCCCATGCTCCTGCAGCATGAGCAAAACACTGCTTGTATGTCCAGTTCCATGATGTGAGATGTCTGTCGGGAAACCAGTAAAATAAGACAAAGTTTCACATGCACTGAGGTAATGTTAAGGAGTTTGAAAGCATAAAATATAGATTAATAACAGTAAAATAATAGCTTAAAACTCTGCAGGGAAGGTAATGTATATGGAGGGTCCAGTACTGTTGAGTGTAAACAAATCAGAACTAGTCCAGAATAGCAGAGCCACATTTTTATCTTTGTACCATACAGGTCAGTACTACTATATGTGCACCAGCTGCACAAATGCTGGAACTGGAGGAACACAATCCTCCTACATGTTTCAGCTTTAAATCGCCATTCTCAAAGAGATGTCAGTACAAAGGAATACATAATATTAATACATCAGCCTCCAATGTACAGTGTTAAAAGCACATAATAAGCAGCTACAGATATAACAATATGGATACTATGGCCAGTGTGATGCTGGTGCATTCCTTGTTAAATGCACTGATATGTTATTATTTACAACATGTGTAGTTACATGTACACAGACATCTGAGAATGAAGTTTTCGATCCAGAAGGATTTTAAGTCCCTGTGCCATATATGATGTAGAAAATAGGAAGTATTACTAATACAGGAATTATGGCTGATTCGATTTATTTTGAATATAAGAATCTGAGATACTTGATACGTGTACATAAAACATTGTTACTTCTTATGCCATGTCATCATTAACAGTGTGTCAGATGAAAGATATGGGACCGGTAATGTGCATGCAGTCCTCATTTAACATTCCCCCATATGGCATTATTTTGCTTTAATGTTGACAGGTTTTAGTGACTGAAGATTCGATGAATGTTGCCTGGACTTGGATTAATGTTATTTTTCACTGGTGGCTGGTGGGATCTTCAGTGGGCAGACCCTTTGAATATCTTAATTAATTGTTGTGAGAAAAATGCTCGATTGTGCGTTTTGCCGTACGTTGCGATTTTCAAAAGTGATCCTAATGTGACGTAAGGACTTGGTGTGTAGTGACTTGACAGAAAGGGGGATATATTTGAAGGCATCTGTTTACATGAAGGAACAGAGTAATGCTAAAGTTGTATTCAGAACAGTTGACACTGTACAGAATTTGAACTGAGTACCAGGCTTATATACAGCAGGATGTTAAGCGAGATTGATCAGTTCTTAGTGATCGTTGTTGGTGTTATGTCCTCTGCTGAATATGGAAAAGTCATGTGGTTAGACAGGACAAATTCCAGTTTGTACAACCTTTTATTGCTGTTTTATGGTAAAAGCAATCCCATTACAGGCCTGGACAGACCCTTAGGCTTCCAGGAGGTTGAGGCTCCCAGATTTCTAGACAGTCGGCACATGAAGGTGGTAAGGTTGTCAGCCCTACGCACTGGCCAGGCACCGGCACAGGAAATATTCCTGGTACTCATTTCTGTTGGAGGCTGAGTCGATCCCAGGGCCATAGTGCAACCGAAAGGATTATGTCAATGAAAAATTCCCAATGACACCATCGGGAATCGAGCCCGTGACGTTCCAGCTTGTAGCACAGTGTCTCAACCAAATGCGCCACCGTGTGCCGCTGTTTTATGACCATACAGAAATAGATGACATTTTTGGGCATAATTTTTCCAAACTATCTTCAGGTTTGTTACAAGAGAGCATGCAGGGCGGGTTCCACTTCATGTATGTACAATGCATATGGAAGGATTCAGATCTCAGTAGCTTTACAAAATTTGTAGTTTATGACAAGGGTTTGCAAGTCCTGGGTGTCAGGTTGCCCTGATGACTAAATTTCATACAGTGGCACCTGATATTTGTAAGTCCTCAGCATGTAACTTGCTTCATGTTACCCTTCTGCTACCTAGAATTTTTACGTGGTTCCTAGATGTTTGGAAAATTTGTACACCCCTGGTGTATGAATTCTTTCATATAAATTGTCAGTTGTTACAAATTCTAATATAGTCTATATAATCTTAGTTTATTATATGTCTCTGACATCTCTTTGTTTGACTATGAATTTAAACGTTTTTTTTTTTTGCGAATTTGTTTTAAATAGTGCTGTTGTTGTGTCAGTTGTGGTATGTGTTAACAATTGTTCCCTTTTAAAAATACATTTTTGTTCCTTTAAAAATTGTGGTTCTAATTTAAGGTAAAATTCAGTGTAGAACCATTAATAAAATGAATGTAGCTGAAAAATGTCTATCTCTGTATGACCAGAATGTAGTGATAAATGCTGTATCAACTGAAAATTTTCTTTTCTAACTAGTACAGCTCACACAATGCAATGTGTTGTACAATACTAGTCATTCAGACTTTCAGTTATGTTTACAGTGAAGGTTCTCCAGTATTTAAGGATGAAAGTCTGGGACTTGCATGTAAGATTGGAATTACATACAAAGCCACCAAATTCTGATATTGTTGTAATAAGATGCAGTGTATTTAAAATCCAGGACAGTATACAAAAGTACACTGTTACATATAAATTCATGGTACTGGTACACTTTTCTGACGTTTCATACATAAGGAATAAAACAAACTACCATATTGTTTAGATCGTGTATTATATTTACCTGAATATAAGATGGGAATGTTTTCCTGATTCATCATACGAAAAATCGAGGTCACCTTGTAATCATGTGTAAAGTTAAACATGTTCTGTATAGATATTTTCCTCAAAACAGAAGATTTTCAAAGGGAATCATCTTATACAGGGTGCGCCAAAAACACCTGATGGTTTTTGAAATTTGAAAAACAGCGTGCCCGCTAAGCGGCGCTTCCATACTGACCGTCACCATGTACAGCGATGTTTGGAGTTTAGTTGAGATGGAGCGCTGGTCGGTACAACACCGTATTGCGGCAGTGAACTGTTTATCAAAACAGTCTGTTACAGCTACACAGGGTGGTTTCCGACAGCAGTTTCAGATCTTGCAGTACCAGACTACTTCCTTTGGGGTTACGTCAAAAGCAAGGTACACGAAACACGTCCTGCCACCATTGATGACTTAAAGCAGCGAATTCGTGAGTGTACTCCCTAAGGAAATGTTACGTGTTATGACAGCCTTTCCGTCGCGACTGCAGCAGTGTATTGAACGACATGGTGGTCACCTACAAAGTGTCATATTCAAACAGTAATGATTCAGATGAATTTTCATGGACATGGAATGTGCCTGATAGTCTTAATAAAATTTTTCCACTTTGCCTTAAAATGTTACTTCATTTCAAAAAGCGTCAGGTGTTTTTGGCGCACCCTGTATTTGGGTATGTATGGTATGTAAAACAACCTGTGTTTCTGCTATTATTCTTTTTTATTTCTCTCTGTTTATTTAGCTGGTGCGGACAGTGTCGGACTTGTTTCGATTAGTCCCTTTCTCAGTATTCGTCATTGTTCCATTCATGGAGTTGCTTCTTCCTGTAGCTATTAAGCTGTTTCCTGGCATGCTTCCTTCTACTTTTCAGACTGCAACTGAGAAGGTAAGTGGTTAAGATCATTTAGTATGAATGACAGTTTTGTTTACAGTTATAGATAGTGGAATAATGTTGCTTTTTTTATAGTGCCGTACATAATTTCTAATTTCAGGATGAAAAAATGAAGCAAGCCCTTAAAGTAAAACTAGAAATGGCCAAATTCCTCCAACAGACTTTGGATGATATGGCTGTTCAAGGCAAGGGGCGAAGCTCTGAAGCTGCCAAGGAGTTTGCAGAATTCTTTGTTAAGGTGAAGTGTTACTTCAGATTTCCATATCTTGGTGCCCGGTTGACCGTATGAGGTTCTGAAGTGGTGTTAACATACCCAGTATGTAGCATCAGTAGTGTTCAGGTTAGCCCCTGGAAGTTTTGTGTTTTGATAAATCTGTAAGAAACGTGCTTCGCTTGGGGGGGGCAGTCTTTTTGTAAAGTGGAAAATATAGCAGTAGTGTACAATATTTTGATTCGGCAACAATTACTTATGAATAATTTTTACTTGATATGTTACGTGCTGTAAGTACACAGGGTAATCATATTAATGGTACTCCGATCTTTCACTTTGCAGATACTTGCTTTATTGCACAATGCTAATTTGTACCTGTTATTTGTTTTTTAAGGACTGGGTTTTTGCTGTTATGTACAGACAGAGTGTAAGGTGGGTCAGTACACTGGCATTGGTACTGCCACTGACTTTGCTTTATAAATTTTTGTCATATGGACAGTTTTTGTGATATTTATTATGTCTGTGAAGTGAGGGATTAGAGTACTAGTATTCTTTCTAATACAAAAGGACTACACTGTGCTTTTATTTATGATTAGTGCTTAACATTGGTCTAATACAAGTCTGTGAAAAGTGATTCTGAACTGTATGATTCTTGTGATGACATTTGTTTTAAGTTTTTATAAATTCATAATCGTAATATTCCTTGAATTTTAAGTTTGATCTTGATACTACAATTAAAATACAGGCAAAGACTTGTCTTGTACCAACCAGATCCTGTTGGTGATCTTCTGAGCAACGGATATCAGCGTTCCTGATGTGGCATGGCACTCCATACACTGTGAAATTGATATGCTGTTTGTTTTGGTGTCTTTCAGTTTATAATAATCTTTTAGAGAAAGTTTTCCATTGACAGATTTCATTCTTCAGTCACAGTATCATAATGCCTAATTTACAAGGAAGTGTTCAAACATAAGGTAACCAATACTCTGATGCCAAGAACTCTATTCTGAATTTGACCTTTTGGCGATGAATTCAGATATTTAAATTTTATCGCACTCTTTATGTAAAATGTGAATATTTTATGAACCAAAAAAGGTAACATTATGAAATGTGCAGCATTTTGTGGAGAAAAAAATGGAGATTGTGCAGCATGTCACAGAAAGTTTGGTAATTGTTGACTAAATGTATAAAATGCAGTCGCTGAGGGGTAACAGTATGCCCGTCCTATATATAGGACGCACGGTGGCTAAATGTTGATACGTACATGGTACATGGATAGCAGAAGGTACACAGCAGACTTGCATATAGTTATCATTGACGTTTAAGTATTTGTCCCACATGGTACCGTGACACATATACCAACGTAGAAGAAATTTGTGTCAAGTGTCTATAACCAGGAGCTGACAGCTTACCTATTTCTCTTTTCTTTACGCTTCATTCCTTGATAATTATCCATCAATGAAGATAAAGTGAAATGTTTTAATTTTTTTTTATATTGTTCATTCCGTGCCTTGTCAATAACTAATTCCCATTTTGTTGGTCTGAGTGTTTTGATGTTTGAGAATGGGATGTGTGTGGTAATGGAATATTTTTTAAATGCTTTTAATGTTCACAGGTACGCACAACTGGAGAACAAGCAACTAATGAAGAAATAATGAAATTTTCCAAGCTATTTGAGGATGAGATTACTCTGGATTCATTGTCTCGACCCCAGCTTACGGCATTGTGTCGCGTACTGGAAATACAGCCAATTGGGACAAACAACTTTCTTAGATTTCATCTTCGGATGAAGCTGAGAAGTCTGGCTGCTGATGACAAGGTTCTTGTGTGATTTTGTTTAGAATTTTGATTGTGAATTTCCCACCTTATTAGCCTAGCCACATATGGTGACACATCTGTTTTCATGATCCACTTCCTTCATTTGCACCCATTTTATTCCATTTTGCTTGTGCATAGACATCTTGATTGTTTAGCGTAGTTAACTGATGCCCTCTTTTCAATTTGGAGTACGAGACAGATGTTCGAGATCCACTTATGAAGTGTTCTTTACAAAGTGAAAAAAGAATGAGTGATGTGAAGACCATGTCCATCTATATCTGTCTGTCTGTGATCTAATATCAGTGATTGAACCATTTGTTGGATTTGTATTTAATTCTGTATAGGAGTTCTGTACAGAAAGTTTTCAAGCAAGTTTGCATTTGATGAAAATCGGCTTGGTGACAGTCATACTTACGAGCGTAAGTTAATTTATACTTCCTGTATTTCTTGACTGATTGTGTGAAATTCAATGTAGAAGATCTCTGTGTCATGTTGAGCAGTTATGAGTTCCATGAAGGCCAGTGCAGTGAAAACAATACTGTACTTGACATCATAAATGAATATTTGCCCTATTTTCTACATCTTTGCCAGATTTGGATAACATTTGGTGCAAGAAATGTCTACAAAATTTTATTGAGTGCCTGAGTTTTCTAAAAATAGGTACAGTGAAAACTGTACTTTACTTGAGGACATGAATGAAGTTTTTCCTGTACTTTGTACATTTTTCACCCAATTTTGATAAAATTTGTTACAAGAGATGTCTACAAAAATTTGTTGAGTGACTGAGTTTCATAAAAATTGGTACAATGAAAGCCATACCTTACTTGAGGGCATAAATTAATTTATGCCCCAACTTTCTACATTTTTTGTCTGATTTGGCTAAAATTTGGTACAAGAGATACCCACAAAAATTTATTGAGTGACTGAGTTTCATAAAAACTGGTACGGTGAAACCCATACTTTACTTAGGGGTAGATGTAAATGAATTTCTGTTTGTACTTTCCACATCTATTATATGATTTTATGAAATTTGGCACATAATGCTGTTGGGCATTTGTGTGGTTTGTGAAAGTCAGTGCAGGGAAGGAAATACTTTTCTTATGAGTTGAAATTAAATTACATTGTTGTTTGATGTGTGAAAACATATGATTTTTTAAAGTAAATAATGCTGTATTAAAGTCTGAATACTATGTCACAGAGTGTGCCATTTGCAATCCTATTGTTTTCTTTTCAGAAGCCACTTGTGGTGTCTTCTAAGTTTCGATAGTACTTTTGTCTAATTAAAAGTGTTAGACACCAACATATGCACTATATTCTCATAAGTAAGTCAATTACCCCTACATGTTTCGGCTTTTAACAAGCCATCCTCAGGGGGTCAAAATTTTACATAAACTTTACATCCATTAGTTCAATTTTAACACCTTGTACATCCACATAGAATAAAATGAAATCTTGATACCCAATGGATTATGGTATTATTACGTCCAACTGTCGAATTATGTAAAATCCAGGGGATGTGTTTTACTGGTCTTTCGTAAAAGGTTAAAGGATTCTTTAAAAATTACGTATCTATTGTTGTTTATAAATTAATGGCAGTCCTGTTTTGTATACATGTTATCTGGTTGCGTTGTCAACGCAACCAGCCGGTGCAGATCACAACACAGGACATGTAGCAACATAATACAGGGTAACTTCAACCTACTTGAGATAACATGTATACAAAACAGGACTGCCATTAATTTATAAACAACAATAGATATGTAATTTTTAAAGAATCCTTTAACCTTTAATGAAAGACTAGTAAAACACATCCCCTGGATTTTATAAAATTCGACAGTTGGACGTAATGATACAGTAATGCATTGGGTATCAGGATTTTATTTTATTCCATGTGGATGTACGAGGTGTTAAAATTGAACTAATGGATGTAAAGTTTATGTAAAACTTTGACACCCTGAGGATGGCTTGTTAAAAGCCGAAACATGTAGGGGTAATTGACTTACTTATGAGAATATATTGCATATGTTGGTGTCTAAAACTTTTAATTAGTTGTCAAGATGCACGGTGAACATTATGTGAAAAAAAGTAGTTTTGTCTGTTTTGAAGCACAAGTTTATGCAGGCACAGTGTTATTTTGAAAAATGCTACTTTTTGATAAAATGCAAATTGTGAAGTCACTTCACAAAGTGAGACTTTGAGTAATACTGAGTAATACAAGCTAGAAGAACTATGAAATGAGTGGTAGTGTCTCAGCAGATCCTACTGTACCTGCATCAAGTGGAACAATTTAGTTCTAATTGCCGTAGTATGATAATTCAGGCAGTCTGGACAGTAATTGCTCACATCATGTATGCACTGATATCCCCCCCTCCACATTTTAAATTTCAAGAACTGTAACTTGCTTTAACATTGGAGACATCTAAACCCAATTTTAAAACTTTGGAGAAGTTTTCATGTAGTCTTAGAAGTGAATATACTGTATTATGCTGTGTTGTTATTGTCTCAGAATCTCTTTGAAAATGCTGAGTGGCATGTGACATTATTTGATAATTAAGACAATTCCAGAAGCACAAGTTGTGACACACACACACACACACACATATATATAATTTAGTTGAATAACCCATTTTAAGTTCAGAAAAAGTATTTCAGGCCCCATCAGTGTGACAGTCATCAATTTTCAGTAGCTAAGACTCTTTTGAAAGTGCTACCATAGTTTTTTTTTTTATGTTTTGAGTTTTGTGGTTCATATTTTCTGAGAAAGAAGTTTCTGTTATCTGCCATTACAGGTATTAAATAGCATTCCAGTGATGTGATTAGTAAGTGAATGAAGAGTACAGAGGTGAATGGAAGTACTTTGCTTCATTCCAGGTAATACAGAAGGAGGGTATAGAGTCTCTGACTGCAGCTGAACTTCAACAGACTTGCAGAACAAGAGGCATGAGGGCATATGGCATGTCTGAGGATGCTCTGAGGATGCAGCTAGCACAATGGCTTGACCTGAGCCTTGAAAAGAAAGTCCCTCCTTCGCTATTATTGCTGTCTAGAGCTCTTCTGCTCCCAGACAGGATCCCAACAAGTGATCAGCTCAAGGCTACAATTTCTGTTCTACCTGATACTGTTGTAAGTTAATTTGCAATCAAAATATGTATTAATAGCACATACTTAGGATCTATGCAAGCTTGATATAATGAGAATTTAAAAATGTTCTTTCTAATGGGTACTCGTATTAATGAAAAATGGTTGAAATACAGCGCAATTCAAAAAGAAGGTACCACTTCCATGTGTTTATAATGAAATAACCAGTGAGCCTACAATGGTGTGATAATGATGTATTAACTTTATATTATATGTACCGTGCATTCTGTCTTAAGTTTAAGTTAAACCAACTAATGCACAAGAATTATTAACAAAGTATATTTGTAACCCCTACATAAGTTTCGGCAATCAAGTTGCCATCCTCAGGAGGCACATCAAAGAATCACAAATATCTATGTCATCCAGATACACACACATTTGGCGTTATAATGGAATTACACATGCCACTCACAATATTAATTCTGTCTATTTATTTTAATATTGTGAGCGGCATGTGTACTTCCATTATAATGCCAAATGTATGTGTATCTGGATGCCATAGATACTTGTGATTCTTTGATGTGCCCCCTGAGGATGGCAACTTGATTGCCAAAACGTATGTAGGGTTAATAATTCTTGTGCATTAGTTGGTTTAACTTAAACTTTAACTTTAACTTTAACTTAAACTTTGCAAACCCTCCATGTGGGAACCCCATGTTACATGGCACACATCGAACGAATGTTCCAATCCTGCCCAGACTCTGATCATCATGTCCCTGTTTATGGATATCACAGTGGTGATGATGCACATTCTCATATTTTGCAGGGGTGCTATGTAGATAGTGTCCTTGGGCTTTCTTGCTTGTGGATCAGTTCTGGAGTGTGTATAGAGCAGCCATTGCGCAGTTTTTGCGAACTGCAGGCCACAGGATATCTTGTGTTATGGATCCGTGATTTTCGTGACCAGCTCTCCCCAGCGCAAATCATTGAAAAATTTTCCTGCATTAATGACAAACAGACTTTGAGAGTTTTCCTAATATCTGATGCATATCATGCCATTGGTCACTCACTGCTTACTTTATTATAAACGTGAAAATATTACCTTCTTTTTGAGTTGCCCTGTATATATTCTTCAAGTCCATCTTCTCACTTCAGATTGTGTGTGTGTGCGTCTTGCCATTGGATGCCAGGGTTTTGAGAATATTAATATGGGTGTAGCAACATTTATGCTGTTTGAAGTGGTTATTGTGACAAAGAGTAATCAAACATTCTGCACGTATTTAGTGGTCTTCACATTATTTTCACTGTGCATTTTGATTCAATTAGCAGTATTATAACCAACAAATGCACTTTTTGTATTTCTGTTATACTTTTACCCTACATATGTTTCGGCTGTGGTCCAGCCATCATCACGGTACACTAGTAGGTTCACTTCACTGGCACCAGTTCATTTGGTATTATCACACGTCATCACAATGTTTTTGTACCTTCTGTTCACTTTCAAATGTAGGTTGTGTTCGTCTTACGTCAAAAGCTTGAGGTATAACACTGTGGGTTGTAGTTATAAAACAGAATATCGTTGGTAGTAGTTAAAACATTAAAGTTGTTAAAATTGTTAAAAATTGTTGAAATTACTGGCAGATGGTTTTTTATTGGATGTTGACATCCACGTCCTGTTGTTGCTAGTGTCTTGTTGTGGTTGTGACTCACAACCACAACAAGACAGGACGTTCCAGGATGGACGCTGGTTACGGAGTGAAGTCAAAACTCAGACAATGAAGGACAGGAGAGGTGAAGGATGAGGGGAACAGGAAAGTGAAAGTTTTGGAAGGAGACGGAGGAGTACCTATATGTAGTATAACTGTGCTATTGTGTCCAACACGGCACACAGTACTCATAATCTGGAATGTGAATTGCCTTCTCCAGCACAGCCAGAGGGTAACTTAATGGTACCTGTACAGATAACCTGCTGTAAGTCACTTGGGAATGAAAAATGTGGGACAGTCTATACACCAAGTTACAGAACATTTGGTGCTAGTCAGGAATTGCACGTAGGGTGATTATATGAAGAAGGGTGTAGTTAAGTTTCAAGTCTTTTGGGATGTGACACTGTGCGACTGGGTGAGCAGTTATGGATGCTTCAAAGGATCATATTGTCTCTGTCTTCAGGGTCAAGTAGTTCTTGTACTGCTTGACATTGAAGATGGAGGGTAAATGATCCTTCGAAACATGTTGGCAGATGATAGTGCAGTGAACATATGTATTATTTTAATGTTCATATTTGTGATTTTTCTTGTGACTACTTTGATTTTCTTCTGTTACCAGGTGACACAGACAAAGGCAGCCATTGGAGAACGTGAGGGTAAGATAGACAATAAGATAAAGATTGAAATCATTAAGGAAGAGGTGCGCAAAATTGATGAGGAGCATCAGGAACAAAAGGAAGAAGAGACGAAAGAGATTGAAAGGGTCAGTATGATTCTTTACTGATTAAGTTCTTGTGAAGCATCCATAATTAGATTAATGTAAAGACACAGTCCTGAGACTATATAATCTTAGCTATTGAGAGTGTCATTAAATAACATACTTACAAAGAAAAAAACACAGTTTATACATGGCTTCTCTTGCCAAAATCTATACTGTTCTTCCATTAAATGTCCTCTAAGAGCTTCTTTATTTTACCTTGTAATATTTTTGCATATAATTTTATTCAGTCCGTGTGACTTTGGTCCCTTGTCACCATGTGTGCCCTAGATACAGATAGATGTGATGGCCTCCAGATATAGAGGGTAGCCCTGAATATAGAGAATAATGTGTCACATTCAACTGGAGGTGATGCTCCAGCTGTGGGGTTGGACGAGGTGCTAAAAGCTACACTCAGTAAAGTGTTACGTAGGCCTGCATATTTGGATGAATTATTTGCAGTTACCTGTGCAATAGCAAATGCTCATGAAATTTGGAAACTGAAATACCAGGAGTTTCTCTAGGTCAATTTAATTGAATACAGCAAGGGTATCAGCATATATAAGTTAAATTTGGTGGGAGTACAGGAGGTGAGATGGGACTAGGGTGGTTGTGAGCTGGCAGGCGATTGGTCAGTATTAAAGTGGGAATGAAAATCGTCAGCTGGGAACACCATTTTTTGTACATAACAGAATTGTATCAGCAGTTCAGATGAACTCTTTTGGGTTTTGACACTGTTACTTCATGGGTTGACAGCACTGTTCTGGAGGCATGTGCTGCCTTCATTTTCAGGATAGTTGGAAAAACATCAGGTTGACGCTGCAGTGCTTAGGGGAGGAATTGGGTTAATGTGGCCAATCATAACCATGGAAATGGGAGAGGAATGGATCTTGGTGCATGCCAATAGGAACTGTGAAATGGTAAATTTCAGAAAGGCAGGGTGTTGATTGGCTGTATCAGTGTCAGCACAGTGCCAAGGGTGCATAATGTGTAGTGAGTGTGTGAAAGTACATACCTATGGCCCATTTCTGTGTTCTGTGGGAGGTGATAAGCCCAACTTGTGAAGACACAGATAGTGACTTTGTCCTGTCCTTAGAGATAACTTTGTGCTTCCTTTCCTTCAGGGCTTGAGTAAGATGCTGCCGTGGCTTGCATAAGGGGAACCTGCTCCTCCAGGTCATGTTATTAGGGTAAAGCCTGATTTCTCTTGCTTCTGCTGTTGTGCAGTCCATGAGTCAGGATTTCTTTGCCAGGGTGGTGGTGTTAAGCAGGTTCCTTTCCGAGAAATTGTGGACAAGATGGCTTCTTGCTAAGCCGGCCATGGCAGCCTCTTGTCTGCTCCCTGGGAGGAAAGGAAGCAAGTGTTCTGCTAGCTCAGCACAGTCTTGGCTCCCTGCAGCAGCACCACCTATTCTTGTGCCCATATAAATAGGGCTTATCACGTCTTGTTTCTGGAGTTGTACAAGCTCGACACAGTCTTGGCTGCCTGTGGCAACACTGCCTATACCTGTGCCCTTATAAACAGGCCTTATCACTTTTCATTTCCCACATTCTCATCCATTATAGCGAAGAAGGACCACACAAGTAGTTTCACACAAAATAGTCCTGAAGGGGGCCATTTACATCCTGGTTCCCCAGCTTTACCATTTCGCAGTTCTTCATTAAATAAATGTAATGTTTAATTTTCTGTTGGTACAATTTTTGTGTGTTGTAGTTTAAGTTTCCTCCGTCAGTGTTAAAGCTTGCTTTTGGAACACTGAAAATTTTCGTCTTTGAGTATGCCATGAAATGGTTGGCCATTTCCCTAACCATTGATCTATAAACCAGTGTGACAGCTGATCTTTCATGCAAATCCACTGAGAGCACAGATTGAAATATTCATTCTCTGCATTGTACATTGTCAAATTAGGAAATACAGGAAGTTCAGTTGAAAACCAAACTCAGAAACATGGCACGCTTAACATCCTTACATTTTCACGTTATTTTCACCGTGCATTTTGATTCAATTAGCAGTATTATAACCAACAAATGCACTCCAAAGACAACCACAGACAGGGCACTCAGTCACAACCACAACAAGACACTAGCAACAACAGGCACTCAGTCATAACCACAACAAGACACTAGCAACAACAGGCACTCAGTCACAACCACAACAAGACTCTAGCAACAACAGGCACTCAGTCACAACCACAACAAGACACTAGCAACAACAGGCACTCGTCACAACCACAACAAGACACTAGCAACAACAGGCACTCAGTCACAACCACAAAAAGACACTAGCAACAACAGGCACTCAGTCACAACCACAACAAGACACTAGCAACAACAGGCACTCAGTCACAACCACAAAAAGACACTAGCAACAACAGGCACTCAGTCACAACCACAACAAGACACTAGCAACAACAGGCACTCAGTCACAACCACAAAAAGACACTAGCAACAACAGGCACTCAGTCACAACCACAACAAGACACTAGCAACAACAGGCACTCAGTCACAACCACAAAAAGACACTAGCAACAACAGGCATGCAGTCACAACCACAACAAGACACTAGCAACAACAGGCACTCAGTCACAACCACAAAAAGACACTAGCAACAACAGGCACTCAGTCACAACCACAACAAGACACTAGCAACAACAGGCACTCAGTCACAACCACAAAAAGACACTAGCAACAACAGGCACTCAGTCACAACCACAAAAAGACACTAGCAACAACAGGACGCGGATGTCAACATCTAATAAAAGAAACCATCTGCCAGCAATTTCAACAATTTTTAACAATTTTAACAACTGTAATGTTTTAACTACTATCAACGAGATGCTGTTTTATATCTACAACCCAAAGTATCATACCTCAAGCTTTTAACGCAAGACGAACACAACCTGCATTTGAGAGTGAACAGAAGCTACAAAAATCAAAAACATTGTGATGACTTGTGATAATACCAAATGAACCAGTGCCAGTGAAGTGAACCTACTGGTGTACCGTGATGATGGCTGGACCACAGCCGAAACATATGTAGGGTAAAAGTGTATCAGAAATACAAAAAGTGCATTTGTTGGTTATAATTCTGCTAAGCCTTACATTTATTACTTTGAATTATCCCCCCCCCCACGAATTCTTTATACATGAACTTCTCCCATTATTGCACACATTTTCCATTCCATTGTATTTTTTATAAACTCCTCCAGTTCCTTAGAACTGTTAACCCTTGAGTGCTGGCCTTGGTGCACTGTACACTTGTGGAAGCATAAAGGTATTGTAAATTTATAACCCCTCCATTTTGGGCAGTATTTGAAACTTAAACCTCATTGTCATTGAAGGGTTAATAATTTTATTTTGTTTCCAAGACTGCACCAATGTACACATTTTGTTTCTTGAGGTATTCTGTCAGTTTCAGTTCATTATTTTGAAGTACGTTCATATTCCATATTTTCTGCAGCTTGAAATCATTTCTGATTTTACTTGCTGTATATGTATTCTGTGTGTCAGTTTGGTTTCCTTGCAATATCTTATCAGTCAACATTTCTACATAACAGTTTATGAGCCTGTTGATGGATTAGTTTGGTGGTGGGTCTGCCACCTTACTGTTCCCAGGCATGCAAAGTGTTTTGTTCAAGGCTACTGTCTATAGATATGTTACATTCTTTGGCTGTATGTCCTGTCAGCCATTTGACATTGTGTACTTCCTGCCAGGTCCAGCTGTCACTGACATCAGGAAACAGACAGTGTGATTTGCTGATTTAACATGAGATTGTTTAAAAAATTTACTTAGGAAGAAAAGGAAATACTTGTGGACAAGGCTCCAATTATCACCCAGGATATTGGAATTCAGCCGCAAATCCTTCATGCCACTGCGTTAGAAGAACCACAAATTGCAGATGACAGCAGAAAGAAAGAGGCATGTATCTTTTGTCACTGATTATTGTTACCTTTTAACTAAAGTTATGCTTGTTAATTGGGTACTTATACTGTTGTTACTTATTAGTTGATTCTCTGTGCTTCATTTTCAACATCTTATTATATTACATAAATCATCTTCAAACTTTGTTTTACCCCTGTATGTGGTAGCAGTTGACAGAACATTGTAGGCATGTTCATATCGCTGCTAAGCAACTGTTACAAGTTCTCCATCTGTCTGTCTGCATGATACAACTCAAGAACCACTGAATGGATTTTAATGAAATTTGGTATTACTGAATTTTACAAAAATTTGTGTTGTGAATGCAGTTATTTTGATTGGGCAGTTCTGATGACCACTTTATGTGAAGACCTCCTTGCACTTCTGTGCACATGTTGAGCAGAGCTCACTATATGTTTATTAGAGCAAGAAATATTTTGGGAGCAGTTATAGAGAAGAAACGTTCTTTATGATGCGTGCAGTTTTTCTCCAGGTCTTATAATTTTGCAGATAATTCAGCAAAAGTGACCCTATGTGTACCTTTCCAAACTTGCATGTTCAACAGTCAACAGCAGTCTGCCTAACATTTGTGATTTGTGATTATGGAAGGTTGTTACTGTTGACAGTAATTATACAGAGCTTATTCCCTACCTAATGTATAGATCTGCATGTATTTTAATATGTATTTAATTAATATATTATTGAATATGCTGCCACAGTTATGCAACTAATTTAACATTGTCTGTTTTAAGAAAATTTAACAAATAAAGAATGAATATCCCAGAAGTGTGTGTTATGTGTTCATTTACATCTTGTTTTTAGATAAGATCAGAACACATACAGAAATGAACTGCAATGTATATGCATGAGGTGTCTTGGTGGAGTTTGAATAGGTGAACATGTATCTGATGCATGTTCAGTTTACAAGGGACTAAAATAATATGATGCTGATTTCACTGGCTGTGAGATGTAAGCACAGGCCGGCAGCTGCTTGATTGCTGGGTTTGCAGGTTCCAACTCCACTGAGGGCATGGATGTTTATCTCTTGTGTTGTGTGGCGTGTAGGTAGCGGCCTCTGTGACAAGCTGATCACTTGCTTAGAGGAGTCTTACTGGATGTATGTGTCTAATTGCGTGTGATCTAGAAACCTCAAAAGAGGTAGCCTAGATCTGATTTGGGCTGTAGTGCCAGAGAGGGGGGAAAAGAGAGAGAGAGAGAGAGAGATTACTTACTGTCACTGCTTATTTAAATTTACCTTTAGAAAAGTTTATCAGGAATGTCCAAGAGAAGCAGTAAGGACTGGAATTCAATGATCTAAGGGAGGTTCTTTGTTTTTCCGGGAGAATACATGTCTAGAATTTGTAGTAAGCATCTTCGTATTCGTAAGGCAAGTTGCATATTGAACATTTATTTTAATGATGTAGGTGTTTGATTTGTTGTTTGGGCTTTCAGGAGTTACGAGCCACAGACTTTGAAGCTCTTGAGGATGCACTGGATACTTTGAGCAAGGGTAAAAAGATTTTAGTTGAAAAGGAATTGGATGATTTGAAGGAAGAATTGGCAGAATACCAGGAAGTAAGTAGATATGTGTTTACTGTCAGACATTTTGTGAATGAAGTAAGTAGATATGTGCTTACTGTCAGACATTTTGTGAATGAAGTAAGTAGATATGTGTTTACTGTCAGACATTTTGTGAATGAAGTAAGTAGATATGTGCTTACTGTCGGACATTTTGTGAATGAAGTAAGTAGATATGTGCTTACTGTCAGATATTTGGTGAATGAAGTAAGTATATTTGTGCGTACTGTCAGACATTCTGTGAACGAAGTAGTTCCAAACACTGTTCTTTAATGACTGTGATTCACTTTTCAGCTACTTCATTCTTTTTCCAAGCAATTCCTTTAAAAGTTCCTCTTATTTGTATTTATTATCTCTGTCATTACTATACTCCTGCTCCTTGGACATATATATGCTTCCTGCTTGATGTGTAAGTGCTTTAAACTGCTGCTATATTAACTACATATTTGTTACATCTATAGCTTCCTCCTGTTTCCATTGATTATCTCTGTCATTATTACACTGCTGCTTCTCAGACATAATAGACACTTCCTGTTTGAAGTGTAAGTGGTTTAAACTGCTGCTATACTAACTACATATTCCTGACACCTGTAGCTGCATGTCACATTGTCATGACTGATCGCTTTACATTGCAAATATATAGATCATCCCTACTTCTTTTTAATAATTCTGCATTATAATCGCTACCAACCATTGATTTTTCCGCTAGGCATATCTGTTCAGACAAAGGCTCTGCCCACTGGTGAGCACTCTTGTTGTGTGTATGCTCCCTTTCCTTTCTCTATCCATCTCGTAACTGCTGTCCTTGTGTTGTTGTGCACCTTTTCCTTTGTCCCTCTATGAGTTCCTTCCATGTGCCATGCACCTTTCCCTTTGTCCCTGTCTGAGTGTTCTCCTTTTGTCTTCATGCACTTTTTCCTTTGTCCACCTTTGAGTTTTCTCCTTGTGTCTTTGTGCACCTTTTCCTTTGTCCATCTCTCATTGCACTTCTTGTGTCTTTGTGCACCTTTTTCTTTGTCTGTCTCTGATTGCTCTCCTTGTGTCTTTGTGTATCTTTTCCTGTGTCTGTCCATCTCTGAGTTTTTTCCCAGTGTTTTTGTGTGCCGTTTCCATTGTGAATGCTCTCCTTATGTGTATGTTTACATTTTCCCTTCTTTGTTCACTGTACATGCTCCTTGTCTGTCTGTCTAGCTTTTTCCTACTCTGTTTTGTATGTCTTCCTTCACTTGGTCTCTTCTGTTGTTATTTGTTTGCCATCTTCAATTTTGATCATTCAGTAGGAATCATATTGTAATCTGTGCATGATTGTATCTTTATTACTTTAGCTATGGTTTGGTTAACATTTTTATATTTCCACCCTCAGGTCTTGCCTAAAAATCCTGGTTTTAGATTTTATCCATTTATTGATTATTTTGTGCTTATACTTACAAAGATATAAATTATATTATTTTATAAGATGCAGTCATATGATGTACATAATCTATATAACTTTTGTTTTATGTGTAAAAGAATGACAGTCATGGTAAAGCCTTAGATGTGTTGTACATGAGAGCACTGCCTCTGCTGTGCATGACTCTGTCCAGTACAGTACAATAGTGCAGCAATACTGAATCTTGGTTTGTATCCTAGAGGTGCTTTGTTGAAATAAAACAACATAGCTGCATGGGGTGTCATATTTGAATTATGGTCCTCCAAGCTGTGACACTATGTGGTCTGGTGGGTGATTACAAGCTTTTCATTGAAACCTGCTGTGACTGGCTAGCCTGCAGATAGAGGCAACAGTTTGTTGCAAAGCCTTGGTAACCACCTACCAGACCACGTGATATAATTTGGAAGACCTTATTGTAAACCTTTGCTGCTGTAAAAACCTCATCTCATGTGAGGATTTTTATAGTTTTTGTGTAGTTTCATCAGGCAGATGGTGGCATTGACTGTAAAATTTGCCATGGTGGTTTTCTTCTGTCCTTTCCAATATCTTGTCATTTTGTTGAGTGTTCAGAAATGTACGCAGTTAGCAATGCCATTAACCCCCCCACCATCTCTACAGTGTACTTCTTACTAAATTCTAATGTATGTTAAATTGTGGAATTTTGAGTTATGGCAGAGATTGTAATTTATGGTGTTGCTGTAGTTTTGTTGGATTACTTTTTTGTACTGCCCACCACATCTTTGTGCTGTCCATTTTGTGTGATATATCTTATATTTTGTGTCATGTTTGTGAAGACCACTATGCCTGCAGTATTGGTATGTTGTGGTGTCTGTGAATGCTGTATGGGAACTTGTACCAACACTAAAGTTCCAACTAATTTGAACATCAGTTGTTTATATACAATTAACTTGTAAGAATACCTTGATGGCAGCAAATGCTAACCACATGTAATAAATGAACTCACTGTGAGTTGTGTTCTGCTAATACAGGACCATTATTTTAAATGTACAAAATTGCTAGTCACTTCCCATCAGGTCTGGCTTGTCCCCATGCTTCATATCAAAGACATTGCAAGGTCTCTATGAGTTATCTGCAGTGCTACATGGATTCTATAGGAGCATCACATGTTTTTATGATACATATGGTGAGTAAAATTCCTACAAGGATTGTCATTATAATTCACACAAAAGTGTTGTCATGCACCTGTTCTAAATAGGGCAAGAATGTACTGTTATGTGAAAAGGTTTCAAATAACATGTGTCATTCTAGGCAGTGAAAGAACAGGTGGAAGACACATAGTAAGTAAAAATAAACTGGACAAAATTAGTGCTAAATTGGAGACGTCTCCAAGAGTGATTGGCTTGATTTGCGCAGTAAATGGGTGTGTCTGTGTCAGCACTGTGAAGTGCAACAGAACTACTGCATTTGCATCCATATAAGACAAATGCTATGACATACATCAGGAAGCAAGACTAAATTTTGTGCACTGGTACCTTCATGGGGTACATGCTGGAGAAATCGACCCAGTACTTGCTCTGTTTAGTGATGAAGCTGATTTCATCCCAGTGGATACATGAACTCTCAGAATAACAGGTATTGGCCTGCATAAAATCCCATGTTAATCCATGTATTGTCATGACATGATATTAAGGGTGGTGTGTGGTGTGCTATGAGTGCAGCTAGGATTATTGGTTCCACTTTTTCTGAGATCATAAATTGACACCAATGTGTAACACACATTATGACGCAATTTTATTTCAACACCTATCCAGTTTCAAGGAACCAATGACTTTATTAGCAAGACAGTGCCACAGCTAACACCACGAACAATTTTGTATATTGTTTAGAGAGTGGTTTTGGTGACAGAATAATCAGCAGGTGACTGTGACCTTGTTCACCCGATCTGAGCCCGTGTGATTTTTAGTTGTGGGGCATGTTAAAACATAAATTTTTTATTATTAATCCTTGCACTGAACACAATTTGAAAGGAAGCATTCAGGATGTAGCAGTTTCAGTTTCACCAGCAAACATTGCCATGTTTGTATTCCCATGAAAGTGTGTTGCATATACGTGGATGTCATTCTTCAAGTATGTTGCAGCGGAAAAAGATTGAGAACCGCTGATCTGGAAGAATACAATCTGAATTTTTCTCCTGAGAAATACATCAGTTCTCATATACACATCAATCTGACATTGTATTACAGTAGAGGTTCTCACAGTGATGCATGAAAAGTTTATGGTCTTCTGCAATGTGATGCTGTATGATTTGGTAAATGGGTGTGAGTGTTTTAGAGGGACTAAATGACTCCATCTTCAGAATGTTGATACCATCCCACAAAGGTACATGGTGTTACATTCAAAAAGACGATCTGTGTTGTATTAGTTTTAGCTATAAAGAAAACTGCCTGTTTTGTCTTTAGGATGTTGATGACCTACAAGAAGTTGTGAAGGTGCTGGACAAATCAGAATCAAAAGTACAAGAATCGAAGGCAGCTAGGCGCTTGTTTAAGAAAGTCAACAGCATGATACATAAGATGGATGCAGTTCTGGAGGAGCTGGAGCATGAAGAGAAGAAACTAATAAAAGATCTAGAAGCAAAAGGATCTCTTGAAGGAAAGGAAGCACAGAAAGAGAGGTAACTTGGTTGATGTGCCTAATTTGAACACTGTGTAGTCTGAGCTACTGATAGGTTGTTACATAAAGCATAAGTAAATAATTTCTATAATAAACTTTTTGACAACAGAACGCAGTTTTTGCTACATTATTGTATATGTCATGGAGAGACGTCTTTCTGCACCGTGAGACTTGTGACTCATGGTTATCATCTCCATGCCGTTGAAAATGCGAGTCTACTAGAAAACATTAGTACCTTGAAAGTCGTAGAATACGTACTAAAATGTGGAAATTGTACGATGTAATTTTCAAATATAAATTTTATTCAAAATTGTGGAAAAGCCGTGTATTCATCAAATGAGCGCTTTGTACTGAGAGATAGTATTCATTTGATGAGTACAAAGCTTTGCCACAGTCTGGAGTAACTACTAAAATTGAAGAGAGTATGTTTGGATGCAAATTCTGGTAGTTGATTACTGTATGATTTTGTACATAACTGTATTTTTATACATAGATAGAATAATAATTTAATCTGCAATGTACATTTTACCATTTACCAATGACAGTGTTATATTTTAACTATACATGAACTTTGTGTATTATGTAATCCCTGAGGATTGCTATATATTGCACAAAAAATGTATACTATCAAGTTTGTATGATGCAATTTTAAGATAGTTTGAACTGTAGTTCTGCTTTTATCTTTTCTCAGTGAAGAATTGGTGAGCATTGAGGAACTGAAAGATGCTATCAAGAGAATTCAGAAGATTCCTGATGATTCACTGGTGAACAGGATCTCTGAGGTTCTAGCAAAAATGGATATTGACAAAGATGGAGCCATCAGGCTTGATGATGTACTCAAGGTGAGCATTTCCAAGGGGTTCCAGAAAACATGTACATAGGGGTATTACCACCATATAAGTGAAAATCCATTAGTATAAGTACAGCTTAATAACAAGTAGTCTTTTGTAACAACGGTTTAACCTTTAAGTGATGGGGTTGGTATGTAAATTTTAGTGCATGGTTTATGAAAAATGTATTATATGAAGAAAAAAAGATAAAATTATGAAGGCAGTGGCATTTTGTTGAAAAAAATGGACATTATGCAGCATGTCTTAAAGATGCAGTAAATTTCCTTATTGCCTACATATATATATATATATACTCGTATATATAATTAATTTCTGTGGGGTGTCTTTTTACATACATTCACATACGTGAACGCTGGTTGTTTAACCCTTTGGCTCCGGAGCTAGATATTTAAATTTTAGCGCCCTCATTATATAAAATGTGAATATTTTATGAACCAAAAATTATAACATTATGAAGTACACAGCATTTTGTTGAGAAAAAATGGGGATTTTCCAGCATGTTTCAATAAATTCGGTAAGTATATTTGTTGAATAAATATATGAAATGCGGTCTCTAGGTGGTAGCAGTACTTCTTCCTATATATATAGGATGGGCGGTGGCTAAAGGTTAAAGGTTAACAGTACACCATATTTGTGTATAGTGTAGTCCTCAGTTATGGCAGGTTGCTCAGGTTGCTTGTGTGTCAGCTGTTCTGTTACTAGGCGTATTTAAAAGCCCCTTGATTATATTAAACTGCAGTTGGTGGAGCCTTACATCCTTGAACCTTGCATTAGCTGCAGTTTTTCTTTCCTAAGGGTGCATAGTAAAACAAAATGGTGGAGGGCATGGATAAAGGTGATTTGTGTGGCCTGGGTAGCAACTGCTGCTGGCATTAGAGCTTGTCCCTGGGAAGTTGAGAAGTGAAATAAAACCATTTATATGAACACACATGATGCCTTCATTTGTTACACTCTTACCCTATGTCAAAATCCACTAAATGATGTGTTATTTATTTTAACAGTTATTTGTGCACCCCCACACTGTCAGGCTGGCCATAGTTCTTCTTCTCTCAAGGTTACATAAATAGAAAATGCCAGCTGCATGACTAATGGTGTTATCATGTGCATGGTCTGGGTAAGGGAAGTCCAGAGGTCAAGTAAACAGTCAACTACTTTGTGACATTTTGTCCAGCTTCTCATTATAAAGTGTTGTGGGTGAAACTGTTGGCTGACTCATCACATTCATTGATTGCACACTGCTGGCATTTTATAGGAACCCTATTTTTGTGTCCACTTCACATGAAGATGAAATTGTAGACCAGTGTTCAGTCTGGTAGATGTGAGGCTGTTATACACATTGGGCTGCTGCATTGAGGGTGTGGAGAGGGTACAGATACCTTCTGTTCTGTCTGTAAATGGTGTTGCCGAGGAAGACAGGGGAACGTGAAGAGAATTGCAACTGCAGCACAGGCAGAGTTGGCGTGTCGTAATGTCCGCATATGCAGATGTTGGGGAACTACATGGGAGGGGAGGCACACAGAGGAATATTTTATTCCCGCTTTTCCCACTCTCACTTTCCAGGCTTTCATTCGTTGCAGGAATACACAGCAGTGTTGCCTGTACTAGGCATTATGTATGTATTGATGATTTATTGTTTAAGAACTGCTTTCACATGACATTTATGTTAAGCTTTTATGTATGGGGGGGGCACGCGGTGGCGCAGTTGGTTGAGGCACTGCGCTGCAAACCGGAACGTCGCGGGTTCGATTCCCGATGGTGTCACTGGAATTTTTCATTGACATAATCGTTTCGATCGCACTATGGCCATGGGGTCAACTCAGCCTCTAACAGAAATGAGTACCAGGAATCTTTCTTGGGGGGTAAAGGCGGCCGGTGCGTAGGGCTGACAACCTTACCACCTTCATGTGCCGATTGTCTAAAAACCTGGGAGCCTCGACCTCCTGGAGCCCTAAGGGCCTGCCAAGGCCTGTATGGGACCACTTTACCTTTTTTATGTATGGGGGAATGCTAAGGTGCCGTCTGTTGCATGCACTTCGTCTCCTTTTGAACCTGGTTGCACAAAGAAGTGAGTTATTTTGGATGAACTGCTCTTACCTCAAACATTCTTCAGTGTTTTGTTGTTTTCATATGTGCCTCAAGATCTAAGGATTCTTTGTTCGCACAGATACACACCATGCATTCAGCTTCAAATTTGTTGGAGCCCCTTTGAAAACCTATGTATTTCTTCGTAAGGTTTTCTGTAAATAGCACTTTTGCTTTAGCATTTTTGACAAAGGAGGAATTAAATTATAGTGGGAATGAATACCAGACTTTAGGAGAAAAGAACTTATTTCTTCTACTAGCTCACTAATATCTGTTAATACTCAGCACTCAGCATGTTGATACAAGAATTTAGTTGAATGTTTGAATGCCAGTATATTAATAGACTGTGGTTATTGGCCGCCATCCACTTGTGCTCAGTCAATCAGCACATGGGGATTAGTCACTGGTGACCAAGTTTTAGTGTGGCTGTCCTAGTTAGTTCAGATATAGCATACAGCATTATTCTTTTTCCATCATCAGCCAAGGATTTTTTTATTGTTACAATATTGCTGGTTGAAAACCCAGACACTTTTGAGTACATAATAAAATCCACCCTGACATATATTTTAAGCCTTAAGAAGAGGACATGTCTGGGGAAAAGAGGACATACAGTAACCCTGCCAATCTTTGTCCAGTGGTATGCAGATGTGACACCATATTAGATCCATTTGTTCTGTCATGTTTCTCACATTCCGTGTTGGATTTCTTACTGTTATGAAAGCCATAGCATATGTTAGCTTCCGTTGCTTTAATGAGGTCTAATCCAAAATGATTCAGTTGCGATTTTTGTCTTGTGCAGCAGCTCATCATCCCTTACAGACCCGCACATTGTCAATAGTTATAACGATATACCATAAAAATATCCCGCTTGATTCTGGATGTGATATTTCTGTAACCATATGCAAAGGTGGCTGTAATGAGTATGCATTATAATGACAATTTTCAACCTACTACAAACTCTCATTATAATGGACTTTCACTGTATGCTGAATACCTGATTTAAGATTTGTTTTGGAAGCAGTGGTTTTCAACACTAGATGGAGTAATATCTTAAATGGAGGTTATTTGGTAGTACTGAGATTACTAGCGTGGGATAACTGGAATTTAATGTTAATTGAGGGAAAATGTCAAACTGAGAAAACTTGAGTAGGAGTCACTGTAGTTTCAATTAATCCTTGGATTACTGACTGGGTACTAAATGTACCCAGGCTTGGTCTTTTCTTCATCAGTTTTCAGTGGTATAGAGTAACAGTCTTACCAATCTTTCTGTTTGTTCTTTGAAGTCCCCTTGACACAAAATTATCTTTATGCAACGAGTGTATTTTTTTTTTAGTATGCTACATTTTTTGCAAATCCAACTGGACCATTTTGTTCCCATGTTAGTTCTGTTTGTCCAACAGCCAAGGACAGAGAAACAGACTGAAAATGTTGCGAGTGCTAAGAATGGGTGTGCAAGGACCACTCTATCAAGACAATTCAAGTAACATGGAATAATTACAAGGAACAATTATAATACAGATACATTTCATTCACATTTCTGTTCTAAACTATATTTTCTTGTTCTCAAAAATTTTAGGCATTTGATTCTATATAATTGCATGAGAAGTGAAAAATTTGAATGCAAGCAATTTTTTGTCTTTAATTGAGTGTAAGAAACAAACTTTAAAAAAAACACGTTGAAAAAATAATTTAAAAATGCAGGTACAAAATGTATCCTGTACCGTAAAAGTTGGAAGTTTTGTTGCTCTATAATCTAAGGGTTAACAGTTCACATTTTAGCATTCTAACCAAATGTAGTTGACTGGTTAGCACGCTTTGTTTGTATTGGGGAGATCCAAGGTTCACATCTTTGCATGGAGATCCTATCTGTTTTCCATGGCATTCTCAGTCCATCCAGTCAAGTACTGGGATAGTATAGAGATGTTATTCTACATGACAAATGTGGCTTGTCTCTTTCTGTCAGTTTGCTTAGTTTATAGAACTTCAACATGCAATGAACAGCATGTTTGTTAGGTGTCACACACGTGTGCAAACCAAAGGAAAACATTTCCAGCACCTTTCTATGCAACGTTAACTGAATTAAAATGCTTGGACCCCAACTCATGGTAGACTCAATATCTGCAGGCAGTATTCTGCTGCCATCTTGCAAAATGATCTGAGTGAAGAGTGATGCAAGTTGTTGGATAAAATAATGTGTGTGTACACCAAATTAGGCCATGTCTGCTTGCTTGCACAGCCTTTCCATTTAATTACTTATAGTCATCCTGTCAGCTGTCGTTATAACCGTCATGCAATGTACATGGCAGGTGGCAGCTCGTCCATAAGGGCTGCAGTGCTGCAGCCAACCCACAAATTTTGAGAAAAATTAAACTAAATATCTGAATAAAAGTGTTTGCTGATTTATTTTCGAAATGTCTTCCTAATTTTATTTTCTTTTGTGCCTTTGTTTTACGGGGAGGAGGGGCTGGAAGTGAGACATTATTTTTACGGTGCAGAATTTCTGAATTACGTGCTACAGTTATAAACATTAAACCTTTTTTTTACATGCTAGTTAGTAGTGTGGTAACATTGTGAACCTTAGCTCATTTCTGTTTTGAAAACTGTTGAACACAAGAAAAATGATCCATTTGTGAGAAGTTGTCTGAAATTTGATTGTGAGGTACAGAATGCTTCTGTGGATGCTACAGATAGTATGTATGTATGTGGTATGTGTAGTAGCTTTTATCTCCTGACTGTTCACTGTAGAGTGGATGATATCATTGCTGCTTAGTCACCGGTGATGCTGCCCACACTGCACTGATTGGTTCTGCGATAAAAAGTATACTCTTTGTATAAGCAGAAGTAGTGTTATATTTTTCATAATCATTTTTAAACACGAGGCAGTGGACAGGGTCCATGAAATAAGTGATTCCAAATGTATTTTTTCTTTCTTCATTTTGAGAGGGAAATGCAGAGGGAAGAAGTACGGCCTGATCCTTTGTATGTGATTCCGCTGTGATCAACCAGAAGAAGAATAATGCAGTTAAATGTACCTCTTGTAGCATGACTTGCAATAAAGGACACCCACGCAGTCAGTTATGCAGAAATAACAACAGCTCATTTGCAGCACAATGCAGTATGCATTTAACTGTATACAGTATTAGAACAAAGATAGAATACAGTGAATCAGGCCATGCATATACGTAGTGCATCCATGTGGCTCAGATTTTTGGCCCTTACAATAACTGTGTAAGTGCCAGTAAACATAATACATAAATCTCTCTCTCTCTTATCTCCTCTCCCTCCCATCCACGAAACTTACTAACTTCAAAACGGGTTAGCTTTATGAATGTAACAAACGCCCTCCACCCCTTCGCAGTATAATTTACATGACTGAAACATGTTGTCCTGAAAGTTGTTTTGGGCTTCTTACTGTGTTTATAAAGTCTTCCAGCTCTCTGGTTTTCTTAAGAGCATTTTCTGTGTTGGTGGAAGTTCATTGTAAACTAGCAGTAGCAAAACAATGATTTTGTTAATCTTTCTGAGTCGGTTATTCTTTTTTTACAGGTAGTTGAGTTGGTTGGTAAAGAAAATGTCAAACTCAACCAGAAACAAATTGATGAGATAGTTGAGTTAATGAGTAAAGAAGAACTGATAGAGTTAGAAGAACGAATTGAGAAAGCACTGGAGAAGGGTAATCAAAAAGTAGAAGAAACTGTGAAGGAAGAACAATCAGGAAAAGAAGTTACAGTAAAGGCACATGCAGTGTCACAAGATGATAGAAACAAAGCAAGTAAACCAGGCAGTGATACATCACCATCGTCATCTAATGTTGCGGCCATGTCAGCTGCACCACCCACTCAGCCCCCTAATGTAACTGATCCTTTTGATAAGAAGGACAGTTCAAAAACAACTTAATGTAGCATAATGTTTTTATATAATTAATTTTGTAATTTATTAGTGAGAGAAATATTAATATGTCAATATTGCTAAGTATTGCTCATGTGAATGAGCACTGTATTCCAGTATATTGACTGCATTTCAACACACACACACACACACACACACACACAGACATAACTACAATATTATGTATATATGCAAATGCTTGTTAATGTAGTGATGAAGATCATGTTTCAATTGGTGCAATGCTTTGAAATTGGAATTTAAGGAAACACTTATATTTTTCTAAAAGTGACAGAAGTCACACTTGGCAGAAATGAAGCAGACTTTGAGGTTGTATAAACAACATAAATGTAAAGAATAGATTCCATTCTTAACTATGAAAGCATGTATTTCATGTTTGGTATAGGTAGCCTTTGGTAATAGAGTTTATGATAGTAATTATATTTCAGATACAGAAGGTTACAAAATTGTGCTTACTGTAGTTCCTGTGGATCTTTGTTCATTTCTATAAATGCAGTTATGAATTAACTCCTTAGATGCTGGGGTTTGAATACCAAGACACTTGCCACAGAATTAAGTTTTCTGAGGTTTCAGAAGCAACTAGTTTGATTTAATATATATGCGTATTCTAGTTATTGGTAATTCAGAATTTATGAAACAAAAAGTAGTTTAAAATGCATGAGTTGTTGTAGCCATATGCATTTTATACTGTTTCCCACAAATAGTACATTTTTACAGCTTATCAGATTATTGCCTTCTGTTTATGTTACAGGGTCTGGATACATGTTAGTATGTTTGTTTTATTAAGTAATGCTACAGTTTTGAATTGTAAGTGGGAAAACAGTATATACATTTTTTTATGGATGTGGTATGAAATTTCATGCAATGTTTGATTGAACTGTGCACTGAGGGTTATGTATCACCGTGCTGTAGCATGCCTACATCTGGGCACTCTGCTGTCTCTCTTCTGGGTGAGTGCATATAGCGAGGGTTGAAGGTTACCTGCTTAATGCCTCCAATACTGATAACAGAAAATTGACACAGGGTCCCATGATTATTGTGCAGGTTTCACATTACGGAATAATAAACTGGGTGGCTTTGTCACTGTGGACGATTTGTAAATACAGTGAAACATGAGTCTGACACTTCTGAAGGGACTATTTGAAATGAATGTAAAATCAAGGAAATGAAAATTTATGTAGTTATTAATTAAATTCACTAAATTAATACTGCCATAATGATAACACAAAACTAAATTCTGTATCATTGTGTTATAAAGCACCAACCACTCATTAAACTAGGTTACAATTGTTATGCAAAAAGACATTTTTTATGACTACTCTGTTAGGGTTGATTAACTCACACCAACAAATGCACCAAAACAAGTTTGTCACTGATTTCTTTATTAAAAGATTTCCCCAATACGCATTTCGGCACTTCTACATTGCCATCATCAGGGGGATCGTTGAGGTTTGTACATAGACCGATGTACTTTGTTACATCAGAACAGTTGTGTCGATATTCGTTATTACCACTTTGTATAAAATTGTATAAAATTGTTTAATAATAGTATTGTTAAATTGCTAAAATTAATAGTAAAACAGTGTGGTATGTTATATTAAAGTACATGCTGTGATATAATTCATAATTATTGGCAGCGTGGTCCGGTGTGCTGTTTTGAGCCGGTTATCTGTGTGTATTACTGTATGGTAGAACCTCCTTGTTTCGTGTCTGCGTGGCAAACTTGTTTTGGTGCATTTGTTGGTGTGAGTTAATCAATTGTACAAAAATGCACGGTAAATATAACGTGAAACTCTGTGAGGGGTTTACTTCACTACTACCATCTGTAGGGAAATAGGTGCACCAGGCAACAGCGGCACATAAACAGATATCTCCAACTGGTGGAGTCACATGCAAAGCTTCTGGAATTGCCTTGGCAGTTGCTTTCAGGTGAACAACTCTGTTCTGCTGGCTTGACCTCAGAGGCCATAGAACTGTAAGTCCACACAATGACAATACAGGAGAATAACTAAAAATGAATTTTTTTTCGTAGATTTCCAATTAGAAGTATTTAAAATCTCAGCAACAAGAATTGGATAGAACCCACACTTACATATTCCAGGAGAATTTAATATTGTTCTTATTGAAGTTTGGGCAGGACCAGTAAAAGCATGCATAGAGTTAAGGAAAACATAGATTCAAGGAAGATAAATTTGAAGTTCCCTTTAATAATTCACATGTAGGCTAGGAGCAGTCTGTTTAGTGTAGTGAAGTTGTACATATGCAAGATCTGGCATGCATTGCTGACAGAGATGTGCATGCTGGGTTCTGGTGGGGAAATCTGAAGGAAAGAGACTATTTGGAAGATGTAGGCATAAATGTTAGGATAATGTTAAAATTGATCTTAGGGTGGGAGGAGTGGACTGAATTCATCTGACTGAGGATAGGGTCAAGTGGCAGTCTGTTGTGGAATATATCTTCTGGTTCCATAATATGTGGGGAATTCTTGAGAAGCTAACTGTTCCTAACAGCTTCTGAAGAAGGACTCTGCTCTGTGCAGTTTGTTGGTTAGTTGTAGATGTTCAGGCTGCTTACACTTACGTTTATCACTGAAAATACTTACAGCTAGATGACTGCTGTCCTTGAATCAATCAGTTTGAAACCATTAAATAAATTAATATTTACACTGCATAATCTTTTTTGGTTTTGTCTCTTAAAAACTTCAGTCTGACATCCTACTGCATGAACATCTTCACTTCCTAGATGAGAGTTTCCTTTCAGTATATATATATATATATATAATATATATATATATATATTTTTTTTTAACCTTTGGACATATTTTAGAATGCACTGAACATACCTGGGCAGTGTGTCTGCCCACACTGTTGTACCCACTTGACTTTTCACAGTACATTTTGGCATCAGCATGAACTCTAATCTTGTATCCCACTATTTACAGCTTCATCTCACATCCTCTCATGGCTATAAATGAATCAGTAGGCATTAAGTTAATGCAGGCAAGAGTATTCATGACAGAGGAGGTGCAAATTGTGAGATTTGCGGTTCTTTCAGCTGTGTTGATGAAGATTAAAGTCTTCTGGGATGTTATACCATGTAGATTTGGATGTAGTTCCTGATGTTTCAGAGTAGCTTGCTACCTCCGTCTTCATAGTTCAAGAAGTCCAAGAGAAGTAAGCTTTGTGGAGAGAAGTTTATCATACAGGGAAAGTTAAGAGACCTAGTGAGCCAATGGGAGAGTGGTGTTATGCAGTGGGTGGGTCCATAGGTGGAACATGAGAGTTGACAGCAGTAGGGTGTACCTTTCCTGTTGCCTTGCACTGTAGCACAGGAAAGTTTCCTTCAGTTTATTAAGAAATGAGGATAACGCAGGACTGGTGTACCAGTTGTGAGAATAAAATCAGTGACTTTTTTTTTTACATATGGCACAGTCATTATAACTACTCATCCATAAACCCCTACATTAGTTTTCAGTTCATGGTTTGTTTCTCCACGTGAATCCAAGGAAGTTCAAAACGTATCCAGTTTCACAATCTTACAGCAGGTAATGCTTGATTCAAATTTTTTGTTATGTGTACTGTTTGATGTTTAGTTCCTTCATATATCACTAAAATTTTGTAAACACAGGGGTCTTGTAGAAGGGTGAAACTACATGGAAATATGGTCAGGAGCTCTTTAAAGTCACACTCCTTGAAGTTGGTCTCCTTTCATTTTTTTATTTGAAGGTTTTCCATGCCTTAAGGTTTAAAATTTATAGGAGTCATCTTATTACCTATATTTGTGTTGTATGTTGAGTGTGCTATAGACTGGACAGTCTGGTGTTTGATTCCTGGCAGGGGCAGGAAAGTTTTATCTTCTCCAAAATGTCGAGATTGGCTCTGGGGCCCACCCACCCTCCTATTCAATGGGTACGCAGGTTCTTCCCCAGGAATGAAGCAGCTGGGACATGAAGCTGACCAATTACCTCAATCTAATGCCAAGATTAAGAATGAGGGTGACCCATACCTCTACTCCGACTATATACCATCGTAATGTGGACAGGCACAACTTTACCTTTACCTTTTATGCTCATTTCTAGTCATTGGCTTCATTGAGGCAATGTAATCGTACATTTCATTTCTGGTTGTATCTTTCCACTTCTACAGACTAGATAAGTCGTCAGGTTTGACTTGACATTCATGCCTATTGGTTTGTGTGGTACAAACATTCACCTCGTGGTTAGGCAACGTGGTCTTGAAATAATCCAGATGTCACAAGCATGCAGACTCCTTAGAGAGTTTTTGTGTCTGTTCACGTCATCCAGTGATGATGAAACACATACGCACAACAACAGGATGTCAACATGCACGATTAGTGGTCACACAAGATTGACTATAATACTGGAGGGATTAATATACAAGTTCATACCATGACAAATAATACCTTTGTTACAGTACCTTTGTAGTAAATGCAGTTGCCATTTAGAATACTGTACTGTCATGTGTGTATTGGACTTAGGGCAAGTTGACTTCATTATGGTTTTACTTTAGAAAATTGTTGTGAATGTGCATGTTATGTAGTGTGTATTTTTGATATGACTGATTGTTGTTTGAACTCACATGCATGGTGCTAAAATCTACTTCTTTAGGTATTTGTTGATTAAATAAAGTAGTTTGTGAAATTAATGTTCACATGTGCTGTATAATCCTGTCTTTCCATTCATGGACATTTCTGGCAAGTTTGTAAGAATGCATACAGATGTAAAGTAAGTTACGATAGGTGGTTTGATAGTGGGATGAACACATACAGTGAGGATGCAGGGCTGCTGGAATGTGATGCTGTGCCATCGGGTGAGTGGTTTGATAGTGGGATGAACACATACAGTGAGGATGCAGGGCTGCTGGAATGTGATGCTGTGCCATCGGGTGAGTGGTTTGATAGTGGGATGAACACATACAGTGAGGATGCAGGGCTGCTGGAATGTGATGCTGTGCCATCGGGTGAGTGGTTTGATAGTGGGATGAACACATACAGTGAGGATGCAGGGCTGCTGGAATGTGATGCTGTGCCATCGGGTGAGTGGTTTGATAGTGGGATGAACACATACAGTGAGGATGCAGGGCTGCTGGAATGTGATGCTGTGCCATCGGGTGAGTGGTTTGATAGTGGGATGAACACATACAGTGAGGATGCAGGGCTGCTGGAATGTGATGCTGTGCCATCGGGTGAGTGGTTTGATAGTGGGATGAACACATACAGTGAGGATGCAGGGCTGCTGGAATGTGATGCTGTGCCATCGGGTGAGTGGTTTGATAGTGGGATGAACACATACAGTGAGGATGCAGGGCTGCTGGAATGTGATCTGTGCCATCGGTTGAGTGGTTTGATAGTGGGATGAACACATACAGTGAGGATGCAGGGCTGCTTGAATGTGATTCTGTGCCATCGGGTGAGTGGTTTGATAGTGGGATGAACACATACAGTGAGGATGCAGGGCTGCTGGAATGTGATTCTGTGCCATCGGGTGAGTGGTTTGATAGTGGGATGAACACATACAGTGAGGATGCAGGGCTGCTGGAATGTGATGATATGCCATCGGGTGAGTGGTTTCCCATGTTGGAAAGGAACATAGTGCCTTCATCTTCAAGGGTCAAGCAGTCCAACAAGAATGGTTCTCTCATTCTTCTTGGATTGCCTGACCTCTAGCTTTGGGGATAAAGCAGCCTTGACATCAAGTTGCCCACTCATCTCCATCTAGTGCTGAGGTTAGGAATGTGTGTAGCTGTACCTCCATTTCCTCATATGCCATCATGGCCTGGTGCTCAATTAAGCACATGGACCTTTACCTTTTTACTGTTTAACTGACAACTGTCACTTTATTATCCATTTGTCCATATTATCAGGTATTTATAAGATGCCTTCTTCCATGTGAGGCGTGCAACCAGAGCACAAAAGTGAACGTCAGGTGGCCAGTGCTGTACCACGGCCAGGTGGTTAATTGCTGGCCTCTCATCTTGGAGGCCAAGGTTCAATCCCAGGCCAATCTGTGTGGCATTTCTGGTGGTCAAAGTGGCATTGGGCCAGGTTTTTCTCTGATTGTATCTGTTTTCTCCTGTCAGCATGATTCCACCAATATTTCATACTCATTCACTCATCTGTCACTGAAGTATATAAACTCAGCACGTCACAGAATTTTTGAATAACACACTTCAAAAAATAAAATGGCCAGTTGCTGAAAGTGGATACTGAAACAACCAAAGCATCTGTCATTTGTATACACATGTGTACTGGAATGAACCTGTTTAAAAGTGTACCTTATTTTTGTAAATTGCTGTATTTAACCCTTTAATGATGCTGGGGTTTAAATTACAACTACCAAATATGGAAGGTTTTTAAATTTGTAGTACCCTTATATGCAATAATGACCGTACAGTGCACAGATTCTGGTAGCATGTGAAGATTTGGTCTGTACAGTGCACTGAAGCCAGCATTGAAGGGTTAAATTTTAGTGACATTTGATTTCCTACATTATTCTGTGTAATTTGATACTGATAAGGTATGTCAGGTGATACAGATAAACTTTAGTAGTCTGAAATTAGCATATTAATATATCACTAACTTTATTTGCAACATAACAACAATATGCAGGCCTCACAAAATTATAGCAACAATACAAATAACATGTACTAAAGCAGATGTTGTCTGCTATTCATACTTGTTACATGATGACAGTGATGTGTAGATTTATACGAAGTTAACATACATAAAGAAGGAGGATAACAAATCCCAGGCAGTATGAACATATGAGTCAACCTAATTAATGATCCCACATGCAAGTCTGTGGTGTGCATCACATACACCTTGTCTTTGTTGTCTTATGCCTCCTATGGATGAATTCACACATTTACAGTAAAAACAACTGAGGGCATTTTCAGGTAATAATATAGGACAGTTATTATTGCTGAATAACTAGTTATACAGCAAAAATGATTTGGTGGTAGTTCAAGGTGTTTCTAGATGTATATAACTGTGACTAGAATAATATTTGCAAAGAATTTTGGATTCTACTCTTAAGTTCCACAGTTTGTAAAATACACAGTTGCTTATGACATTTCAGATTGATCATCTTTCTGTGACTACTTCTGTGCACCACTGGCTTAGGTTATGCCAGATGATTATATCATGTATGAGGCCTGACAAGTTCTTTTTTATTGTGAGGGTGTTAGCACCATACCCATGCTCCAGGTTGGAAGACTACCCCTTGTTGGCTCTTCAAAAGAGCTTATTTGAAACATTAGTAATGGCTCTCGATATCTGGACCTCTTCCATCTGCAGTCTGAGAGTAGGCTGTGTGGGAACCTAACCATTGATCTCAGTTGCAATTATTTCTTCTAATGCGTGTATAAAGAGGAGAGGATGTGCATTAGATTCCTGTTGCTCGTGACATGGACTGGAATTTGACGAAAAGGGCAAATAATAGTTTCTCAAGTGGCACTGTTCCATGTGGATGCTTTATATATAGTTTGAAGCACATCAGGTCTCCCTGAAAGTTAATAATATTTATTAAAGTTATGCACTTTATTAATGAAGTAAATGGTTAGAAGTACATAATTCACCATAATAATCGTGCTTTGTAGTTTTATAATTGTTTTAGTTTGTTTTTTCACGTTTTCATATGCATGTGATCAAGGAATTTAAAACAAGACATATGTAACTTTAACTTTCATGTGGAAAATCGTATTGGGAATTATGAGTATTTGTATGCAGAAATTGACATGTTTAAGTCTTTTACCTATTATTTGTGGCTGATTCAAACTGAATGGTATACTGCTTGTTCCTAAATTTATTGGAGTACATGTATTTAATCAACTGTTTTTACCGATTTCTTGTAACGAAACAAACTGTTACTATGGCCAGCGCTTTTCAGTCACAGTTCCATTCAAAACCACAATTCAGTTTTGCACGAATTACATTAATGGTGATGATTTACAAATAATAATTGGTTCGATGATGATTCATCACCGCACTATATGGGAAAGCACGGCTCATGTCATTGCACGCGTCTAAGCACGGTTTGGCATTCCACCGTTCGGAAATCCCAATCTTGATCCGGTGTTGTCAAGTTTCAGAAGTGACTATTTGTCGCAAAGGTCCATGACTCGTGTGTGTACTAAATTTACCGAGCTTTGTTTTTGCTATGTTTGCTATATTTGTTCAAAAGACCGAAGGTTACATTAGACAAATTTACTTTAACATGAATGCTAAGTTCGTTATAAATGCAGTAGTTTGAAGGTCGGCTAGCGATCATGACGCATTTTTCGCGCGTAAAAGTGCCTGCGCTTAGCTGTTACGTTGGTATTCGATGCTTAGCCCTTAGCTCGTGCTAGCGCTAGCGTTAGCAACAGAGGCGCCATTGTTCGGGAACTCCTGAAGCAACAGCCATGTTTAATATCTAGTGGGGTGTGTTGGGGTCTGAACGGGGTGAACATCATCCCTTAAAAACTTCCAGGTGAGGTGTTGCATTTGTATAAGTTTGTGTTTGTAAGCTGATATGGGGAACGCAGTGTGTTAATGTTTCAGTAAGTGGGATTTGGTGTTTGGTTTTCAAAATGTGAATTTCGCAATCAGCCCGTGTGACTGAGAATAGAGACCGTGACTTCCATCTTCTCCCAGAGTAAACCGTTGAGGATAAATATATCTCATCGACATAATGAAATATTTTGCATGTGACAGTGTAAATGAAATTGTGTGTGATGCATTACGTGTTTTCGCGACTATGTCCGTATAGTTTGCTTCTGTAGGGAGTGTGTGTTCTCTTAAGTTCGCAGTTCAGTGGTGGCATACATCCAATAAATAATCTGTCAATACAAGATATGCATGTTGTGTTGACGGATTATTTATTGGTTTTATTGACTGAAAACAACGGGATGAATCGCTTTAAAAATGGTGGCATTCTTTGAATAGAAGATACTGGCTCTAAAGTGAAGTATTTTTTGTGTGAAGAAAGTGCGAATTCGGAAACACGGAGATTTTATATGTAGTGATTTGAAGTACTTAACGCAATTGAATGACAGTTCTTGATAGGGTGGGGTAATTGTATGATATGCAAGTCCTTGTGGATTTGATCCTTCGTTAATGTAGACATTCCAGAATACAGAGTTGCTGATGTTTGTTTTGCCATCCCTGCCCTTAAATATTCTTGACCGCTACTTTTTCCTGTAGTACAGAGATATGATTGATAGGAATTCTGTCGGAATCATCACTCATGATACCGAGGAATTTCACATGTGTACTCGGCCACCATTTTCCAAAAGAATGATGATTATTATAACCCTACCAAGCTTTTGGGCCGTTGTCTGTTTGAGAAGTGTTTCACTGATATGTGTTTGGTAGTGACTAGGGAGGAAGTGCAGAGAGGAAGGAAGACCTGTGCAGTCAGACAATGGAATCACAGGAACATATTTCCATATTTTTTTCTGACAGCAGCCCTTGTGTTATTCAATAGCTTCAAGTCCAAAAAACAGATTATTCCTGAGATTTATTGGTAGACGGGTGTTGAATAGTTGATGTCTTCAGGTACAGTGTCGATTGCAGTGTTTTTGCCTTAAGTGTATGTAGTAACACTGTCTTCATATTTGTCTTCACTACTTCTTCTGATCTTCATAATAATGTTTCCAGTTGAGAGCTGTGTTCTGGGACATCTGTCACTGGGTGTTCATTGCCTGAAGTTTTGAAACCATGTAGTGGCCTCATCTTCAGGAATCAGAAGTCCAGTAAAGAATTCTACCATTGGACCATTGACCCTTGAAGATGAGGCCACTACACACAGTCTTGAGGTGTTGGGCAGTGCACACTGAGTGACGGAACATAATGTCCTGGAAGAATGGCGTTCTCGACAGCACAGCTCAGAAAGCCTGCAAACTTGCATGTTTCAAATTGCTGTATCTATTAATTCTATCCTGTACCTGTTTTCTTCATTGTCCTGACATGAATACAAGCTTTTATCTGGCCGCTGCACATTATTTCATCCAAACTTCTTTTGTGTTTCTTGTTTTGAAGCAACTAAAAGAATGGGAACATTTTCAGCTCCAGTTTTTTGTTTCAGTAAATAAAATATCAGTTTTGTAGAATTCCATACCAGTGTAGTCATTTTGATGTGGGGAAAGTCAGAACACAGACCTTGTACCTGCAAAATTCCATCCACATTATAAGTTGGTTGTTCGTGTTATCACATTTACAAGGAGGTAATTTTTTTCTTGTTAATTACAGTGTAGTGGCAATTTTGTTATTCTGGAGTCACCTTATGTCCGCCTTACGGGATGAAGTACTTTGCAAAGATATATTGAAATGCTATGAAAGAGCAAATAAATGCGGAGATATGTAAATTAAGGCCGAAGGACAAGGCCAAAATATTAATGTGATAAAAAATAATATAATTTAATATGTGTCACTTCCTAAGGAGACCTGGCAGACCTGCAACATTTTATTGGAATTGGAGGTGGCCATGAAAATTTTGCCCCTAAACTGTGTTGGTTTGAGGTGGTGACCCATCATTGGAATGCAAGGATGATGACAATGCAGAATCATGGGGTGGACAGGGTAGGGGCAGTAGGTTCCAGTCTTGGCCACTAGGGATGGTAAAACAAGAAGTGTGAGAAATGAGAGGCTCCAGCAGGGGGGGGGGGGGGTGATTGGAGGACCTATTTGTGAAGACAAGTAAAGGAGTGTTGCTTCAGGGTGATCTCTCTTGTGTTTCAAGAATGCCTGCGTCCTTCTCTTCAGAGTGGCTAAGGGGCTTTGGTCACATGCTCAGCAAGAATGTTTCTTTGAAACAAAAATGGCAGTGCTCAGAATTTTAAGAAACTTACAAATTAATTTATAGAAACTTATAAACGTTATGCATGTGATCTGGGTGGTAGAACACAGAAGAGAAGTCTTGTTGAATGCCATTGAATTCACATAGGGAGGAAACTCTCAAATGTGACACTTGTGGCATATCTTTCAGGCACAAGAATTAACCCACCAGACATTGTTGGATCCACGCTGCAGGAAATTTGTAAAAATTATTTCTCACAGAAATGTGGCACATTCATACTGGTGAAAAATCTTTCACATGTGAAATTTGTAATAAGTCTTTCTTACAGAATGTCACATGGTCGCATGGCACATTCATGTTGGTGAAAGGTCTTTCGAATGTGAAATTTGTAAAAGTTTTTTCTCAGAGAATGTTGATATGAGACATCAGTTTATTGCCGCTAGTTGAAAGCCTCTTTTTAGTGCAGCAGTTGTAATGAAGCTAATAAAGCTTTCAGACTGACCAGACAGCAGCCCATGAATTTTAGATGGAAGCTGAAGCAACACTTCGCCTTATCTCATTGAGAAGCCATGAGCGTGCAGAAATAATGAAATGTACCGCAGTATAAGTCATCCCTGAGTGCACACTGTACCATTTAAATAGGCTGAAATTCACCCAGAGGAGCTCTTCCTGCAGAAATTCAAAAATTTCCTTTTGTATGTTCTTCTGTATCTCTTCATACAGGGTTTCATTCTGTAGACTTTACCCATCCAGTTTCTGCATAAGTAGAAGTTACATGAGGCAAGTTTGGGTGAATGTGGTGACTGTAAATGTTATTTTGTCCTGTCACCAAGTACATCTCTCTTCCAATTTAATGCCTGTGTTGTGCAGTTGTTCTTGAGAAATCCATGACAGTATTAGCAGGTTCCTTGTCCAGAGGTGACCCAGTACACCTGACTTTAATAGTATGTTTATGGATGACACTTGTGCATGGAATTATGATTGCTGGGAGATTTAGGGTGAAATTTTCTTCCACATAAAGTTTATGTGGCAACACATGCTGTCCAACAGTACATCAGACCATACCCACACAACAGTAATTGGTGCTTGACATAGTGTTTGTCACACTTGCAGTATTGTGTGAATAATTTTACTGGCAGTTACTGTTAGTGCTTGGTATGGAATCATGTGACCATTATTGGGGATGGAGTGGGTGGAAGGAACAACTGCATTGAACTACATCCGTATGTATGAGGGGAATTCACATTGAAAAATTAAAGCAGTTTATTGTTTCTTGTTTTGTTGTTTGTACAATATGTGTCAAAGACTTTAACTGTACTGTCATTCCTTTAACATAATCCCCTTTCTTCTCCACACCTTTGTTACTTTAGTACATGTGCTCCTGATGCCACCTGTGAAGAACATTTCCGGCTGCACATGAAGCCGTGATGGCCACCTGCCCAAGCATTGACCAACGATGCCGCTTTCGAACCTTCCTACCCAATGGTATACCTTTCTTTATTGACGTACAGTTCTCTCCATATTTTTCTGACTTTTTATTTTAGACTTTCACCACCTGTAACCATAACAATTGAATTGACACCACAGTGCTCAGTGGTGGGGCAGTCCGAAAGCTACCCTAATATGTTTTATGCAAATGTGAGCTTTGCTGAACATAACAGCTATCTGATGACATGCCTAGACCTGGTGCAGGATACATGTAGACGTGATGTGCACAGGCATGCTATCTGATGTGTACTAGTATTTTAAATGTAAGCTGTTCTCTGCCAGCAGTGCTGCTGGTGATGATTTGTCTCCTGTGATGTGACACCGTGTAGATTGTGTCAGCCTACATTACCTTATGTCCCTCAAGA
This sequence comes from Reticulitermes speratus, assembly GCA_021186555.1. NCBI lineage: Eukaryota > Metazoa > Arthropoda > Insecta > Blattodea > Rhinotermitidae > Reticulitermes > Reticulitermes speratus. The sequence continues at coordinate 3,580,598 of JAJKFL010000237.1, read as the reverse complement.
CAACTCTTCAGCAAATTTACCTTATTTTTTTATTCTGTGTGTATAATTAAAAGTTGGGGAATGTTGGTGTTGGTGGTAGCGCAGTTTTATTGTACAACCACATCATTGCTATTAAGTCATATTTAGCGTGAAGATTTCTTTGTTTGTTGTATGTGTTATTTATTAACTGAGGGTCCACGTCTTCTTGGATATGGTGCTTTGTTGCTGGGTTGGTGTTTTCTGGCATTTTGAAGTATGATATTGCCTTCATCTTTGAGGGTTGTTGGGTCTGGTAGAGATATATAGGGTCTGTTCTTGTTGGTGAAGGCTAGGAAAGAATGGTGAGCCAGTCGGGGAAGGGGTGAGCATTGTTTGGTTGTATGTGTTGGCAGTGGAAATAAGGGTTTGGACACCTGCTGGTAACCAGCTGTGGGGAAGCAATTGGTTATAAATTGTAAGGGCCCTGGAAAGGGCTGGGCGATGGACAGATTAGCATTCCTCTTGGACCCTTCGACCCCCTGAAGATGAAGGCAGTACATTAGTTGAGATATTGGGGAACACAAACTCTGTGACACAGCAGTACATCACAGAAGCCCTGGATCCTCAACAAAACTGCTGTAGGTACCACAGGTCCGATTTTTTTGTTATTGCATGAACCTCCTGTCCCCAGGAAGTAAATGGAGTTGTAGTAATGTAATATTTTGTTCCAGTTTCAGAATGGGATGGTGCATGCAGTCTCATGCTTTGTGAAGAACAAGCAATGGAACTTTTAATTTCACTGAAGATATTATACAAATATTTTAAATGTGAAATGAACATTTTAGCATGCATCAACTGAATTTGCCTCACTTTGACAATTCTTCTGTAACTGTAACAAATCTTCGTACAAGGAACACTACTGATAGCATAAACTTCTTTTGAAACCAAATGAATTTATGGCATTACACCACTTTGCCACTGTATCAGTTAACTTTGATACGCCTGTGACCACATCAGTTCTATTTCATAACGGGAAAAATAAGGAAGACTTCTGTGGAGATGAAGAATCGACACAAAATAACACATCCTAGTAACTTTGCTCCACAAGACAACCAGTGTATTCAGACATCTCGTGAGCTGGTCTTTTCTGGCATCTGCTGCTTGATATCCTCATCATTCAAGCGTCTATGCTGAGGTAAGGTTCAGAAACTGAATAAATGGAAGTCTTTGCTTTCAGAGTTATATGAAGTAAATAAAGTTCAGGAAAATACTGTATTTTAAATGGCCCCACATATCACTAGACACAGACCATTTTGTGTGGTGGCAGGTCAGTGATTGCTGCTGTTGCTTTTTGCAGTGCGTGCGGTTCCACACGTTTGTTTGTTGAAGTTCTTACTCTCCATATTTAATGAAAGTGCCAGAAATGATTTGTGATGTGAGCTGCTGTACTCTCTTGCAGGGAAGACAGCATATATTTGAGTAATTGGACAGGTGGTAAAGAATGGTATCAATATGTGTTATGTATTGGTACAAATTTATGGACTTGTAGTTGTGCTTATGGGGCTGGGATAGCGTAGTTGGTATAGTGACTCGCTACGGGCTGGACGGTCTGGGGATCGAATCCCGGTTGGGGCGAGATTTTTCGCAACAGTCCACAGACTGGCCTGGGGCCCACCCAGCCTCCTATACAATGGGTACCGGGTCTCTTTCCCGGGGGTAAAGCGGCCGGGGCGTGGAGTTGACCACCCACCCCCATCTAGTGCCAGGGTTAAAGAAAGAGTAGAGCTATACCTGTACTCCCCCTTTGGGCCTTCCTGGCCTGTTCTAGGGAGAACTTTACCTTTAACTTGTAGTTGAGCTTATAGCACACTACACGCCAACAATAACATCATGTAATGACAGTGTGTACTGACGTATTTTATGACGACAATTATCTGCTATTCTGAGAGTTCGTTTATTCACTAGATTGGAACCAAGATTCTTTTTTAAACAGAGCAAGTCTGTGGCTTCTTAAGCATACTCACCCTGTAAATGCCAGCTCACAAAATCCAGTTTTGTGTCATGATCTGCTATGTAAGAGTTGTGTTATACAGATGTAGATGCAGGAGTTTTTTTTTTTTTTTTTTTGCATTTCATGCTGATGACACAGACACGCCCATTTACTGTGCAAGTCGGACGAAAACAGTGCCTTCAGTGTACTACCAAATTTTTTTAGTTTTTTTCTCAGATATCTTGTGTTTTGTGTGTTCTGTTAATGCCTGAAATGTAACCTGTTACTTGGAAACTTCACTTATTTGCGAATAGTTCAGTTGTGTACGTCTGATGTATGGGGAAATTTTTGTCTGTATGGGGAAATTTTTGTCTGTATGGGGAAATTTTTGTCTGTGTCTGTGCCAGTTCTTGTAGCAACTGTATTTAGTTCATATATCATACAGACATCCTTGAGTTGGGGCAGCATAGTTGGTGTAGTGACTATGTAATGTGTTGAATGATTGAAGAATTGTTCAATCCGTGGCAAGAGTGAGAGATTATTCTCTCTGAAGTTCAGAGACTGGCTCTGGGGTCCGCCCATCTCTATATTCAGTGGGTATTGGAGGTTCTTCACTTGGGTAAAGTGGCTGGAGTGTAGAGCTGACTACCCACTTTCATCTAATGCCACCATTAAGATTAAGTGGAGCTATACCACCACTCCCACATAAGCCTCGATGGTGTGCACAGAGTTTACTTCACTGTGTCTTTACCACGCAGGAATCTATGTTGCTACTGCACATGAATCTGAGTGGCCCCACAGTCTGTCTGATAAGCAGTGTGGGAACAAGTTGGTGTTTGGCCTTGATATATGGTATAAGTGACCTGATATGAAGTAACGTGTGATTGGGGTCGTTTAAAATAGTGGCATTGTGTGACGTGTAAAAAATTAATGAGGGAAGCTCCATAGTTGGAACAGTTAATATCCATATATAAGATCTGAATTTTTCTCATCCAGGAAGGTTGCACCCTGTGGAGAACTCGCTTTGGAAGAAGCTACGGACCTGTCGTAAGACAGACTACTGAACGAATGAATGATAACATGTACCCGGGTGGGTATATACCAGGATTTCTGAATGGCAGAAGATGGAGGCAGTATGGTCTGTGATCAGACTGCACTGTGTCTTAAGTCAGATGACCACAATAAATGTATATCCATTTCAATAAATAACTGAGAGTGTGTGATGTACTAAATCTTTTGCGTTGTATTCAGTGATTTATACATGGTTAAGATAAAAAAGGTAAATTTCGCCCTAGAACATGCCATGAAGGCCCAGACGGGGAGTAGAGGTTTAACTTTTACTCTGTCTTTAACCTCAATGCTAGATGAATGTGGGTGGTCAATGCCACTCCCTGGTCGCTTTACCCCCGGGAAAGAGGCCTGGTACCCATTGCACAGGAGGCTGTGTGAGCCCTAGGGTGGTTTTGAGGGATGTGAAAAAAAAAACACCCCACCGGTATTCAATCACCAGACCATCCAGCCCATAGTGAGTCGGTATACCGACTGCTGTATCCCGGCCCACAATGTATACATGGTTAAATTGTGAAAGTGCTGTGACATGTATAATGGGAAGCTCATGACTGTCCAATTTTAGCTTAGTGTACTGTTTTGGAAGCAGCTTTACAACATGCAAGATTTGAGGTTGTCACAATGATTTTGCTGACATCTCAGATTTTCCAGCATGTGATGTTGTGTCTGGGTTAGTGGTTCCTGACATTTTGAAGGAAGTTCTTGGACCCATCGACTCTTGAAGGTGAAGGCACTGCGTCCCTTCGAAATGTTGGGAGGAGCCAGTGATACAGCATCACAGCTTTGAAGACCAGAAGAAGAAATTATTGTTGTTATGTACATATTTGTGAAAGAAAAACAGGTGTATTTGTATGTAGGTGGATGAATTATTGCTTTGGTATATGAATTGTGATAACTGGTGTAATATTGAGTAGTGTACAGGTGAATGACATGTTTTTCTACACTAACCATGGAATGTCATTAAAAAAAAATAAGTATCAAATTATTGTGCATTTGTTGGTACTTACAGGATCAGAGTAGCATGAAGTACCCACAGCTGGTGTCGATGCCCTCAGCTGTGCAGGATTGGCTGGATGAGCAACTTGAGGCACGAGGTATTGATGCAGTGGTATACACTCGTTATATCCTCAGTCTACTGCAGAGGGACACACTTGATTTGCCAGACGATTTTCTTGCTATCTCCTCGAATAAAGTGAGGGTAAGAAACTTCAAAGTTTATTGGTTTTGTCATGGCAGAGGAGGTGACATAGTAGCATGTTCGTAGCATCGTGTGGTGGTTGGGTTGGTAATGAAACGGGATGCATGCTGTGTCTTTCTTGAGTGTTTTAATATTTGTTGCAAACATTCACATCAGCATTTAATAGTGTGAAAGCCTAACATAAAATTTTTTGATTATTATGCTTGAGATGGATGCTCGTGGGTTCTGAGTAAAGTGAAGACTTCCATTTTTGTAACTTTATAAGGAAGTGCTTTCTCACTTCATTTGTTATATTCAGTACATCTGATAATTCATGCCTATGGGATTTCTGGTTAACATTGAGATGAAAATGGTCAGCAAGATGTCATATTATGGAGTTAAATGCCATGTTACCACATTGTATTTAACATTAATTACATTTCTTATGAAGTTATGCTTTTGTCAAAATCAAATTGAGGGACATTTTGTCTCGTTCAGCAGGGTTTGGTTTGGAGGAGTTCGTAGCTCTGAATTTGTGGACACCATATAGTAAAAATAAATGATTTTTTCTGTGACAGTCTATTTATGAAAGTGCTGGTAATATAAATTCATAGGCTCTGGTACCTGTGTTGATTTGCCATGTACGTGTAACTTTGGTTGGAATGTCCTGTCATGAAGGATATAAATTAAAAATAATGAAATTACCTTCAGTTACAACACTTGTTTTATAGTTTCATTACCCCTTCTCCTCATATTTTTTGTGTTATGTACCTGATGATGGTCAGAACATGTTGTATCAAATCAATAAATATTCGTATATACAAGTGTTGTGATTGTTGCTATTTTTATTTTAATTGACATAGTAACTTTTTAATTCTTGAGTCTCCCTATGTTATTAACATACACAGAGCATGTCTTTAATCTCCAGTTTAAGCATGTGGAAAACCAAGCTTGGTAATGCAAGGTCAGGCTGCAGAGTAGTGATCATCCTGTCTGTGTATGTAAAGTGCAACATGAAACCCAGTTTTGTGTCTCGTAGACTTAACTGCGTATGATAAGTGTTTACTCTTCAACAAAGCGTTCAGTTGCGATACTTTGCATAGAATGCATTATGGAAGAAATGCCACTGAGAGTTTTGTAAAAAATATTTTATGTCAACAGTACCATGTAAAATGAGAATATTTACTGCAGTGGAAAAATTTTGAATGACAGGTTCAGTACTGAACCAAAATAAAATGTAGGACGTTGTGTTTTGTCTGAAGAGGAAAATGGATGGTACGAGTGCTCAGTGGGAACAAGCCCCAGAAAACTTTTGTTCCTGTTGGTTGCTTGTTGTGTGGGGTGACCAGTCTCAGCTAGTGAGGGAAACAAAATTTCTGAAATCAAGCCCACGTAAATTAGAGCCAGAGAATGGCCGTTTCCGCTAGGCTGGGAAATACAAAGCTGGTATTGTGGGTGGTTTCAAGACTTTGTGGCCAGTGGACTTTGTGATCCAGAGCTGATGTTTTTGTTAAATGAGGCATGGTTCACATTAATTGGGAGTATAAACAGAATAACCAATATTGTTGTGGTGAAAATTCCCATACAGTTCATCAGCTTCTTTACATGACTGTAAATTCAGAGTTTGGTATACTGAGCGAGTGGAAAGTCACAGGGCTCGAGTTTCTCAGAGGAACCCGAATTTCCTGCTGCTGCATTAATTTAATTCTGGTACATTTCTTCAGTGGTGGGCCGGGTTAGCGTAGTCGGTATAGCGACTCGCTACGGGCTGGGCGGTCCGGGGATCGAATCCCGGTGGGGGCGAGATTTTCGGCACCCGTCCAGACCGGTCCTGGGGCCTACCCAGCCTCCTGTACAATGGGTACCAGGTCATTCCCGGGGGTAAAGCGACCGGGGCGTGGCGTTGACCACCCACCCCCATCTAGCGCCGAGGTTAAAGAAAGAGTAGAGCTATACCTCTACTCCCCCTCTGGGCCTTCATGGCCTGTTCTAGGGAGAACTTTACCTTTTACATTTCTTCAGTGAACATAATTAACAGCGAATGATAAAACAAACTTCAGAATTACGAACCCTGCAGTCCATTTTTAACTTAAAACGGCTGTTTACTCCCAAGAACTTAAGACACACCAGTAATAAAACTATAACAAATGTGAAAGGGCTTCCTACACATACCAATAGAAGAGGTTCAACTAAGTGAAATGAAGTAAAAGGGGTACCAAAGCATGAAAGTTTATTTTTAATCAAACACAAACACATTTTGCAAATACAGAAGCACCAAAAGTAGTGGACTTCACTTAATGAAAGAGAGCTTTACTGAGCTGCGAGTGATGTGTGCAGTGACTGGAAAGTCGGGGAAGCAAACTTGCAAGTCATGTGGTCTCATCCCCATTCCTTGGAGCCAGTCATGAAAGGTGAAAACTGCGGTGTGAAAACTGGAGATCACGAAAAGTCAAAATTTCGAATGCTTGAGGTTTACAAACATTGAGACTGTACAGTGTATCGGAGGCTGTGATCAGTACCTCATTGCTTCTGAAGTTTTGTGTTTAATACACAATGCAGATAATCAACATATATGTAACAGTCTCCTATTATAGTATCATGTCTGAGAATTGGAATGAATAATGTAATTAGACACTGGTTCTGAGAGTATTAATTTGCAGTCATGATTCTTATAAATATGTGGGTTGTGTGAAGATACAAAGAAGGTGGATCTCCTTATATTTGCTGGTTGGCAGGCATTCCAATGTGGTTTAATGAAGATCGCATTTATTGCTATTTGTATGTTGGATACAGAAGTCCTTGTTCCCATTGCCACCGCTGCCACCACCACCCTCATCGTTACTGCCTCCTTCATCATCATCATCATCCACAAGGTTTAATTTGTATTTCATTGTTTGGTTTTCTTTAAATACTTTTAAATGGTATTGTAATGTTTTGCATACATGGAATAAATTGCGATGGGAGAGTGAGGACTGGATTAATGTGGCACAGCATAGGGATGATTGGCGGGCTCTTGTGAACACGGTGATGAACCTTCTGGTTCCATAAAATGTGGGGAATTTGTTGATGAGTTAAGGAACTGTTAGCTTCTCAAGAAGGACTACTGCATGCAGTCAGTCAGTCATTGAGCAGTGCATGTGTGAGTGCTAGTTCATTTACAACAAAGCCACAGGAGTTGCAAGACACTCTCTGTGAGGTTATGATGTCAAAATGCCCATTGTAATTCATCTTTGAACTGGGTGATTTTTTCTTGTGTAGCTGTTTATTTAAAGTGAGTGAAGAATTTAAAGTTGTTTGGATTTAAAGTACTTGCAATGGAATGTTGGCACAAAATTAGGAGTGGCAGACTGCGTCTTTTCTCAGTTGAGCACTGTGTTCATATTTCAATTTCTAACAAAAAATTCAGACCCTAAATAAAATAAGCTTGCTAGAAAGAGATTGGTGATCTTTAAATGTGCTTGGGTATGTGGCTCCATCCAGGAGGTTGGTCGACGTGGCCGCAAGCGCGGTCGCAACAGGGAGGAATACTGGGATGTGTGGGACTGCGAACAGCTCAAGCGTTCAGCCGCTGTGGAATGCCTCATGTCTGCTTCTGACCAGGTATCTTTGTACATTTGTGTACTCATTTGCTGCTTTCATGTCTCCATATCAGCATGTGTTCTGTTGGGCTTTAATATGTACATTTGTATGTCCATAGTGCATTGCATTTTGCAGTTGAGCTGTGACACCCTTAAGTGTGATTGTCAACCATCTTGACATGCCAATGGCAGCATCTTCATTAGAATATCCATTCTTTCCATGAAACAGTCTGTTAACATTTTCAGCACTGCTGGTGTGTAAATTCCAACTGCTGTCCAGGTTGGATGAGTTTTAAATTTCACATACCCTAAAATGTGCTGACTGAGTGCAGTGCATAGAGGTCAGAATTGTAGGGTTAAACTGCACTGGATCATGAAGTTTCCAGTCCTCTCTCTATCTCTCTCTCTCTCTCTCTCTCTCTTTTTTGTACTGCTGTTTTATATTTGCATATGTAGCAGAATCAATACATTTGTCTTTCGTATTGGAAGTTATTATTTCATTAATGTAATATTTTTAGATGCTAGTTTGTATTTACATTTATGTGGAATGAACAGAACTGACAAATTTCATGTGAGCTACTACATAATTGTCACTGACTGTATGTGGCATGTTTTCGTATCAATGATAAATGGTCCCAGCTGGTTGTATTGTCCACCTCCATGATGCTTGGTTCAAAGAGAGAGCTGATTTTGATCACTTGTGGTGTAAGTCTGTAAAGGTGTTTGCAAAAATTTATTTGTATGGGGTTTTTTTTTAGCCCCCATTCTTTTCTTTCTGAAGGAAGTAAAGTTGGCTTACAAGATAATCCTTCTGTCTTCTATGCCAGTCTGCAAGACCCCCCTACTTCCTACATTTGAAGTATGGAAAGTATTTCATGTAATACAGTAGGGATGTTATACAGGATCCTGATTTTATCTGATGACTTATTTGTCACTTCACACTGCTATTCCACTGGTCATGTTGGTGGTCATCTGGGTGGGCTGTGGTACTAACATTAATGATCCAACAGGATGTGGCAGCCCATAGTTGTCGGGTCAAATAATGAGGCTATGCCTGTAGAAGTTTTATGCTTTTTAATTTGCACAGACAGGAATAACAGCATGGTGTACACACAAACCTGTGAGGAGGGCTCAACTCTAGAACCAGTCCATTTAGTTTCTGGAAATTATGTATGGTAGCAGATCATAGAAAAGTGTACATCTTCGTTAAGGCAGTATTTTTTTTAGAGTGTTGATTGCATGAACTATATGTTTAGCTTAGCTTTCTGTTTGATGGCAAAAACTAATTAAGCATTAGAGCTAGGCATGTGAAATTTGGCATAGAAATATGGTAAATGTACCCACACATTAGAATAGAATACAAGTAGGGCGGGCACTACAGTGTCGATCATACTTGATCCCTTGTGCAGCCCTTATATTCATGTGTTCAGCAGCACCGCATTTTGAACAAAATGCAGTATCCTGCTAACAGAGATATCCTTAAAGTCACCCAGTTTCGTAAAATGACGACTCAGGTACCTGAATCTTAATGTGGCCAAAGCCTTGCAGTTACAAAGAACGTGAGGCCGTTTCGGATGCCTGTTTGCATCTGTCACACTCGGGACTGTTTACCAGCCCCAATTTAAATAGGTGCGCTTTTAGGTGACAGTGTCCTGTTAGCAGCCCTGTCAATATTCTTAGCTGGTTTATATTCAAACTAAGTAGTTCTGCAGCTCTTTTAGCTGAGGGCCTTTTAAGAAACCCCTTAGCTTGTCTTTGGCCACAAATGGACTGCCCATATTTTACATGTTTCCTATTCGTCCATCCCCTGATCACCTCCCTGGCAATCTTGGCAGATATGCCCAGGGCAGGCTGAGGTCCTATGAATGGACATACCCACACATTATGTATAAAGCGTTAAGTAAGCAGCTACAAATCTGGTGATGGCTTGAAACTGAGGTTATGTTTGAAAAATTTTGTGTAGACACATGCTGTACTGAGGTAAAGAGTACTTATACAAAACATAGAGGAGAGAGAGGATGGAAGAAAAAACAATAACAACAATAATACCGATGGCAAAAACAAGTACAATAACAATTATAAGTGATGGTCATATTTTGGGTTCTTACAGTATGCAGCAAATACTTGTTTTGATATTTTGGGTAATAACATCCTACTTTCATCTTCAGGGTGACTGAATCTGGTTTGTGTGGGTGCTGAAGTAATTAAGAGCAAGGAATCTCATTTGTTATACAGGGATCACTCTGTAAGTGTATAAACTATTTCTTTTGACAAAAAAGTAGCATTGCGTGAAATAGAGTGTATACATTCAAAAGTACATGGCATATACATGTGAATGTGGGGTATATGTACAGGAGTCACTGGTAGGAAGCAAGCAGACCACATGTCTTTTGAACCAAGATTTCATTGCTTTATTGTGGCATACAGAGAGAATGTGGAAGAAAGAGTACCATATAAACTATTTATTTATTATTTATTTCCATGGCGCAACAGCCCGTATTGGGCCAGGCCCTCATTATCGAGACTTCACAATCACACTCAGACACACCACACTCGGTAGGACTCTGCTGGACAAGTGATTAGCTTGAAGCAGAGACCTCTACCTGACAGTGCACAACACTCCCAAGAGCCAGACATCCATGTCCCTAGCGGGATTTGAACCCACAATCCCAGCAAGCTAGCGGCCGAAGACCCACGCCTTAGACTGTGTGGCCACTGGAATCGGCTACCACATAAACTGTCATAGAAAATCTTAACCTTCAGAGTAGTCCTGATGTGGTTATGGGGTTTGTTGCCAATGTTGGGGAAGGCGGTGAACACCACTGGCATCACCTGACCATCTAACATATGCCACCTTGCACCAAACTGCTGTTAAAATGCCCTCCCTCTTTGCATATTGTTTCTCTCGCAATCACTTCTTCAGTTTGGAGATCAGATCACAGTGACATGGACGCATGTCAGGAGGGCAGGAAGGCTGTTCTAACACTTCCGAGCCCCAACTCTGACAACATGTTTAAAAGTGTCTGCTGAGTGGGCTGTAGCATTATCATGTAGGATGACGGCATTTTGAACCAGCTGTGGATGCTTCTACCATACTGCATGGTGTAGGTGGTACTGGAGAAATGACTTGTAATGCTGTGCATTCACAGTCTGACACCTTGGAATGGAATGACACACAAGAACACTTTGGACATCATATGCCAAAATGATCATCAGCTTTGTGGGTGATTGAGTTTGTTTAATGTTTGTTCTTTTTGGTGAAGTGGATGATATTCGGAGATCGGTCATTTGAGTTCCAGTTCATAGACCCTTGCTCATGTTTCAATTGTTGCAATTATTGGCATCTGATTTAATATGTCTCCTTCATGAGGAAATCCTTCCAGATTGATACATATGTCTCGTGGCACATCCACCATTGCACTCCATTTTGCTTACAAGGCAGCCACTAGGCAGTAGTTCTGCACATTTTTCAATCACGTTGTAAAATTCGGAACGCTGTGTACCCAGAAATTCTTGTATGCTGGGCTAATCCCTTCCCAGTCCACCATGTGTCTTCATTCGTGCACTGTTCAGTTATGGCCACTGACTGTCTCTGTGAATGGACAGTGTTCAGTTGATATTTTCACATTTGAATGCATGCACCCACCTTGGAAATGTTGAGGATGGTTAGGCACAATCACCCAGTTCTTCATGTAGCTTTGCATGGCACTCTCTTGCATTTCTGCAGCGGAGAACTTCATTTTCATGTGTGAATGCTGTCCCATTTTGAAATGAGATCACCAGTGCAACTATGTTGGCGCTGAGAATGGGTGTGCACCCCTTTAAATACATCCCCATCTGGTGGTAACTTTTACAAGTACATGTCGTGCTTTGAAACGTATATACCCATTTCCTACAGTGCCTTATTTTTGGCCAAGAAAAAGAGGTTGCCATTATGTATGGAGTGATCCATGTTTATTCATAACGTATTATAAGGAAGACATTTCATTACTCATTACACTTTTTACAAACTTGGATGAAGAATATGGGCTTTCACTAGTATATAACTGAATTGTACCAAATGTTAGATGCCTGAGAGGAACTATGGAAATCTGAAGTTGCAAAGTTGTGCTGGGTGGTGGGGTGGTGGTGGTGGTAAGTATTGTTGGTGTTTAAAGTTAGCTATGTACTTTGTTGTAGTCTGTGAGAGACCGTATGTATATCAGTTATTTATAAGCTTTTGTTGTTGACAGCATGTTTGTGAGCATTCATAGATGCTTGATAATTTTTGAAACACCCTTTGGAAACAGTAAATTTAAAAAATTAGTAACTTGTAGCATTCAGTGGTGTGTTGCAATCATGTATCATTGATGTATTAATGTTTAGAAAGAACAGTGATATTTTGCACCCATTTATGAATGGAAATGTATACACTCATTTTACAGTGGTTCAGTAAAACACTTCCTACATAATTAGCTGACAGACTGGAACAGTGATCAGATTTTCTTGAACACAGCTGATTGTTTATTTCTAAAAGTTACTGTACTTGCCAACTCTGTTCTTATTAACCCATAGTTATGTTGTTTTTTATGGGTAAAAATTCCCTGCTTGAAGGGGATTTTATTAAGAAGGATTTCTTTGGTCTCAGTTGATCACAGATTATAAGAACACTCTGTATGCTCGTATTTAACATGTATATGGTGTTGGAACATTAATGCATAATGCGGAAATGCCTAAGTGCATTTGTTTTGATATCTGCCACATTACAAAAGGTTCACACATGAAAATTCTAAATGCGTGTTTTTATTTTTGTTTTTGTTTCATTATCTCATGGTTATGAAAACGAGACAGTTTGAAACACCAAACATAGTGTGTGGTAGTCTGTATAATTTCAGTGGACACTCTTCAGGTTCTGCTATGTAACGGAAGTGTGAATTCACCTTCCGCAAAATTCCAGCTGCTGGAGAATTATGTTACTACATCATGAATCGTATAAAAATAAGTGTCTTTATGATGCTTGTCTGCTATTTTGGTGTGTGTGTCAAATGTGTAAGCAGCATTCAGACTTGAAAGTTACTATTATTAACCTTTCAATGCAGAATGAAACAATAGTAGTGTCACAGGGTACTGGGTTCAATTCCAAAATGACCCAGCATGTGTCAGCCAATTATGGTTGTTCTTATACAGACATGCTGGGTTTTTTTTTTTCCCATTTGCTTTTTATTTTATTTTATTTATTTTTTTGTAAGTGTTCATACGGAAAAATTGAAACCTGTAATTTAAATCGGAGTTATGCAGATTGCACAGGGCGTTTAATTCTAGTGCTGAAAGTGTTAAGTAAGTCCATACCTTCTAAACAGCTGTTCGTCCTAGGGGTTACTAGCGTCTCCTGCAGAGAACGTGCTTACCAGGCATCATATATTGATATTTTCAAAATGACAGCTGCCAGAATGTTTTATTGGCTGGTCTGACATACTTCTGTTGTTTTAGCCTGTGATACGTTTCAAAAAAAGTTCATGGCAGTCAGCATATTAAATGGAAAAATGAGGTAAAATTGAATCTTCATACCCTGACTTCACCCTGCTATTGTTAAGGAGATGCTGTGTTTTACACAACTTTCACTGCTGAGTCTTTTGTGATGTGGGATCCAGAAATTTTGGAATCAGTATGAGTATGAAATCATGATATAAAAATCACAACTTTCTGTTGCTTTCAGAAGTGTGGAATAGAAAAACTGGTTGATGAATTGTGTGCCAAGCTGAAAGAGATTCAGAGTGAAGGTAAGCGTACTCATTATATGAATTTTTTTACTGGGTTGATGAAATGTGAGTTCTGGTCAGTAAATTCAGACAAATACAAGATCAGCACATTGAAGGCTTTGTGAATTAACACATTAATCAAAGTTTGGTGGCTGCCATATTATACTCTGTACTCTTTTACCGTCTATTGTCAGTGTAAATCTGAACCATCACGACACAGCAGTGTGTAAATTAGCTGTTTTTGAATCGAAACTCAACCTGTTTCAGCCAGCTGTGGTCATCGTCCGAAGACTGCCTTCCAAGTACATGTAGCTACAGAAGTTTATATTTATATTTACAGTTTTAGAGAAAATTGCACTCCTTGACTTACAAGCATTCGATTATTGAAACTTGTTGGCTACTTCATGATCAGCATCGTGTGCAGTTAATTTTTAAAACTGCGAATATAAATGTAAACTTTTGTGACTGGGATAGCATAGTTGGTATGGTGGCTAGGCTAGGCTTCATGACTCAAGTGGTTGTAACAAATCCTGCAACTAATAGTACGTAATTTGTATTTTGATGTTACGTAACTATGTGATTATTTTAAGGTAAACAATTTTTGTGTTACGTTTCTGATATTTCCATATTGTAGTTAAACATGTGCTCAGCTCTGGTCTCCATTAATTTGCCTCCAGTTAGAGTGCATCCCTGTCTGAGGTGTTTGTGGCATGTGACGTTTGCCTCTGTTCTAGGTGAGAAAAGTACCCATTTGGAGTTTCCATCAGAAGCTGTTCCGAGCAAGCAGTCGCACATACCATCACCTCAGGATCAAGTTCAGAAGTAAGTGTATTAACGTCAAGTTGTCGAACATGTTGCTGTTTGCATCATGTGATAGCTACGTGTTCTTTATTCATTCTAGGCAGCTAGAAAGATGCAGTATTTTGTGTCCAGCCATATGTAGTGCTCGATCGTAAATATTAACTCATGATCAGGGGTAACAGGCTTTGTAAGGCAATACAGAAATTGTTTTGTCACAGAGGTGACCTGTGGTGGCCATGGGGGGTGAAACTTGGTGTCATGTTTCTGTAAAGATTTGTGACAATGATTTATTCATTGTACCCTTATTTGGTTGGACATGGTTGAAATTTCAGTGCATTTATAACTATGATTCAGTAATGTGATTCATTACGAGAGTTGTGAGGTGAAAAGCACCACAGTGACTGACAAAACGAGACTGTGAGCATAGTAGCTTGGAGGTTGTGCTGTAGGGAAGTCGTAATTTCTGTCCAAAATGTGCAGAAACGTTGTCTTAATTGTATTGGAAAAGTTGTAGTTTTGAGTGCCTGTGTAAGTAGTACGACATAGAACCTGAAGACTAAGTGTAGTCAGTTCCGTAAACACCGTGTGTAGTGGACAGTGTCCAACTAAGTAGAGTCAGCTCCATAAATATGATGCTTAGTGGAGAGTGTCCAACTAAGCAGGAGTGTAAAACCTGGTAGCAGTTGTAAATGGTGGGTGTGATCCTCTCTTCTGCCGGAAATGTAACAAAGAAAGAACACTTGTCAGTATAAATGCATTATTTATCCAAATATAAAACACGTCTGCATGTAGGACAGTGCTCATTAACAATCTTCAGTTTCCAAGAAAATTGCTTAACAGAACACATTTAAATTTGTGTGATTATAAGGCAACATGCCCGATTTCTTAGGCGTTGAATTAGGAAAACATAACACTAAAATATGTAGGCTGTACCTTCTAGCCTTTCACGGTGGCGTAGTTGGTTGAGGCACTACGCTACAAACCAGAACGTCGCGGGTTCGATTCCCGATGGTGTCACTGGAATTTTTCATTGACATAATCGTTTCGGTCGCACTATGGCCCTGGGGTCGACTCAGCCTCTTAACAGAAATCAGTACCAGGAATCTTTCCTGGGGGGTAAAGGCGGCCGGTGCGTAGGGCTGCCAACCTTACCACCTTCATGTGCCGATTGTCTAAAAACCTGGGAGCCTCGACCTCCTGGAACCCTAAGGGCCTGCCAAGGCCTGTATGGGACCACTTTACCTTTTTTATGCATATACATATACAGTAGAACCCGGATAAGAAGTCCCCGCATAAGAAGTTTTCCCCTGTAAGAAGTCTGATTTTTAAAGTCCCGAAATCCTATTGCTTTTAATAAGCTTCCCTCTTAATAAGTCTTCCCGCTTAAGGAGTCCCTAATCCTCTGGTCCCTTGAAAGACTTTTTAACAGGGGTCTACTGTATATTATATACTTTGGTATCTAAGAAGGATGTTTGGCAAATGTGTCAAGACACAGCCTGTCCCTGTATGTACTCAGTGTGTGGGTTGCTGTGTTTCCTCTTATGTCAGCTGCACTGATATTGAGACCAGCATCATTGTATTGGCCTTACACATCACTCAGAATTGTCTGCGTGAGACACAGACCCCGATAATCATCCTTGCACGGTACTGTGCACTGAACTCCAACTTTACACCATAGAATTGTTGAAGATGCGGGTTTCTAATGCACAGGTATCTGGTATTTTGTGTTCATCTGTGGATTTAAATAAAGTGAAGTCTCACTAAAGTGTAGTCTGATGAAGTTTGCTATTGTGATCTGAAAATACAGGCTGCAGGAATTACTTTCACATGGTTGCAGAAACTGCACAACAATGGTTTTGTAAGGCTCTCATTTCAGTAAGCTTGTGGCTGTTGCAGTCACTTTTGATGCTCCCGTTTCTTGCATGTGGTGCGTACAAGGCTTTTGAGGTGAATGTTTAAGTTAAGTTGCCATGTCATCCACTTTTTTGTTGTTGTTCCCCCCCCCCCCCCTCCGAAATTAGACAGTTTGGTGTACTGACCGTTAGCATGCCAGTAATTCTTTAATTACAGACTAGATGTGGTATGTGGGGAACTTAACACTGTAAGACAATATGTACACAATTTTCTCTGACAGTTCCTAGTTGTCTTACAAAATTTCATATTGAACACGTGCGAGATTTGAGGTTTCCACAGCGGTTTTGTTGCGGATTTAGGTCGTCTAGTGTGTGATGCTTTTTATTTGGGTTAAGTCTTTTATGACATTCCAAAAGAACGTGGGACCTCCATCTTCTAGGGTTGAGGGGTTGGATAACTAGAAACTGGAGGTGAAGCCACTCTGTTTCTTTGAAATGATGACTATCACTAACCCATTGACACAATGTCACATCCAGAAGACATGAATCCTTACGCTATGTGTTACTGTAAGTGTTTTCTTGTTCAGTATTCGGGAAATATTAATGCGACCACTACAAAATTTTGAATCCAGGCTTTACAAAACCACAGCTGCTTACACCCCATTTCGTAGTCTTGTAATCGGCACCGTCATTCACTTCAGAGTGGCAGTCTTGATCCAGAGTTGACACTTTATTTTCATTCAGCATTTTATTTTATTTGAGTGAGCACATTGATACAGTACCGGGTACTGGAGTACAGGGTGTCCGTTTCATGCTCCAGAAGTTCCACACCTTGATGTGTTTGCTGTACCACAAGTATAAAAAGGACTGTGGTCTTCTTAAGAGAGAGATATATAAGGCGGGTATTGGAAGTGGGGCGTGGAAGTTGCTTCGTCCCACTGCCCACACAACTCACTGAATAGGAACACGTGTAGTGAGTATGCATACCAGAAAGGTTCTTCCCCAGCACAGCCATCCTCTATATTCTTCATTTATGTTTGAATAATTCTTTACCTAACATGCATATATTGTGATAAAATATAACTAACTAACTCCATGGAGCAGAGTCCTTCTTGAGAAGCTAGCAGGTTGTCAGCTAGTCAAATTCCCCACGTTTTATGGAACCCGAACATTCATTACCGCACTCACAAGAGCCCGCCTTGATAAAATATACAAGAAAAAATTTACAGGTTAATTGAATGTGAGGAACAGATATTAAATGAGAAAATGTTAGAGCTTAAAAGTTGATGTTCTGAAATAGCAGCTGCACAGGTCAGTGTGATGGTACATCAAAGCTGAATGAGTTATGAATGCTGTTATCAAACTATGTTAACAGTTGTTAAATGTATAAAAAGGCATTTTGATTTTCTTAAAATATGCTATCATAATTGATAGCGCACAGCCTTCTCCAAGGGCACAAATGCCAATCAATGCCTTGAAGAAACCATTGGCATAACCTTTAGAAAGTCAGCTTTACATTGTTTATTCCGTGCATTGTGACAAAGTTAGAAACTTAACGTAACACGAACAAGTGCACTGTTCCATATTTGTTCATACAATCTTTTACATAGCTCCTACATGTTTCAGCATTATATCACACCGTCTTCAGGGAGCTGACACCAAAGTTCCTATAAAAGATACAGCAACAAAATATTTACAGTAGGCATACATACGTATTGATATCAGTAGTGTAGAATAACCTGTAATATTCTGCACTATTGATATCACAATGTATGTATGCCTATTGTGACATACTTTATTGCTGTATGTTTTATAGAAACTTTGGTATCAGCTCCGTGAAGATGGCGTGATATAACGCTGAAACATGTCGGAGGTGTGAAAGATTGTAGGAACAAATATAGAACAGTGCATTTGTTGGTGTTAACGTAAGGTTTCTAACTTCAGAAAATCAGATAGCAACATAATGTAAATTAGTTTTAATTAACTATTCAAGTCCTCTGGGTTGTGATGCCATGTTGTTGGGTGAGTTACATCCTGACATTTAAAAGAAATGTGCTTTCATTGTCAGGGTCAAGCAGTCCAAGAAAGGAGAAGATGAAGGAAATATGATCCTTCAAAGCCTCTGGAACTATTTGGACGCGGGGTCAGATCCCAGAAGACTTGAATCTTCAGCAGCACCGCTGTGAGAACCTTGCATCTCACTTAGTTGTAAATGGAAAATGTTACATGTGAATGGATTCTAACATCACATTTATTTGTGTTTCACCAGGTATTATGCAGCTTTTCCACCATTAAATAGCAAGTTTGCAGACTCCAGCACTAGCCTTATTACCCTGATTCCTGAACCTGGTTCTGCTTGGAACAGCAAGAAAGTGCTTGCCAATTCATTTGGGAAAAACAAACCTTGTTACACATCACTTCAAGAAACAAGTTCAAGCGAGGAAAAGTTGTTGGTTGGTACTACTGGCTGGGGAGAGGAAAATAAAGAAAACAGGGGTGAGAAGAATAGTTTGTGGAAAGAGTTGGGCAGAGAAAACATGAAATGTGGTAATCAGGTGAAGGAAAATGCTAAGGGCAATAAGGAAGCTGTTTTTGGATTTCTGTGGAACATGGCAGGTGAATGGAATGGAAGCTACACAGATGTTTACCCTGGAGAAGGCTGTGGGAATTCTGGTTCTGATTTAATAAGAATTTTCCATTGTAACCGACAGAACAAGGGGAGTAGGGCAGGTGAAGGTGTGATGCCAGAGAAAGAATTGCAAGCACATAGAGAAAGTGATTGCGAAAATGGAGCCTGTCGGAGGCTATATGAGCGACAGACTGGTGAAGGCAACTGTGCTTTCTCAGGACCTGTTGACTCAGAGAAAGAGGAATTGCAGAATGGGTGCACTGCCGGTGATGATGATACAGCATGCAGTACATCTCCTGGACAGAGCGCAGAAGACCAAAATCTTGCTCAGCTGATCGCAAAGTTTGATCATAGCATTGAAGCTCTCTGGAACCCAGATGAAGTTGCATCTCCTGGCAATTTTTCTTCAGAGGAAAATTTAGATTGTAATCAGGAATTACCCTTGGATTTTCAACAGCTTTTGTCATCCCCAAACAAACAGTATCTTACAGTGGAGTTGTACAACTTGAACTGCAAACGGAATCAGAATATATTTCCAACCACAACTCATTCATTCAGTGTGGTACTAATATCACCAGCTCAATTTGGTCTGATCAGCCATCCATGGAAAATTCTTTTGAACAAGATGATTTTGGAATGGATTATACACAGTATGAACAGCAGAATACATCTGATCATTGTGGAGATTCAAAAGTCAAACTTGCAGATGTGTGCTGTAATGAGATGGAAATGATGGGAGACAAGTATACACTTCTTGTGACTGGAGAAGGAAAAATAGTTGGAAATAAATTTCGTTCTGAAGAACAGCTGAAGGCTAATAAATGTGAAGAAAAGGACCATTCTGATTCTTTGTTTAAGAATTCAGACATCTTGAAATTGGTACGTGTTGTGATGTGCCCGTCTCAGAAGAAAAGTGCAAAGCCACTTGGAATAAGTATGATAATTTCTCCTCCTTCTTCACAAGTTTACCATGGGCAGTAAATTGTACAGTAGCTGATATTACACAAGGAGCTCAAAGTGAGAAGGTGTCTAGTGTGATGAGCTCAGGTACACATGGCAACATATTCACATTTTGGCAGTATTTTCCGTAATGACTATGGTAATATGAGTAATTCCATAAAGAGTCATACAGATGTGCTCAATGATAGTTTAATCACATTGAATCATAACAGGGAAGATAGCAGTTTTACTGAGGTCATTCCAAAACAGAATTCCTTGTGTGGGTTGTTGGCAGGCAGATTGGATTCTGGTACAGTGCAAGAGAAAAAGGAAAGTGTGTCTGCTGAGCAAGTTTGTCATTTGGACACTGTAGATGTTGGAGGTCCTAAGGGAGGAAAGTTAGATGTTGAAAGAGAGGAGGAGGATTTATTGACATCAACACGGACACATTTTCGTCCAATCCGCATGGAGAGTATGGAATCGCATCTTAGCATAAATGCTGGTAACAGTAATAATGTTGGTTCTTATGCAGATGGCACTACATTTGTAATTCCAACCAGTCTAGAAGAAGTAGCATTTAAAAGAAGTGAGAGTGGGACTTTGTATCTTGAGGCTGAAGCTGATGCTGGTTTGCAGACACCTAACAGGTACATGGAATACAAAGAGAAAGAACCGTATGGTTGTCATCATCGGTACGAAGAGCGGTCGCAGGGTGTTGGTGAAAATTCAAGGGAGTTTGTACCTAAGTTTAGAGTACGCCAAAATGAAAAATGGTGTCAGACTGAAGATGAAGGTGACATGCTACAAAGTGACGAAGAAGTAGATACAAAAAGAATTAGGCAAGGGAATAATTCTGCTGAGGGTCCGGAAGATTTTTACTTTCCAGATGATGATCATTTTGCAGAGAAAATAAACAATTCTTTGGAAGACAGCAGTGAAAATACAACAGAGACAGAAAACAGGAAAAGCTTCTCGACACATCATCTAGAAAAAGATATTTATATGTCACATAATTCATCTGTTCTGAAACATAACTTATATCTTCAACGTGAGAATAAGATTATTAGTAGCTTAGGATCTGTATCTTCGAATGGAGTCATACCAAAGATACAAAATAACTCTAGCTGTCAATGTAGCAGTAATGGCTACCATCTGCAAATGTGGAAGACGGCGTGGCCAAAGTCGTCACAAGTGCCAGAGCAACGTGTGTGGGAATCGACAGAAAGTGGTGGACCTCAGTCATGGTAAGATACAGGCATAGTATGTTTTATTTTGATGAAAAGTTGTAGATCGTAATGTAATGCTGAAGTGAGCAGCTAAGTGTCCGTAGGTGACAGTATGGCAAACGTGCAACAGTTTTCTGCATTGTACGATATCAAATTTTTGTCGTTAAGGGTTACTGTCTTAGAGATGTTGGATATCTGTAATTAAAATGAGATTAACAGATGGGGCCCATTATTTTCAGTATTGTTAAATAATTAAGTGGGGTCATTACAGTTTGCTTTGAACGGTGTGCACATTGTTTCTCAATGTTACAGCGGATTGTGTATGATGAAGTAGACCTTGCCTTGTTTACCTTAGCTGAGTTCAGTGTTGAAGAGAATGCCATTTACATAACCACCATTTTTATGTTTTGTTATAACATATTGGTATTATCATATCCATAATAATGCGTGAGGCATGTGCACCTGAAACTTGGAGGATGCTCACAGGTGAAGGTATTGCAACAGTTAGAAGAAATCGCAACAGGCATTTAGATAGGAGGCCCATCGATGCACATGTTGGCATATCTCTTCTGCACAGAATTCCTTGGGCTGCTGCCTAAACCACTGCCACACCCGCCTCTACATTGTCATGTAAACACATGACTTTTGGTGCCTTTTTTTAATGACCCAAGGACAAAAATCACATGGCAGTAAGTCTGGCATGTATGCTGGATGTTGAAGCACTTCCATTATGTGGAATTTGTTTGGGCGTGAATGCTGTGGGTCACATAGTCCAGAAGGAGTGGCGTCTTGATATCAGTGTTGTCCTGTTTAGACTGATAGGCCATCTTGAACCAGCACTGTAATGTTGTCAACACTTGCTATTTACCCTCGTAACTGTATGGATCTGTACGTATGCCAGTGTGTTTATCAAACGTGCAGCTGTACCATCTATATTGCCACAGCAGGGCTGCAAACTGGTTTCAGTTTTACATGCCTCATTTTATATACTTCCTATACTATTGGAGCTGCTATTATGTGAAGTTGCATGCTATCATTTGTGCTATTTTCAGTGCTTATTAACAGCTGACATAAAGATGCACACTTATTTTTCACAGCATACAATGTGTGTATATGGAGTAATGTTTAGTCTCATACACTAGTCAGCATTAAGGTGCACAGCTCTTGTTAACACTGTTAACATAGGTGTACTGCTGTCATTAACACTTGTTAACATTAGGTGCACAGCTCTCATTAACACTTGTTAACATAGGTGTACTGCTGCCATTAACACTTATCAACGTTAAGGTGCACAGCTCTCATTAATACTTGTTAACATTAGGTGCACAGGTCTCATTCAGTTGTTAACATTAGGTGCACAGGTCTCATTCAGTTGTTAACATCAGGTGCACAGGTCTCATTCAGTTGTTAACATTAGGTGCACAGGTCTCATTCAGTTGTTAACATTAGGTGCACAGGTCTCATTCAGTTGTTAACATCAGTGCACAGGTCTCATTCAGTTGTTAACATTAGGTGCACAGGTCTCATTCAGTTGTTAACATTAGGTGCACAGTCTCATTCAGTTGTTAACATCAGGTGCACAGGTCTCATTCAGTTGTTAACATTAGGTGCACAGGTCTCATTCAGTTGTTAACATTAGTGCACAGGTTTCATTCAGTTGTTAACATTAGGTGCACAGGTCTCATTCAGTTGTTAACATTAGGTGCACAGGTCTCATTCAGTTGTTAACATCAGGTGCACAGGTCTCATTCAGTTGTTAACATTAGGTGCACAGGTCTCATTCAGTTGTTAACATTAGGTGCACAGGTCTCATTCAGTTGTTAAATTAGTGCACAGTTTCATTCAGTTGTAACATAGGTGCACAGGTCTCATTCAGTTGTTAACATTAGGTGCACAGGTCTCATTCAGTTGTTAACATTAGGTGCACAGGTCTCATTCACTTGTTAACATTAGGTGCACAGGTCTCATTCAGTTGTTAACATTAGGTGCACAGGTTTCATTCAGTTGTTAACATTAGGTGCACAGGTTTCATTCAGTTGTTAACATTAGGTGCACAGGTCTCATTCAGTTGTTAACATTAGGTGCACAGGTTTCATTCAGTTGTTAACATTAGGTGCACAGGTTCATTCAGTTGTTAACATCAGGTGCACAGGTCTCATTCAGTTGTTAACATTAGGTGCACAGGTTTCATTCAGTTGTTAACATTAGGTGCACAGGTCTCATTCAGTTGTTAACATTAGGTGCACAGGTCTCATTAACACTACTTCTTAACATTAGGTGCATGGCTCTCTTTAATACTAGTTAATGTTAGGTGCAGAAGTCTCATTAGCACTTTAAACATTAGGTGGGCATGTCTCATTAACTGTCATTAACATTAAGTTGCACATTCATTTTGCACTGTAGACTTGTTGCCTTTCTTCATTGGTTTTCTTTTGGAACATTCCTGCCATTTTAGTCGTGAAAGTTATCACTGAATATGTTCATAAGTGTTATCCATGGTGATTTCATTTCTTACATACTGTGTTGGTTGGAGTAATCTTCTGTAGTGTCTTAACATGTTCATAATTTGCATTCAATAATAAAAGGAATTGCCACTCTGCAGATGTGTTTGCCCTGAAAATTAAGGGGATAGGAACAGAACTTGAACCTTACTGTACTGTATTGAATTTGGAATTTTATAAGCAAGTTGCAGATATTTTGGAGCAGAAAAGCCTTGCTAACAAGTATTATTTAACAGGTATGAGGAACACTTTAAGTACGTGAAATGATGACCAATATTTTGGTCAGACACGTTTAAAGTGTCTGTATTATGTGCAGATTAATAAAGTGTTTTCTGAGATGTGACAGTTTTGCTGGGCTATCGTTTCCTGACATTTTGAAGGTATGTAGTGCTTTTGTCTTAAGTGGTTGAGGGGTCCAAGAAGGCCCCCTGACCATCCTTTGAAACTGAGGAAACACTAACCCAGGAACACGGCACCACTTCCCAGAAGACCTGAGTCCTCAACAACACTGCTGTGAGAACTTTGTATCTCATACATGATAGTGATCACAAGACACGTCACATTTGTGCGTCTGTTACTACAGGTACAACATTTGGAAGATGAGCCCGGGGCCATCGGGTCATCTGTGTCAATGTGATGTGTTCCCTCATGTGGATGTTGTTGTACCGCAGTCCTTGTTAGGCAAGGAGTCAGATTGCAGTGGCACCGATACAAGAAGCCTGCAGTACAGTCGTTTACGTGAGGAACTAACTATGGAAGGGGAGCAGCTGTTGTCAGACCTAAGCTACATGCAGCATCTGTATCAAGGGTCAGACTGGCAAGATGATGCAGCAGAGGCTGAGGAATCTGTGCCAGACTGGGGACCCGAGCAAGAGGAAACAGATGGTGATCAGAAGTTACGTTTCTTGTCACCCGCTGAGGACTCGACACAGGAGATGATGATGTATGCTGAGGATGCTGGCTGCACTCGTATAGTGCCAGCCTGTCAGTCATTAGTGAAGCAAAGAAAGGTACTGCTGAGGAGAGGGATGTGGTGATGGATAGTTGTACCACAATGGCACCTTGCTTGTAGTGTTTGTAGCAACCACTGTAATGATCACCCTGCTTGTTTAACATCTGTAGCAACCACCATAATGATCACCCTGCTTGTGTGGCGTCCATAGTTGTACCATAATATGTGTAGCGTCTAACAACCACTGTCGTGGGACATCCTAGGTCTCACTTTATATGAAAGTAGTAGCTAATTTTTTTGGTAATGTGCTGCTGCCACCTGCTGTAGTGATGTGCTCCAAATGGTCTGGGCAAGGATATTCATTTCAGGTTCCTCCATGCTCGTTCTTGGGGCCATTAGTCAGCACAATCCCTCACCAAAACAACTAAATTTATATACGCATAGAGTAGCTTCATTTCAAACACATGTATTTCCACTTTGGTAAGAGGGAATTATCTAGGAACAAACACATGGGTGCACAAATCCTGGGTACCAAGTTGCCATGGCAACAAAATTTTTTGCCATGGTGCCTAACAGTTGTGGGTACTCAGAATGGAACATGTCAAAATTGTAGGTGCCAGAAATGGCACGTAGAATTTTGACATGGCTCCAAGATTTCTGAACAATGTGTACAATCCTAGGCAGATGTGCATGGCATGTACCTCCAGTACAGGGTATGACTTGTCAAATTTTGTTTAGACCTGGTGCTGTAGTTTAGGTTGTATTCACTTTGTTTCTTTTATATACACATTTAACTCTCAGTTAATCAAAATTTGGTTCTTGTCAGCAGTGGATTTTTTTTGGTGACTAATCACATTGTATTAAGTTAACAAATGATACACATTCCACTGCCTGTCTGCCAGTAACTCCTTTGCCTTTTGCATTATTTAGTCAGCCCATTGCTTAGACCACCCATACTGAATTGCATATTCCTAAGGTGATTCAGTTGCATGACACAGTAAACCCGCTTACTTGAACAAACTCTATGACTGAGCCTTGTCAACCTTTCTGGTTGTGGGTGCATTATTGGTACAGTCTTCCTTAGGATTAGCTTTAATGTGTCCAGTTGCATATTCCTTGTACACTTCGTGCAACATAAATAAAGCAATTAAAATTTTCAGTCTGAAACCAGATGTATGTCAGCGTGTTGTTGGATGGCTGGCATTATAATTGTGATCATACCTTTCTATTTTTTGGTTTTTCTGTAGGTGACTTTTCTTACCTTCCATTAATTACAGTTACTTATGCCTAATAGCATGGACCAGTATATCTGCATAATTTGATAAAAAACATGGATTCAAAGAGGTACTACAGTAGAACCCAGTTAAGAAGTCTTTCAAAGGGCCAGATGATTAGGGACTCCTTAAGTGGGAAGACTTATTAAGAGGGAAGCTTATTAAAAGCAATAGGATTTTGGGACTTAAATAAAAATCAGACTTCTTACAGGGGAAAACTTCTTATGCGGGGACTAATTATGCGGGTTCTACTGTACTATGAGTTGTGTGAGTAGCTTTCACAGCAAAATGAAGGTGAAGGCTATACATCCCAGCATGTCCATGTGCACTGTAGACAGACAGGTAGGAGAATAATGCCCCCCCCCTCCCGATATGTTGTATTCAACACAAATATTTCTCTCTCATTTAAACTGTGCATTCTATTATTAAACTTTGTGTTTCAACAGTTATGCTGAAATAGTGATGCTGTACATGTTATTTATTTCGCGTGACTTTACTGAGTGGCCTGTCTAAACATATTCTGAGTTACAAGAATAATGTAATTATGTTTGTCTAAACACAACTTTATTCTTAAAAGCTAAGCACAGCTACGTGTGTTTGGCTAGCTGAAGTAGCCATCATCAGGCTGAACATGGAGAGAATTTAAGAATAAAGTGTTTGGGCAGAACATAATTATATTATTCTTTTTGATTTCATAAACACAGCAGGGATGAATCGCCTTAAGAGAACTTCGGAGGATGGTCCACACCGCCCATCCACATGCCTGCAAACATTTTGTACTTTTTTTGACTCTTGACACTGCTTCAGAGCGTAAAAGGTTTGTGCACAATGCACTGCACAGCATTGCAGTGTGCTGGAGTTCGCTGGCTCGCAACAAGTGGGATGATGCTTTGATATTGGTTTGCCCAGGCTGGCACTCAGTTTGCCAGCATGTGATAATATCTTTATCTCCAGAAGCAGCTTAAAACATTTTTGTATTGACATGGTCTGGATGACCGGATTGACTCCTGGTAGGAGTAGTGATTTTCCTCTTTGCCGGTACTTCCAGTCTGGCTAAGGTGTCCACCGAACCACCTCTCCAGTGGGTGCTGGATATAAATCTGATGGAGCACAAAACTGATGACCTACTATTGAGCATAATGTGTGGGGCTGTGCCACAACTTCTCCATTTGTCTTCATTTTGTGGTGCTTGTTGAAGCACAGGAACAGTTCTACCTTAATGTTGTGTAGTACAGTGGATGGTATAAGTAGCTGTGATATGATCTTTCGGCATCCAAAAAGAATTTCCAGAAGCTCCACACCTCACGTTAGTTCCAGCCACTTCATTCCAGTCAACATAATTGCTTTCCATGACTTCCGTGCATGCTTCCATCCTTCCAGGCCATTCGTTTGGACACAAAAGATTCATATATTCAGATTAAAGTTAACACTTAAGTGTTGAAAGTTTTGAATTTTGTCAGTGTTATCCTCTTGTGTGCTAATCAGATACTGGGGAGTTATTTAGAGACTAATACTATTTCAGTCTGTGGATGATTTGGGCCCTTCATATTCAGCCATCACTTCCCCAAGAACGGCCCTTCTGTCTACGGACTTGGAAGAAGAAGGGAAGCATAACGAACGACCCCTCAATGCAATGGCAATTCAAAAGGACCGCAAACGGTATGATCTGGTTTAAAAAAAATTTTTTTTTTTGTTTGTACTTGTTTTTATGACCTGAGGGAGTAACTCCCATATCTGCTGCAAATGTGACCATGTCTGTCTTCATTAGGGGAAGTGGACTTGGCTGTTTCATTTGGTAGACATTAGAGGTAAAAGATTGTACTGGGAAGGTACGTTAACCCTTTGGCAGTGTGATGCTGAGAAAACTGAATGTCCACTAAGGTCATTGGCCAAGAACATGCGAAGTGATGGGTGGCCATTTAAGTTCTCAGTTTTTTACCGAGCACACCGGGCACTTAATTTCAGCTTCATGGGATTGACAATAAAAAAACACTGATTTACTCCTGAGGAAGTGTTTGAGTTTTTAATATTTCATCCTTTTAGAGGACTGGTTGGTTAACATATCCAAAGGAAATAAAATAATTTTGTCAAAGCATTTTATATTTCCATTGTGTGTCAATATAAAGGATCGTTTTCTCCCTGTTACCCTTTTATTCGGTTAGGACGGTCCAGTGCAGTTACAACACAGGAATGAAATTGCCAGCATGTGCTTTGGGTCATTCCATGTGCACTGTGGACTGTAAACTCGTTACTTCATTGCCAACACATCTACTTGGGAGATTTTATGTATTTTTATATGGGTTGTGTAACAAGTTATGTGAGCTTGTAAATTTACTGTATGGTAATGTTCTGTTTTGGCCAACATTGTTTAACATTTTGTTTCATATATATATATATATGGCGGCCAGCATAATTTAGTTGGTATAGCGACTTGCTACAGGCTGGACAGTTCGGGGTTCAAGCCCCAGTGGAGGTGAGATTTTCCACACCCATTGAGACCGGCCCTCAGGCCCACCCAGCCTCCTGTACAATGGGTACCGGGTCTGTTTCCCGGGGGTAAAGTTGCCAGGGCGTGGCATGGACCACCCACCCCCATCTAGTGCTGAGGTTAAAGAAATGGTAGCCCTATACTTCTTCCCCCCTCAGTGCTTTCATGGCATGTTAGGGTGTGAAGAGGAACTTGCTAGTGAATTGTACCCTTAACCTATGGCATTGTAGTTCATTCTTGATGGTGTGATAAGCTCCAGCTAACTATTATTTTGCCATCTCTTGTCTGTCTCTCACTTCCAGAAAATTTTGTCTATTGAAGATTTAAACCAAGTTTTGTACACATTTCTTCATCTTGTTTGTATACATCTTTCCCCTCATTCTATTTGATTTAAGCATCATAGCCTTATTAGATGAGGGGACTGAGTTGTGAAGCTTTCGTTATTTAACCTTCTCCATTACCCAGTTTATTCCTCTCATCTTAAATATACATATCTGCTCAGCACATTGGTCTTACATGTGACTTATGTGAATGGGCATGGCAGCAAAGAGAATTGCTCATCGGAGTACGAAGCTTGGCAGTATGTGGCACCACTTTTTATTTGATCTGTAATCGTACAGGAAGACTGCATTAAAATGAGTTGTATATGTACAGTGGTGTGGCTGTGCCATGGTGCCTTGTATAGCTGCCTCTTGCATGCATTAGTGGTATTTAAATTTGTATGTGATAGTTATGAGGCATATAGAACTGTTAACACTAATGCCCCACTGCCGGTATCTCATAGCTTTGATGTACGTAGAACTGTAACACCAATGTCCCACTGCCTGTATCTGATAGTTATGAGGCACATGGGACTGTAACACCAGTGTCTGCCTGCCTGTATCTGATAGTTATGAGGCATGTGGAATTTATGAATATCATATTCTTGTTTGACACTGAAGGAGGCATTCGGCAAGTCAGCGAGCGTGCAGCTACTATCTTGAGGGCAGTTGTAGGCGCCCACACTGCCGTTTCTCTCATGACTTGGCCACTGTCCCATGCAGGTTCTGGGCAGACTCGTCTTGCTTGAAGGGAATTGCCTGTCCGTTCCTTCATGGCAACGCTCAGGCTCTGCGACCTGTCACTTTGTAAAGGTAATGTCTCCTTAGGCATTAACACTAGTAATTTTAAACTAAAATTAGTTCATAATTAGGTAAATAACTTGTCCATGTACCCCATGGAATATAATCGAATAATAAGTGAAGCAGGACATTGTCAGTCCAGGTATGGTAGTTTCATTGGGGATTACATGATGTATGTCAGCTGTATTGAGATATGCGAAATGTTACTGCTATGTCAAGGTTAGCATTGGTGAAAGTCAGCTGGCAGCATATTTTCACAGAGGAATTAAGCTGTTCTAAAGAAAACGAGTTTATAAATGTCTACTTTCAGCTAACTGTCTAGTTTGAATGGATGCACGCAAGAAAAGTCATGTAGGGAAGTATTCTTGCATGATAGATTTAATGCCCTCTCTTTGATTATGGATTTTCAGTCTGTTTATAAATGATGCTGAATCCTACTTTATTAGTGTCCCTGTGCTTTGTTTCTTGTTCTGCATTATGGGGCAACTTCACATATGAATGGTTACAACTGATTTTGATATGTATAATTTTGAATGTGTGTGATGTGCAGGTATGAATGTGTGTGATGTGTAAATATGTATTACAAAGGAAACTGGAGTTGTTACAGTTTGTGTGTTCATGCTTAATTCCTTTTAAGTGCTGTGTTCAGTGTGTGTGCGTATAAAATAGCCAGACATTGGGCTTTATGTAGAGTTTAAACTTGTGCTGGCAAATTGTGTGATTTTGTACTACACAGATCAGAATATTTATAAAATATTTATAAAAATGTTAGACTTGAAAGAATTGTGATCAATGACCCCAGGTGGGATATTAACTTTTTCAAAAATAATGACCTGTTTCCTGTCTCACTCTTTGATTTTTCAGTCACAGAACTAATTATTTTATCCATTGTTTGAAAGTTTCTTGTTTTTACTTTTTTTTTTAGCTTTTGTTATTAGTGACTGCATTTAATTTTATTTAACAATCATGAAAGAGTACCTCCAGTGTACCTTAGAACCTTAATTTGACATCCAATTACATTCTGTAGTGTAATTTCCTCATTTGATGTGTTTATTCTGCTAGCGTGAAAGGACTGTGTGTAGTAATTTAGATGTAATTGGTGTGGTGTTGCCATATGCACAGTTGATATAGAATAAGTTTATATATGTTAATGAAAGTCAGAAAATGTGCTGGCAACACAAGATGGATAGAATCATGCAGTGTTATGCTATAAAATATTCATATACATTGTTTTAAAAATTTTGCCTACGGTCACATTCTGTGTTAAAATGAAACTGTTCTAGACACAGGACTGTGATGCAGGAGAATATTTGTAGTCATGACTTACTCTCGCAAGAGTAGTAGTACTCCAAGTGAGTGTAGTATTCAATATTTTAATGTGAGCAAGAGGATTTGGCATCATTTATATAACGTCTCATCAGCCATGCCTGGTATGAACTTGGTTCGCCATATCACAACTTCCTGAATGGTGTGCGTGCATCAGGGTTAAATAACCCTGTATGTGGTAGAACACCACGTAACTACTGGATCAGAGTACAACATTTTGATGTTAGTTTTTTTTGAAGAAGTTTGGCTGGTACTTGTGTTGAAACTAGATCCTGTTACATTGGAATGGTTCTTGTTTTTCCATTTATGTCTTTTTACAGTTCATTAGATACTGTTATTAATTTAGAATTTTAAATCTTAGTAACATGAAAACAACATGAAATCAATGTAATGGTTAAAATCCACATTTGAAATTATTAATAGTTAATTAGCTATTACATAATCATGTCATAGTATCTTTTTTAAAGCGTCACAGGAAATGCCTACATATTTATCAACTGACCCTTGTTCCCCCACATGTGAGAGATCCATTACAGTGTTTCCAAGGCATAATTACCAACACATGATAACTCATGATTAATGGAGACATCAGGTTGTTGTAATGGTATCATTGTCGAGCGCTGTGTGCGAAGTGAAATTTGGGAATTTTACTTTGTTGTTGCAGTAGAAGTAGGAATTGCATCTGTATATCTATTTTGTGTAATAAAATGATATTGTTTTGGTTATTACATGAAATTTGGATAGTTTCCCGTTTGGGGAGGGATTATTTGGGAAGCTTTAAGCAATATTGTACTAATCACAGGACATTAGGACTTGAGTAAATCATCCACATTTTTGAGCACTATGTGCAAAAGAAAAATCACTTGCATTGAGAGGAGTTTTTTCATTCAAACAATTATCCTTGCATGTTGGAATCATGAGAGGAGTTTGGCCAGTATCCATATCTAGCCCCTTTATCATATTAAGAAAGATACATTGTTATAATGGAGTGTACATACATATATGAATGAGAAAATATGTCAGAATAATTGTATTTGGAATGTTGGTAGAGATATGGGATCTTTTATCCTGAATGTTTGGGACTCTGGGGTTTCTAGATAAGGAATTTTTCAATAATTTTGAGCAGCATGCCTGAAATATACTAAAACATTTAAAAATAAATAAATAAGTGTATTTACCTACCTTCATACATACATCATACATACATACATATATACATTCATATGTACGGATGTGTGTGTGTGTCTTTTGCGTTAAATGCAAGGGTGTGTTAGGTTAGTTAGCATGAATTACAAGTCACCATCTGAGGCGATAACAGAACAACATGAAAACGAAGCATTGGCCCTGGAATTAAATGGAGCTAATTTTAAATTTATTTCTTCTGGTACAGAGCCGGTTTTGGAGTGCTTCAGATACTGGGACGTCGGGTAAAAGATCCTATATCTGTATGTAAAAGCAGTGCAAGCATCAAGGGGACTGAAGATAGAGGAGAGGCCTTTTGTATCATTGTTGTATATGTAAAGTTATGTTGATCTAAAGTGCACCTCTAGTAATCATTATAATGCATTTTGTCATGTTGATCATAAATACACCTTTAGTAACCATTGTAATGCATTTGATACTAGTTCTGCTGGACCTGTTCGGTCTCCAGGCATGATATCTCCCATGTCATTTGAACGCTTTTCTAGTCTTGCTGACTTCTTCCCGGGAGAATTAAAAGTATAATGAGTATTTTGTTTTGGAACTGTTGTGTTATGATGGGTAAATCGAAAATGTAAAACTTAATTTAATTTTGTAGTATGCTTGAATGTTTAGTATTGGCATTCACATGAAAGCATAGATTTTTTATGTAGGTGCAGCACTTCTTTATGGTGCGTGTAAGATTTGTTACAGAGGAACCATATGGTAGTTATGTTGTGTTTTTAATCATTATTTAATTGATGAATACAATAATGTATGGAACCTTATATTGCATGTATTGTTAAGAGGTGAGCTTTCCTCATACATAATACTTATAACCTTCCTGGCACTATTTAAAGCTTGTGGTATGTACTAGAACTGTGCATGTATGTATAACCTAAATTTTGTTAAATACGGCTGTTTTCGAGATTGGAAGGGAACGATTCAGTTCCCCAGCAATATTTTTTACTTGCCACAAAATATTTGTTGCTGTGTTCGCCATTTCTGTCTAAAGCCAAAGTAGAGCACACTGTATGTTTTGTAAGACCGCGACATTTTAAAGTAACTGAAAGCATTATACTTATGATGGTTTGTTCTATCCTAGTATTGCTGTAATATTGAACATGTCATACAGCATACATTATTACTTTTATTAGGGTGCTACATTTTGAACATTGAACAGGCCATGTTTGTGTAGTGAATGCAGACTGCACGCTACAAAGAGGTAGTAACATTGCATAGTTCTAGTAGCCTTAGTTCTGTTGATGTGAATATCATTCGAGCCGTGTGGTAACACATTTCGGTAGAATCCATTTAATATGGTGCTGCTTTAAAGTAATGTATTTTCTGTGTTGAAACTACAGAGTTTCACTTTGGACATAAAAAAAATGCTAAAAACTTTGCATATGATATTACCATTTAATGTATTTCCATCACCACAAATCTTTTGATGCCTCTGTTTTGTGATGTTATGGATATATTCTTGATCATTAAGTGGTATGAAAGCTGTGTGTACTAACAGCAAACAAAAAAAAAATTAAGGGTAGAAGAGAGAGTTTGTGTGTCAGTAATTCAGATATCTGAAAACTGCTCAGGGTGGCCATATGATTTAGATAGTACAGGTGTGGTTTCCCTATATTATAACTGTGCCAGGAAGGATACTTGGATTGAAACTGTCATAATGTACGTGTTAAGGAACCGTTTACTGTCATGGTACCACATGTGTATGGTCATCCTGAGTGTAGCACAAACTTATATTTGGTGACATCCTGGAAATCCTCTCATGGAACAATTTTTCATGATGCTTATTATTACTAAAAACATTAGGAATTCATTTTAAACCAGTTCTGTAGATAGGAATTATTTAATTTGAAAGAATGTTTGTATATAAATATAAAATTGTTCTCGAAGAGATCTGTGCTCTTTTGGGAATTTACGCAGCCCAGAATGATAGTTTCTTACTGACATTTTGCGACAACGTAGCGGCCCCAAAACGTCAGTAAGAAACTACCATTCTACACTGCATAAAATCCCCCCAAAAAAGTGCAGATCTCATTTACACCTTGGTGGAAGCCTTAAAATCATGCTTTGTACTCAAAAAGCATTGCCATGAAAATTTTCAAACTTTTTGGAAACATTCATAATAGTATTTTGCAGCATGTTTATTTGTGGAATGCAGTTATTTATAAATTGCATAGAAAGTTACAGTGAACTGGTTAAAATATCCACATAAATAAGTGATGTTTTGTTTTGTACTGTTCGAGTGTGTAAGGAAAGGGGAGGAACCATGTCGGTGCTTATCACACTGCACAGTTTGTGTCCCCAAGCACTTGTCATGAGTGTGTGTGTGTGTGTCTGCAGTGCTTACGAAGAGAAGGAGGACTCTGTCCTGCATACACAGTGCATCAGTTCTGTGACTGTAGGAGTTGCCTAAACCACTCCTAGCCACCCAGAATAAATCAGTGCAAAGCTTTTCAGTAGTGCACTGGTTTTGGTGTGATTGATGGCATTTTACTGTCAATGGCTTGTGACTGAACCTTGTACTATGATCTCTTGGCTGCCTGTCAGTATGACTAATGTGAGTGTAAAAATATTAGTAATCAGTGAGATTTAGATATTTTATTTGGTCAGTATATAACAAAATTATTTTTTTTTCTGTCGTTATAAAAATACCTGCATAAATGGGGCACCTTATCTGTGTTCAGACTTGAACTTTCTTATGTACCTTTTCAGGACCCTTTTATCTGAAATCCAAAGTGTGACCTTACACAAATTTACAAAGTATGATTGTTATTTTCACCCATTAATATTTCTTAAAATGTATCATTGATGTGGGATATAACCATATTTTGGAAGTGTTCATTTAAATGAGTTGCATGATTGCAGTGGCTTTCCCTAATATTAGTCTTTTCTCCATAGAATTTTTCTTTTGTAAAAGAGGTTTATTACAAAACTTTTACACAAGTCTTATGAAAACCAGTTTCTTCACATCTTGTGTGTTAATCATTCAGTTTGAACATGTAGCAATGTTGTGTTTTATTTCCTGTCCTTTTTTCTTCAAAGGTACTGCACTTGAGTGAGTCAGTAAGTACGTTGTAAATGTGTGTGCGTGTCATTCGTAAGTGTCGACTTCGTGTGGTTGTTATAACTTTAATAATGAACTTCATTTTCCATCTGTCTGCATTAAGTTTTTTGTTATCTTCCTGATGATGAAATGGAATTTTCTCAGTGGTTATTTTTATTTTGGTGAGTTGGGCTTAGAGCTGGCCCCCTTGAAGTTGTTTTGAATCAGGCATATCAATTTTTGGGCTAACATCAGTCTTTTTATTAGATTCATGAGTTGAATTTGGTGACATTATTACTTAAGGAATTGGGAGATTTAAGATGTTACAGACTGATTGTAGGTAGAGACAGGTAGACTGAGTAATCTTTTGGGCTGGACTGTAACTTAATGTTATTGTTTATATTCTGTTTACAAATTGTACTTGTGTTAGTTTTCTGTGCTTAATTTACAACGTGTGTACTTGTTGGTAATTGAGCTACTATATTTAAGTGGGACATCCCGTTGTGACACAGATATGTGAAACGTAATTATAGAGATCATCAACCACAGATGTGTTGTAAGGTGTACTATTGTATAGCTTTATTGCCACGTGTTTCGGCCTACATTAAAAAAAGCCATGATCAGGCAAATTAAAGACACCACATTAAAATGTTTCTTTGGTGTCTTTAATTTGCCTGATGATGGCTTTTTTAAATGTAGGCCGAAACACATCTCAGTAAAGCTGTACAATAATACACCTTAAATCATAGTTGTGGTTGATGGTCTGTATCCCAACAATTGAGCTATTATTGATAAAATTATGGAACTACTTAACCATCTAACATAATTGCAGTAAGCGTAAGGAAGTGAGGTGAATTGTCATTGGACATGGCTTTTTATTGGGGGGGGTGACAAATTTGACTCTTTTGGCACCAGTTTTCAGGTAACAGAGAATCACAGCATGGAGTAGTTAAGGTTCATAATTGTAGTTCCATCCAAACTTATAAAAATTGTGTTTGTCAGTGGGGTGACACTTGTGTTTAAGGATAGGGGGTTGGGTTGTAACAATATGTTCTGTTATGATTATATTTAAGGCATCAGTATATATTGCTGATACCTAATTGAGCTTTATTTAAAAGCTGAAATAATCAAATTAATCCAAAAAGTGAACATCATTGGAGAAGTGATGATGAGTACAGCACTGGTTCAGCTTAGTGAGTCTCAAAATCAAATTCATTGAGATGTGCCCCAAATGCTGAATGAAAGAAACGCTGGTGCAGATCACAGCGAGCAGATGAAACGCTTTCATGCCACTCAGAGCAGACAGCTCATGCATGTGAATGATCATGGGCAGCATGGCACCTTCTTGTTCTTATTACCAATCATGACAGCGGTGTGCCAGTGAATATTGAGTATCACTGTTGTCACTCATAAAGTTTTCAAGTTGGAAAGTTGGCTGAAAATACCTTCAAGTACGTGTTACTGCCAAAAGGGCAGAGTTCTGCTAGGGATAGGAGGCAAACACAGGTGGCAAAAATTTCCTCAATCCTAGGAAGTCACTTCAGCAATCCAAAAAATCGAAATCGGTGACACTTAAAGGAAAACATTCGAGCATGTAGTTCTGTATTGAGTTTTGCTTTTATGGGAACACAAACTGATAATGCCACTGGCCATGGCAAATCTACCATGCTCGCCACATGCATCCTCGTGATTATACTTTTCAGTGTGCTCAGTGTTATGTGAACAGTGAGACACCATGTATTAGCATGTGAATATTATGTTAACCCCATCATATTAGGAGCCCATTTCTCATGTTCTAATACTTTACACTAAATGTATAATTTTTATGTTGACTCGTAAAGTAGGTGTCTGTTCTTTGAAGTATTAGCTTGAAGGTTGTACATTTGCATCGTATTCAGCTTGCCTGTTTCAGAATTAACTGAAGGGGGCAGTAGTCTGAATTGTAAAGTTACATTCTAAAAGTCCCTTAGAGACAGCTGCATATTTTGAATATTGGTATTGGATGACATTAATTCTATTCTAAACTCCAAACTCATTCAAAATATTTTTCATAAATACTTCTGTTTGTTTCAGTTAATCAACATGTTTAGTTAGGGGTTATAGTGGTGATTTTTGTAAAGTGTTTGCAAATTCAAACAGGTGAATGAAGTTGAAAAATGATACAGCTTCATTTGGTGAATCAAGTGAAATTTTGTGATATATAAGGTTCTCTTAGTGGTGTTGAAGGTTCAAATTGTCTGGGACATGACATTGTTTCAGTTGGAAAATAGTTCAGGGTTTCAGGGCAGCGGGCTCCTCTGGAATGTCAGTGACTATTTCGCAATTGACACAGTTCCATGTCCCAGAAGATTAGACACTGTGCAAGTTGGTGACTTGTTACACATGTTTCAGAGGTGCTTGCTGGTCTGAAACGATGGTAACTATTTACCAACTGAAACAGGATTATGTCACAGAAGACTTGAATCAAATTAAACTTTTTTATACAGAAAAATAAAGATGTGTTCTGTGTTCATTCACTAATACTTTAAAATGTGTGCCTGAAAAATATATTGTTTGTAGGTCTAAAACTTCTAGGATTTAAAAACCAAATGAAGCAATAACTAGGTGTATTATGTCGCTTACAAAAATACTACCTAGAGAGGTATGAAATAAGAGGTTATTATATGTTTTCATAATTTGTATGCAGATAACATTATAACTATCAGTCACTATTCAGTACGAAGTCGTCACCTATGGCCAATTTATAGTAGATTAGTTAAGAGGGTGCAGAGGTATGACATTCTTCAGGTAAGGTAAATACCTGTTGCACCCAGATAAAAAATACTCTCAAGAACAACCAAGGTGCTACTTTCCGCCACATAAAATGTCAAATTTTTCACCCCTTCTCTGCCACATAATTTGGACTGATATTGTTGATAATCAGCCAGTAGTGATTTAAGCAATTTTTCTTCGTTGTACATACCTGCATAGCTGTTGGTAGTGTAAACTGCAGTATCACTTGATGTAACTTCGATTATAATATTCTTGCTGTAAGGGTAGTCTAATTTTATCTCCTGCTGTGGTATGTCTCTTTATGTTTGGATATTAAGTATGTAATTTGTACAGATCTTCCACTTTCATATATACAGGCATCTTGGTTGTCTGCCATGAGTAAAAATGCCCTTTGAAATTGTGGGCTTAAGATAACTGGATTCACATCTGTTCTCCAGTTCTTATTCAGTAACTTTTCAAGAAGTTATTTGTGTAGTAATGATAATATTGTACCATTTTCAGATTAAAATTATGAAATGACAGTGATTAATGCTTCAAAAGTTGGAAATTTCGTGGTACAGTAACATATATCATGTAAGGATGTATTGTAATTTGTCTTAAGTTATTTCGTTTAAATATTAGAAAGTTTTAATAAGCCAGAATTTTAATTTGTCAATATTGTGATAACTACATCCATGATTGAAGAAAAACAAATGAAGAAATTATGACAACTATTAGAACACATTTCGGTTTGTAATTATGTCTTGGTTTGAAAAACTTTTAACTTTTAAAACATGAATTGAAATAAAATTTGAATTAACATAATGCTGGTTTTGAATAGATTTCACTTTTTTCCCTTATTTAGTTAAATAATAAAATAAAGTGCAGAGGTGTGTAAACTGTGTATGACCTCTGAACCTCAGATACAGAGAGGTTGGATGAATTATGTATAGTGAGTAGAAAAACAAAAACTTGCTATTTGTAGGCTTGTTACTGGTGACGCCAAGTGGTTGGAACAGGCACTTGTTAGTCTTCACTACAAATGGACGTCAGGTAGTCTCAGTACTTTGTGAAACATACTCTCTTTAACAAGGAGTGTTCATTCACATTACTTTTAAAGCGCATGTGTCATGGACAGAATGCTGTATAAAGTTCTGTAAAAATTGTCCTGTAGTAGTGGAAAAGTTTCGAATGACACGTTAAGTACACAGCTTGTTTACATTAAGTGGGAACGTCAGTATGTGGACCAGCAGGTAATGATGTTACAAAAACCTCCATACAGTTTCTTTACATAAGGGATTCAAGTGTGGTATGTTTTCTGAAGGAGCAAATTCTGGACATCACATTAAATTAATCCCGACACCATTATTGAGAGAACAGAGGAACTGAAAACATAGGACATTCAACTTTGTTTGCAGGAACTAGCAGTTTTAAAAGATAAATTGATGATATTTCAACATGTTCCATCATATGCCTGAAATTTTCAGAAGTGTGAGCTGCTCAGAAGCAGGTGGGAAGCAATTAGAGATTGTCCTATAAAATAAGGCCACTTGAACAGGAGGGAAAAATGGACTCGTTCTTTTAATTCCTGACAGATGCAGGCTTTGTAAGCAATGCTTCTATTGACACCTGCTGTGCTCAGGGACATAATAAAAAATATGTCCTGTATAAAAGAACTGTTAGTCATACAATATGCTATTATTGATGGAGAATATCTTTTGCCAGCTTTAGGAAGCCTTTTGATTCTAGCTTGAGGCTGAATAATGAATGTGCAAACACCCAAATTTTCAAGTTCTGCATTGGCTAAGTTGAGGTTTTACTCCCCTTTTTATTCACTAAATGATGTTAGTAAACAAAAACACCCCATCCATGACCTTTTGGCCTTAAGTAGTCATCTTGAAGAGGACATTTTTATCACCTTAATGGGTTGGATGCTCTGGCGATCGAAATCCCAGCCTCCTGCATAATGGTTACCAGGTCTCTTTTCCAGGGGTAAATCAGCCGGGGCATGTCATGGACCACCCACCCCCATCTAGTGCTGAGGTTAAAGAAAGAGTAGAGCTATATCTGTATGCCTCCTCTGGGCCTTCATGGTTTGTTCTAGGGTGAACTTGATGGGGTTCTCACAGGTTGAGAGGCTAAAATTGTATACGATAAAATGACAGGAAGTAATAATACTGCTGGTATACAGTTTTATTGAAAGTAAATTAGTGTGCGTCCTGTGCATTACACAGTTATTTTATTATTGTGTATATCAAAACCATAGGCTGGAACATATTTGCTGTTACCTGTGCTTAGAACTGGGTATTCTTGTTTGGATATTGAGGGAATGATGCTGCCAGGATGACTGCCATCATCATAATCACCACCACCACCACCCTCAGCAGTACAGACTCAAAACCAAAAACTCAGATCACATTTTACCTATGTGTCCTAAATTTTGTATGTCCCATACCGTGACTCCCCCTCCCCGCCTTAATGACATGTAAGGGACAGCTTTACCTTTCTTCTGACTTTCCCATATTATTGAGGTGTAGGTTTGGAAAGCGGAACATGAAGTTGGACATCGATGACCATATTAACCACAAGGCTGAGTGCCACAGTGAAACTCCTACAAGTTGTCTCACAACTTGTCCTTTGTCAGATTCTTGTACCCTTCCAAGGCCATGTACAGCGACCCATGTCACTGAAATATGTATGACAGTGCAAATAACTTTGTCAAGTGCTGGACATGATTCATTGTGCATGGCTTGGATTTACTGAGTTTTAAATTTAATGTAATGTGGCATATTCTTGCCCAGTGTGGGTGAAAAGCACTATTTTGCATTATTACAATTATTAAGAATGGGCTAAATATCAAAACTCACAATTTTCATGTTAAGTAGTAGGGCATAATGGTCACTGTGCCTAATGTTTATTTTATCAGAACCTGGTAATACAAAACTAACAACTTTTGTAGTCTGGTAAAGGTAAACTTGTTCCTGTCCACACCATTAAGTTACATTGTAATTGTAATTTTATTTAGGTAGGGACCCCATTCATCCCCATTAGTCCTGGTTTTACAGGTTTTAAAGGCTCTGTCCTGGCATCTTGCAAAATTCAGTTTGGGATGCCAAATGTCATTGTGTTTTTTGAAGTCATAATCATGTCATTTCTGATGATGTGTATAAACATTCTGACTTTCACACAGTGGGAGAAAACATTTATAGGAGTAGGTCAGTCATCAGCAAGCCTGACAGGAAGGAATATGAGGTCT
Source organism: Reticulitermes speratus (assembly GCA_021186555.1). Lineage (NCBI taxonomy): Eukaryota > Metazoa > Arthropoda > Insecta > Blattodea > Rhinotermitidae > Reticulitermes > Reticulitermes speratus. The sequence continues at coordinate 3,539,729 of JAJKFL010000237.1, read as the reverse complement.
GGACAGACTGCAAAAGATGGGGGGAAATATATGAAAAGAAAAATCATTAAGTGAACTGAGACTGAGTATGCTTCTTATTAATATTACTACATCTTTTGTAACTATGTAATAATTTTGTTATCCAAGTTACCTCATTTTAGTAATATTAATAAATTACTCTGCTTTCTTCATTGCATGATGGAGTCAAAATTGTCTTATATCCCCCCCAAGTCCCACCACCTAATATAATTCTCATTTTTTGGTTTTAAAAAATGGGATACCTATGTATAGGGAGACTGGAGTGTGACTTCTGTCATTCTTAACTGTGGGACTAGATGGCTGTGTGTGGTCAACTTGATGACCTGGCTACCTCATAGTCTAGTATGGAACAACATTTAAGTTTCCTAATTGAAATGTAGGAAGGGCTATTAATGTTAAATTTCCATGTGCATAGATGCATAATAACAACAAAACCAGAAAATACATTAATATGTTAATATGATGGAATATAACATTGACCCATCCAACTTACATATACTATGTTAAAATAAAGAATAGCAGCTTTCAATGTAAAAATGTGGATACTATAGATAATGTGATGCTGACTTATTCTTGAATAAAATCCATTGCTGTGCCACTGTTTATATTGTATGTGGTTCATGCATATGGATGATTTGTGATTTTATATAAATTGTGTGCATTTATTGGTGTATGTGGGTGATTATAGAGCAGACTAACTTCCGATGAGCTCTGAGGTTCTCATAGCAGTGACTACGGAGACTGCTGTCTTCTGGGATGTCTTGGTAAGCAGTCTGGCCAACATGTTCTGCATGGGGTCTCAAACTCCATTGGATAGTTCTGAAATTTAGGGCTGGCTGCACATCATTGTAACACTTACCTGGCAGTGGGGGTTTTAAATGCCACCAGTACTCTGGCACGTCTTTTAAATAAAATAAGACAAAAATGGAGGCAATGTAAATTTATTTTTACATCAGTGCAATTGAAAATTTACAACAGTTTTTTTAACGGGAATGTCGGAATATCTGTCTGGAATAATATTAAATTTTGTGTACTGTTTAGTAATTTTTTTTGTGTGGTATTTGCCAAAACATGGAGTTTTGCAAAGTGCCCCAAGTCAAACATACAACTGGTTTCTTTTCTTCGTTTATGTGCTGAGAAAACTATACATTTTCTCATGGCTGCACCTTTCTTTTTTTCACTTGGTGGAATGTAAACCATTTTATGAAATTTATGTCTACCCTGTATGATCCATCCCTGGGGGTTGTTTGTGTGGTGGTTGTTTCAGTGCTGTTGATGTTGCAGCTAGTGATTCTTCTTCTGCACCACCATTCTTGCCTTCACTGTGCTGGCTGTCATTTTCTGGACCCAATATGAAGCCGTTGCCTTTTTTATGGTTTGTAGTGTATTTTTTGAACAATATGAACCTGTTTAGGGCAGCCATTTGCATGAAACTTGTATCCCTCGGTCACTCTCATGGACTGTCTGCAGTATGAGCAATAGCACACCGTTTGGTGTGCCCTATCCATGCCTCGCATACATTTATTATAGCCATCAATTGTTTCTGGCTTCATGTTTTCACCCTTCCAGTTTTTCTTCTCTGTCTGTGCAATTTTTGCTGTGTGGAGGGTTGAAAGAAGCTGTACATCCCACTTATCCAGCTATACCAGTAAAAGAACTTGGCATTTACATAAGTGTACCTCTTTTTTTTATATATTTGATTTTTTTGTTCATTTCCAGTCAAATCATGCTGAAGCACTTACTAATAAGGTAAAATATGGGGTAGTGGAGGACCAATGTCCTGGCCCCACATTCCCCTGATATCATGACTTCAGTTTTCTTCCTGAGAGGTGTGTGTAGGATTATGTTGACAGAACATCTGTGGATGACACTAACTCTTATTGCAAAATGAGTGTTGACCTGTACATATGCAGATGTGGCCTATTGGCTTGATGCAAAATGAGTGTTGACCTGTACATATGCAGATGTGGCCTATTGGCTTGATGTGTTCAGGGCCACTAGGGTTTCCCATGTGACTAAGTACACACACTGAGTGAAGGAGCAATTCACAAAAGACTGCATATTTCTCTCTGTTTTGGTTATCATGTAATACAGTTTTAAAAAATATGAATATAACTTATGCGGACACACTGTGTCAAATGTTTAGGGTCATGAATAATCTTTCATTCATATACAGATAAAATTTCCCAGACCTATACTGAATCATTTGTTGCAGGAGCAGTGAAAAGCACAGCCAATAGTAACTGCAGTACTAGAAAGGGCTAGAACAAGCAATGCATTGTATCATTTGTTATTCGAGAGAAACAAATCAAGCAGCTGTTTAAATAAGGGGGTTGTGTTGAAGGTCAGACATTCCTCAGTGTGTAGTGAAGATTTTGTGATCATATGTTCAGTCATTGCAGGGCCACAGCTGGCAAAGCAATCTTGTGCAGCAAAGCATTAAAACATGACAATGCCTGGGAAGTGGTGGAATTGCGTAGGTGTTAAATCGTGTCTGTGCCAGGGAAAGTTACACAATAAGCAGGGTATTTTATGTGAGATTTGAGGTTCTCGAAACATCTGTCCTGAAGATACAAGTTTTCTGGGATGTGACACTGTCTTCGAGTATTTCCTGATGTTTCAAAGTATCACAGTGCCTTCACATTCAAGGTCAAGCAGTTCTGGGAAGACGGTGTGTGATACCCAGTGACAGCTAGACATCAAAGAAGACATGTTGTTGGTATTTTAATTAAAGTAAGCACACTGTAAGAAAACTGGGGAGATATAATTACTCATGTAAAACTTTACTGCATTGTTAAGGTGAGTGATGAAAATCATTTTAAATTTAAAAAAGTCTGTGACACAAGGAATATTCTACAATTGGTAAGAGATCAGCGAGAGGGCCATACAACATGAACTGGCAGACCATGTGTTTTGAGACCCCTGCTCATTTACCCTGACAGATGCAGCAGGATCTTTGTACGTGTACCTTTGTTTTAGGGAATCCTGCTGTGTCCATAATCAGTGTAAATGAATATGTTAATAATGCAACTGTACTTTTCTCGTGTCATGCTGATGAAAACAGCAGGACCCTCCAATTTGTTTGTACAAAATTACATGGCATCAACATCCTAGAATTGTGACCTTGAAAATATAATTTTGAAATGACATGTATCTATCAATTTATGTGATAGTTGTGCACTTGAAAGTGTTTGCTTAACTTAAAACTGTTTCTCTCCTTTGGTTTCAGTGTCTTTTATCTTCACTCCAAACTATACAGACTCAAGTCATCTCGGGTGTTAATTAGTCTCCATGTTTTGGAGGCAGCACACTGCAACAAAAACTGTTTTACTTGAATCTTCAGGAAGACCATTATGACAACCTCAGATCTAAAAAAATATGTAAATGAATTAACTTCCAACACCACTCATTTCAGATGTTTATGAAATCTGTTATTACAGATAAGTAATTTTATTTTCAATTTTTAATCCTCACTAAAAAATTAAACTTTCTTAAATGAAATTGCGTAAATGTGCAAAAACCCAAAAGATGACCATCATTGAACACTGACCACTGTGAAAGCCTGAGAGTTTATTGATTTTAGGATACTAACAACAAAATAGCATTATATTAGATTTTACTGCAAAAGTAGGCTGAATAATTTGACAGTGACTGTGGGTTTCAGAATTAAAACTAATGTTGCGGTTACAACCATTTTACTACATGAAGATGAAAACAACAGGCACTGTAAACAGAAGAGGTGCAACAACCTTGTCTCTGTTATTGTGTTAAGAATGAAAGTTATTCTTGAAGAGAGAGAATAAACTTGTTGCTCTCAGCCCTAAAACACGAAACCTGCACACAGTTAACCGAAAGGCCATAGAATTAACCGCTTGAGGTTCATTTCAGAATTAGTTTCTTTTTCACGAGGAAGGAGAATGTTGCGCATCACTTCGTTTACTCACGTGAGCCGTTTGTACAGCGATACCCTCAAGCAGTTTGCATGTGATTCACAATACACACTATGTGGGACCATAAAAGTTGTCTTTGGACAGCAAGAAGCTTTCAATATGTTAACTTGCTTTTGGTTGATGGAGTAGGCATTCAACATGAAGCAGTTAAGAGGCTTATTGGGATCTATAGAAGTGACGTACCATATTACACCAAGGTCTAAGTAATATTAATCTTAGCAACATACTCAAAAAATAATTAACAGAACTGAAACATCACAAAACAAGATTAAAGAACTGAAACTAGTCCTACTTTATACGCACTTTTTCTACACTTCAATGATCCGACTGCAAAATATACACGTCGCTTCCAAGAATTTTATATCTACTTGCCTACGTCATATTATTCTGTTTAATACTTTTAACGTTTTATAAACTTCCATTTATACATTTCAGGTGTTCTATATCTTCTACATCATACGTGTGTTTTAGGTTGTGAAGTTTGAGATCTCAGACCTGAAATACAGTTGTAAAATACACCCCCTTTTGTGTTGTTGTAGTTGGGCCTGATCAGTTGTGTTGATTGCAGTATTCATTTGTTTTAATGTGTTAATATTCAGAGTTTCAGACTAGTTTCTTCTGCATTTTAAAATAGCATATGGAATACCACCCCACCGATGGTGCTTCCACCTGGTCGTGGTGGTGGGGCTTGTGTGTACCAATGACCCAGAGAGCTATGCCGGCGGTAGCGTAGCTACTGGTAGGGCCTCCCAAGCCGGACAGGTCAAAGGGTAGGTACCAGACTAAGAGAAGCACCCTGGTCCTCCAGGTTGGGGGTTGTGCATAAGGTTAACACCCTTATCACATAAAACAAACCTTGTCCAGAAAACGACACTAAAGCCTCTGTAGGACGGTGGCCATGGAAGTTGGAATCCACTAAGGAGTGTGTAACAACTCATGCCGAAGCAACTAGTGGAGGAAGCCCAGGGCTGTAGAGCTGGATGGTAAGGTAATATGGAATACCATATTGGTATTTTATGTTCATAACTGGCCTTAGACAAACCAATGCACCTTGATTTTCTGCACTTATCCAGCACTTCCTTGTTGCATGAACCCAGTCAATGAATTCAGGTTTTGCTGTAGACATTTTGAAACAGAGGCTTTAATGTTGATTAGGCTCATCTCAAGTCCAGATGTTAATTGCACTCAATCTTACTCCCTCTGGCCTTACACAACAGAGCAGTTCAGTTCATCCTTGCATAAAATATTCCAAAGGAAGTGATGCCACATGAACTGCTACGACAGTTGAGAAATGGTTTGCAACAGTGGGAGACAGAAACATCAGTACAGGAATTCACCAAACTTCTCATTCTTCATGAAAGTGCTGCATGGACTAACCTGGTCCTCACACTATAACTCCATGGAACAGTCCTTCAAAAGGAGCTACTAGTTTCTCAGCTAAACTACCTGCATTTTACACAACCTGAAGGATCGTTATAATGTTCATAGGAGCTCTCCACTTCTCCATATTCTGAGCCACATGAATCAAGTCCTATGGACTATTTCTTTAAGATGTGTTTTAATATTATCCTCCCCTCTATATCTGTCTTCCAGGTAGGTGGTTCCTCCATGTTTCCCCATAAAAACCTGTATGCCCTGCCCATCCAATTCACCATAAATTGATCACCCACTTAGTATTTTAACTAATGTACAAAGCATGAAACTCCTGAACTCTCAAAGCTATCAGAACTGCAAAGATGTAATCAATCACTTAGACATTTGCTGGTTTGTCAAATTTGAGGGTTCTTCAAATACTGTGAAGAGTACTTACTGTTTTCTGTGATGTGACAATGTGTTGGTCTTCAGAAGTTCACAAATGTTTTGCAGGAACAGGTTCTTCCTGAAGATTGTAAAACTGTACCACACTGCTCTTAGTACTTCATTTAAGCGAAGCATTCAAATAAGTGACAATAATATAATTCTGTCATGTTGCAAATGTGACTCATGCCATAAAATGGATAACAGCAGTGATTTTGTTGGTTAAGAATGTGCGAGTACTCACCCCTGGAAACCATGTAAAGTTGAAGATTTACTGCTGTTTCATATTGTGAAAATACTCTTGAAGTAAAAACAATAAATAGGGCCTATTCCTCCCTCCTGAGTTCTCAATTTGTAATATCAAATGCACTGCTTTCAATAAGTGTATTGGTGATGCCATTGTGTACCATTAAAAAGAAAGATTAAATATATGCAGGTGAAACTGGTAGGGCAGGAGAATCAAGACAGTGACTTCCAGTTGCACCATTAAAGATCTATTTCAATGAGATGCATCATCATGTGGCATACAGGATCCATACCTTGCATTATTACTGATATGTCCTTCTCTGTGCTGTATATTCAACCTGTCATGTCTACAGATAATCCTCATCTTACAAACAATCTTCCATTCAAATGTAAATCTTACCTTTTTTTTTTTTGCAGAAAAATTTCAAATTGTCAAATTCACTGCTTGAGAACCTTTTGAATAATAATGTTTCCTAAAGGGCATGCAATAAAATGCCCTACTGCCCTGGTGGTGAAATAATGGGACACAGTACACAGACCCAATAAATAAAAAAATTCAAACCATCTGTGAGTCTCAACTGAAAATTCTAAAAATACTATAAATTACATCATGATTTGCAGCCATTTATTAAACCTGCTTCTAAACTTCCTGTTCCATTTGTCAAACTATCCCAAAAAACCAGACATCACAAAACCGATGGTTGTCAATAAATTGACAAGATGACAATGAACCTGGGAGAAAACTGGCCAGTGTAATACTAACCACACTTCCATCCAGTGTCGAAGTTATGTTTGTGAAGCTTTGCTTCCACTCCATCCAGTGTTTTCTGTGCATTATGCATTATTATTAACAAATTATTAATGCCACATAAGACTGCATACTGTTTTGGTAATATAAAAAACATGAAGTTTCTCACATATTATAAAAAAGAGTTGGATTTAGTACATGGACTTTATACATATGCATATATGCTAAATCACATCACGTCATTTTACCTTAAGCATGGCACTGGAATGTATATAACAGCTTATTTCAGCCAATGCTGGAAGTATGAAAAACTGGCATCCACAGTATATCCACTATACTTTCAGCAGCTAAATAGAAAATATGTAATTTTCATTACATTAACAGCTATCCAATGGACATATGAAGACTTCTATAGACTCTATAGAGTGAAAATGCATGGTGATGATAATATAAAAAATATGAAGACTTCTTTCAGCCATGTGAGAAACTGCCCTCCAACACCCCTTGTAAGAAAATGCACCTTATTCCAAATCAGTGTAGACCAACCTTTCACTGCACAAGGGCTACTTTAAAATCTCCCAAACATGTGCAGACTGCAAACCTACTCTTAATAATGTCTTGCATTTTTCAGGGGAAATTGTATATTCAGCAATTAAGGTACTAAAATTACCATTAATTATTAGTAAAAACAAATAGAGGGATTACTATTTAATTTGGAAGACACGCTATTTTTGAAGAACATGAGTGAGAAGCTTGGCCTGTTCCTTTGTAACTGATAATTTTCTATGAAATACACTGTATTTCATTCCAGAAAACTTTAGTACACGTGGACTAATTACTATTAGAACATTCTTATAACTGAAAGAGTTGTAAGCATGGTGCAACTTACCATTCCGTATATTTCTCACTCCTCCCACTGTGAAGTTTCCAGCAAATGTTTGCCCACGCAATATGCACGAATCCCATTACAACTTATATCGTTTACCAAATTAACTATGCATGCGACATTCATCAGATCACTGAAAAAATGTCCTTTATCCTGGTGGGAAAGCGTTACATCCGTGTGCTCGAAAACTCTCGCGAGTTGCAATCACTGTTTTAAATAGTCCCATGGCGAGGTCACAAATGTAAACTCAAAACGTGTATTTTTGGATATTTCCTGAAAACAATGTAAGTAAATGACGTTCAATTACAACTCGTATTCGCAAAAATGTTGGGTGTTATAGGAAATGTGCGATGTGGTTCATAGGCTTTATGTCATTGCAATGACCTCGAATATAATGCAGTACGTCTCAACGTAACTCAATACCAAATAAATCATGGATACAGTAATTAGGACTGTAACATTGGCATGTGCAATTATTACTCGGCACAACTACACCCCAACGCAGCCCGAATGCAAAATGGCGCCACATAATCTTGGAATTCCATTATGTCGGCGTCACAGATGTGATATCAAGTACGAATCGCAACGTATAAACCCTTCTTACGCAAATGCTATACATAATACAAGGCTCATGCAATGGTAGGAATTTGGGTTTCAACTATATACTACACAAATTACTCAGTATTTTCAATTTCCTTTACTCTTGTGTCTGACACACTGCTGTGTAATGAAACAGATTACATGATACCTGATCCCCTCAAAAACTTATATTTGATGCTTTCGTACAAGTTAATTATACCTTCGTACAAAACAGTACTCCAGTCTTTAATAACGTCGCATCTTCAGTTTCTTTCTTGATCACAATCACGGCTTATGTGGCCACTCTTGCCACACTGGTAGCAACTTTTGGATGAAGACCCCTCCGGACAGTTGCGTGCAATGTGCCCCGTCTTGTTGCAGTTATAGCACGAGCCACCGGATCTACCACCAAACCCGTTTGATGATTCGGGACATTCACGTGCAATGTGGCCAGACTTGTTACAGTTGTAGCAGGATGGTCCATCAGAATGTTGCTGACAATCCCTGGAGATGTGGCCAACAGCATTGCAGCGGTAACACCTGTCTTGTTCTTCTCTGCATTCGCGGGCGAAATGCCCATATTCATTACATTTGTAGCACTTACTATCTCCACGTCCTCCTCCTCCACCTCGACTAAATCCTCCTCCACCACCACCACCTTGAGGGCATTCTCGAGCAAAATGTCCTGATCGGTTGCATTTGTAACAGACGCTTGAACTCATTATGCCTGTATGTACTAACAACACAGCAGTATTGACCTCCTCCTTCTGTACCACGTGGGAAAGTGACTGAGTGGCTGTGTTTCTGTTTCCTGCTACTTCCGTCCGCAACCACTGCTCTACAGTTCCACCTACTGCCTGCTCAAGCGACACGGAAAATGCACTACTCTGTGACTATGTACCGACGCGAGCATAATCTGTGGACGCGAGTGACGGAAGTGTAGAATCGAGAAGAGTTGTGTGGTTTCGGGATCAGCGGTACGGTTGTAGCGTATTGGACGAATTGTAATAGTAGCGGCTTCCGTAGTTTTTTTAAGTTATCAGACTGTCATTACATTGTTACGGTTGGTGTATTAAAACCGTTTGTATGCGTAGTATGAACGTAATATTTGTGTAGTAGTGTAGTGCAGTATACTTCGCTTTGTGGGACCATTTACGTTGCCACTACACACAGTATATTTTTAAAATGGCGGATGACTGTGATAAAGATCAGTCTCCAGACAATTATGATGACGATAAAGATAATGACGAACCGTCTGATGACGATGAAGAAGATTATAGGCCCATGCCGAAGTCAAGGGGCAGAGGAAATTATAGGTAAGATTCAATGCATTCTGGGAGTCATTGTTTATGTTTGTCTTTGGGAGGGATGCAGTTTCTTCGAATGCTGCAATAGTTTGCTCGACATAGCACGTAATTATAGCGATATTGTGAGATTATGCCATAATGGAGGTACTTAGGTAGGTATCGACACAAAACAGTACTAGAATGCTGTTGTACGTGTTGTTACAGGCTACTGTTTTTTTTTATTAGGTTGTTTCGTAGATTAGAAGGCTTTATAATTCGATAGAAGCGAATTCTCTGATAGTTTAGGAGGTGAGACGCAGTAAAATCAGAAGTCGCCCTGGATTGTGATTTAATGGTTGGGGAAGACTGGATATTAACTGGCTCAGAATGTGGTAGCCTGTTGGTGCTGGCATCTGAGTTCTATAAAAGCATCTGTATTATACATATATTGCCATTTTTATTAAAATATATTACTTTTGGTAACAGTATCATAGTATAATAATTATAATAGAATGGTACTGAACTGGAATATATACATCTTAACAGATTAGGGTTGTCAGGACTAACTGGCCTCTGTCTAGAGTAGAGCAGATCATATTGTACTGAACTATCATCCATGGATGTTGCTGGTGTCTGCCAAAACATCAGTATTTAAGAAGACATATGCAGTTGGTCATATCAATTTCCACTGTTTATGCATCATACTTTTGTAATCTAGAATGTGGGTACCAGTTATTTCCGTTGTTCGCTAGAACTTGATACTGTTGTACATACAATGAGAGCCTGTAGACTGTTATTTAAGGACTATGTACAACACCCAAGAATGTGTTAATTTAACAGCAAGCATATTAATGGTATCATGTACTGAGTTATGTGGTGCATAACTGTGATGCCATTGTTGATTGTCACTGTTGTGAAGGTAACAAAGCTATCAAGGAAGCTTAGGGCATGTTACCTGATGGTTTGTGCAAAGCATATATACATGTAAATATTTAAAGATATGGAGGTAACATTTGTGATGACTGTGAGAAGTTATCACACTAAAATTGAAAAGCACTCCAACATCCCTAAGGAGTAGGAATAGCTAATCAGTATAGTGACTATACTGCGGGATGGACAAGTGGTGTTTCTCTTCAAGCTCTGAAGCTTACCCAGCCTCCTATGAAATGGGTACTTGGGTTATTTACTTTTGGCGGGGGTGGGGGGGCACAAAGCAGCCCTGGGAATGATGCTGACACTTATATCCACGTAGTGCCGAAGTTAAGAATAAGTGGACCTCTACCTCTGCTCTACCTGTGGGCCTCCGTGACATGTATGTGAACAACCTTACCTTTCCCTTTGCGTCCATAAGGAGTCAGGCAAATGGCATACCAGTAACACTCAATGTTCTTTGTGTACCTGTTTACAGACTGTGACACTGCAGTGAAATTGGTAACAGGGGAGTGGATTATTGAAAACTCAAAAGTGTTCTAAATGTGACATTATTATGAAATGTACAGATGGGAAGGCAGGATGGTCAAATATGAATGGTGGTGCGAGAATAGAATAAGAGAGAACAAATATAGGAGTAAAAGAAGTGAAAGAAGACACTCATGGTTGACCAGGACTGAACTGTTGTTGGAAGTAATTCTGATGTGAAGTCCCATCACATATAATAGAAGTAGAATATAAACTGCAGCATACCACCTCCTGACCAGTTTCAAGTCTGCAGAGATGTTGTATATATAGAAAAAAATTCAGAGTAATTATGAGTGGGTGAAACTGTAGAAAGAGATGATAGCAAGTTCACTAAAACAAAGTGCTATAGAGCAGTGTTTCTCCAACTTTCTGGTACCACAGACAGATTCACAAGTCTCACTAATTCTGTGGTCTCCCCTCCCTTTCCCACACTTATCTCAACTTGACGATCCTGTAGTCACCGCTGTGTGTTCAGGAGGAAATGCAGAAAATGTTGATCCACTGTTTACGTTCAGAGCACCGGTAAGAAACATAAACTGTGTCATAAACCGATATTCTTTAAACGTTTTGGCCTAGGACTGCCCTGGTGAACTTTTTTGAGGGTGCATGCTCTAATTGCTGATAATTTTTGGAGAAATCATTTAGTGTGTAGAAGCCTGAGTTTACTGGCACCATATTTCTGATTATTCCACTAATGTCTTAGTGCTCCTTAGAGGTTGGTGCCTGGGCAGCTGCCTGGCTGCCCCACCCCTTAGTCAGGCTCTGCTCCCATTAAATTTGTGTTTCCGAATTAAAACTGAAACCCCACCGTTCTGTAAAGTGTGTTTTCCTGAAATGGGAGCTGAAACCCTGACCTCTATGGGAAGCAGTATTTTTTATCCTGAAAGAGTGATTTCAGTTCCTAACATTCAAGTAAAACGTCTGTTGTCCACAGTGTTTTTCTGTTGTTTTGTCATTGATTGTGTTTTTCTCGTTTATGTTGAGTACCACAACTTGATGTTAGCAGTATGTTTTGGAAGGTCCAGTGTGTAAGTCATGAGAATTACTGAAGACAGCATTAAACACATTTTCAGTACAGTGGCAGCATATTTAAAATTACTGCTTTGTGTGTGATACAGCATTTTGCTGAAAGTTTGTGAAGGTCTGTGTAATAACATACTGTAAGAAGAATGATACCTGGCCCCCCTCTGTTATGGGCTAGAGGGGGGTAATCATTGCCAGTTATTGGGCCATCATTATGAGACTGATCCTAGTGCTATGGCTTTGAACCCTGTGTCTGACTCTTAACTGTCTGATACAGGCTCCCGAGGCATTTTCGTATTTTAACAGATTTTGTCATTTTCTTCTATTTGTTGTTTGTGAGGGGCATGTTCCTTAAATGTGCTGCAGTTAATAATACTGATTTTTTTGTCATGTAAGTTTAAATTGTATGAATTTTAATGTAAGAAAATCATTTTGTCTGAGTTGGTGAACAGTTTGGAGAAACCTGAAGATGATCACACTTTATGAGTGGACATTATTCAAAGAACATGTCTCATGCATAGGCGTGGAGATCTGGTATTAAAGTGTTGAAAGTGAGATATGCATGGCTACAAAAGACTCCACCATCAGTAATACTGAAGCTGCAGGAGTAATTTTGTGTAAGATGAAATATGTATTTCTTAAACACTTTACAGACTGTATGTTCATTGGGCCTCTTACATCTTGTCTGTTGATAGGCTGCAAATCTGGTATTTTTATGGTATGTGAAAAAGTGTCAGTGATTTGAAATTTTGTGAAAGAGGATAAACATGCTGCCCTCATGTACAGGTACATCCAGCCCTTGTTGTTATGCCTTTTTGCTTTTACACCCCTTGCCAATTTACACTTCTTAATTTGAGCTCTCTAATTTTTAGTTTAACGCCCTTTGGCTGGCTGTGTGCTGTTATGCTGACCCTTTATTTATGATGGGTATATCATTTTTGATTTACGACTTTTTGATTTATGCCCACTTTTTCAGGAACACAACTAGGGCGCAAGATAAGGGCTGAGTGTATATGTTTGCATCATTACATGACTTTCTTGTAAAAGAATAAGAGTAAGAATTTTTGCTGTCTGATAATCTTGTCAGAAACTATAGTTTTCTATTAGTATGTGTGACTTTCTTCTCTTTTTCTGCATAAGAAATAGAGGACGAGGGGCACCTCACGACTTTGGACCACCAAGAGGTCCTCCTCCAGGACATGGACCACCCAGATTTCGTGGACGGGGTTATGGTCCAAGGGGACCACCATTCAGAGGTCCACCACCTCCTCACTTTGGAGGGCCCGTGGTCCCAGATTCCGTGGACCACCACCATTTGATCCCAACTGGGGACCAATGCCACCTCCAGGAATGCATCCGCATCCTCACATGATGGGTCCACCTCCACCAGGAATGGTAAGATATGAACATATTTTTGTTACAGTGTTTCTGCTTTTGCATTTTGCTTTATCGTATTTATCAGAGGTACACACATTTTCCAAAAATCTAGAAGCCACCTCAAAATTCTGTTTGCCAGAAGATTGACATATGATATGATATGAACATATTTTTGTACAGTGTTTCTGCATTTGAATTTTGCTTTATAATACGTATCAGGGGTACACACATTTCCCAAAAATCTAGGAACCAGCTCAAAATTCTGTGTGCCAGAAGGTTCACATGAAAGTTCTAAAATAGGGACACGAAGATATAAGGCACCACAGTACAAAATGTAGTCGCCAGGGTGACCCCAATATGTGGAATTTGTGCACCCCTGATACATATATTTTCATCCAGTAACTAAACAGCATCAGCATAGACCAAAATCTTTTGTGTCCCATTTGATTTTATGCCCTCCTGGTTTTCTTGGACTTCCATAGTCTAAAGCAGTCCCCCTGCTTCAGACCATTCTGAGTAGGAAATATATCAGACGGATATTTGCCTGTCTACACTGTAGTGTTAGGTTTCATTTAAATGCATTTTGTTTAACCTAACTTAAATGGGAATGTGAGACTTATTAAGAATATACAAATACTCCCTCCTAACCAAGCCACACACTGTTTTGAAGCTCTATAATTAGCTGTTGCACTGCCACATTGCATTCCCATTTTTCTCAGGTATCTGATGAATGCAGACTATCTGATCAGTACTTGATGTGTTACATTGAAATCCATCTTGATTGTCCCCAACAAGTTTGTCTACAGATGGAGTAACCCTTGAGAGAAGTTACCAAGTGATATACAGGTTTGGTAACTTCTGAAATTCTCTTGCGCCTTCATACCAGTCTCAAATATCCTCGTTCGTAGTGTTTGTTTCAAGCTCATTAATTTTACGTTTCGCACATTCACCCTCTTTGTTCATGAAATGTCTACTATTTTCACACCGTACATTCTTCATATTACCTCATTTATTTGTCTTGAGTCCTGTAACCATGCATTTCAGCATGCTTCGTCTGATCTAAAAAATTTGAAAATTTAACAATGTTAGGGCCGTGAAAATGTCCGTTCATTACCTTAGTTATCAGTTTTACAGCTCCTGTTGGTTCAGAATAAGATCTGCTCACTTTCCCTTCCCATGGTTCTTATTGGCCACATCCGTTCAACCCACTTCTTTCCCTAACATCGGTCTCTGTCTACCTGTATGTTGAAAAGGTGTCAGGCTACAGCCCTACACATTGCCAAAACCAAGAAGTCTTATCATTTAAGGTACATCTGTTTTTGTCCATGTCCAGTGCAAGTCAGTATTCATTCAGGTTAGCCATTGAAAGTGTTGTTAAGGAAGCAGTAAGTATATAGAGAGTGATGCACATTGATGTTAGCTTAGTGTATGTCAGATGCTGAATCATTTGAATAAACAGACTACACTTGCTGCTGTCACCCAGAGTATGAATGAAGGTGAATGATGAAAGCATTATGGAATTATCTGGATTAATTAGTGAAGAGACCATTGGTAAGTATGGAAGGTATAATTTATGATTGTCATCTTTCATTATCATCGCCATAAGCAGCAGTGGTAACAGCAGTGTGTAAGCCATCAAGGCTTGTCCTGTCTTCATGGTCGGTTGTTTCAACATCGCTTCCTTATTTTGACTACTTTTCTTTTGCTGGGTGTAAAGTATTCATAAACCAAGCTGGGAATGTGTGTATTGTTCACTTGTAATAAATGTTGTGGCCACCTGCCTCTATAATCCACAATAATTTTATTTAAATTATGTATATTTAATTCTGTTCGTATTTCTTTATTTGTTTTATGGTTGTGTAATGCATAATTCTTTCATGCAGTTCTAGTGACGTCTATTTCTCACACCTGTTTACAAGCACTGGTTTTGCCATTGTCTTTGTTTCTTAATATTAGAGCTAATTGGTCCATGACAGGTTTTACAAAATAGAATGTTTCTGTTTCTGTAGAGGGTGCTCGGAGTGTCTTCTTTCAGTAGATTAATATGTTAGTTTGGGGATGCTTTCATGAACTGCTCGGACTGCTTGACCCTGAAGGTGAAGGCATTGTAATAATCCTCTGAAACGTGGAAGCTACTTGCCCAATGACATGATGTCACATCCCAGAAGACTTCATCAGCACCATTGTGACAATCTCAAGTCTTCCAGTCTTCAGATGTGTTCTTTCACTTTCTTCTGCAGTGTTAATTGAAGGATGCTGTTGGCAAAATTTATAGTGCTGGCAATAGATCTCTTTTTTTGTCATAGAAGACCGTACCGTATTGTTCATCTCATGACCCACATTTTAACTTACGTTAATATGCAGGACAAAATGAGATTTGACGTTATGACAACATTGAACATGAACTTCACAGTATTTTTCACAGTATTACCACCGTGCATTATGTTAAATCAATAATAAGACCGACAAATGCACTATATTGACCAATTTTATTCTGGCCTATTTCCCCTTACCCTACACGTGTTTCGGAACTTTAAAGTTCCATCTTCAGGGGTTTGTCTTATGCTACTTATTATTTACATATTAAAAAACAGATTCACAATATGTACAATAGTCTGCTGACAGTCATAAAACCACTTATAAAAATATTCGGAACACTTTAAAATAGTACGATGTGTACAGTTATCAGTTGGAAATGTAAAAGCTCACGTAGAAGTGTAAAAAACTGTTTGTTATAGGAACGTTGTAATCTGTCCGTGGCATTGGCTGTTTGTTATTATTTTACGTAACTACTGGCATAGTTTCTTTAACTCCATATTCATTTCTTGTGTGTTGTGGTGCGTCTGTCCTGTCCTTTCAGGGTCAAGCGTATCTTTTTTCTTGTTGTTGGTGTTGATTTTGATGCTGATGTATTTTGATACGCTTGACCGTGAAAGGACAGGACAGACGCACCACAACACACAAGAAATGAATATGGAGTTAAAGAAACTATGCCAGTAGTTACGTAAAATAATAACAAACAGCCAATGCCACGGACAGATTACAACGTTCCTATAACAAACAGTTTTTTACACTTCTACGTGAGCTTTTACATTTCCAACTGATAACTGTACACATCGTACTATTTTAAAGTGTTCTGAATATTTTTATAAGTGGTTTTATGACTGTCAGCAGACTATTGTACATATTGTGAATCTGTTTTTTAATATGTAAATAATAGGTAGCATAAGACAAGCCCCTGAAGATGGAACTTTAAAGTTCCGAAACACGTGTAGGGTAAGGGGAAATAGGCCAGAATAAAATTGGTCAATATAGTGCATTTGTCGGTCTTATTATTGATTGAACATGAACATTTTCGTCTCCTGCAATGTGAAGATGGAGGCAGCAGATTTCTTCATGACGTTAGTGCCTGTGTACTGTATATATATCTAAGAATACAAAGGAGCAGTTGCTAATAACTTCCAGCACTGCTAATGATGATACTGAGCCATTTCACATCTTTATCATCTGTTTTGTATGATCCATTGCATTATTATAATGCAATGGATCATGGACGAGATGGACAGATACTGCTCATGTTGTCCATGATTTGGCATGTGGGTTTATGTCAACTTCATGTCAGAACTGTAGGCATTACTGTTACCATTATCACCACTGTTATGCAGGATTTTCTTTAGACATTGTTGCTTGTGTGGACAAAAGTGTACGACATTTGGAAGCTGACTTTGCCTCAGTGTGCAGATGGAATGAGGATATGTTGTGTGTGGGACTTGTTGTGGTATTCGTGAACAGTGGATGGCCTTTAGACAACATCTGAAGAACATCATGCCATAAAGATTGTAGATTATTTTCGCAACTTTTATTCTAAACCAGTGGTATTCAACTTTTTATATATATATATACACCCCCAGATATAATTTCTCTTCAACTTTGTACCCCCAAAATTGTTGGTGCATAATTCAAGTTATATATAGTCTATAATCCACATCTAAAATAAATGAAATAAATAGTATTAGGGAAAACGTTAATCCCTCCCAACAGTGTTCAGTCATGTTCCAACGCACTGTGGAATAAAATGAAACTAGCCGCTCATATAAGAAGGAGAGACAGAGAGAGAAAAAATGCCGCTCTCAAATCGCATGTCCTTACGCCCGGGTCTCTTGTGGCTAACCCTAAATCTGGCCGTGATTATTCAGTGTTTATCATGAAATAATTTATATTTTTTAATGTTACGTACCCCATAAGATGTCTTCGTGTACCCCCGGGGGCACGCGTACCCCAGATTGAATACTACTGTTCTAAACATCCCGTCGTGGTAACGTATAAACTACATTGAAATAACCCGTCAATCACTACTAAATAGGAATTTAATTGCGATTGGCATGTTACTTCAGTATAGGTAATTATTTTCGCAAACCTGTAGAACGGGCTTCTTCTTCCTCTTCTTTTTCTTCTTCTTCGTCGTCGTCCTGCTCTTCCACCTCTTCCTCTTTTCTTCTTTCTCTTCCTCTTCCTTGTCTCTTCTTTATTCTATTATTATTATTATTATTATTATTATTATTATTATTATTATTATGGGTGCACAAATCCCGGGTGCCACTTCGAGCAGGCAACTAAATTTCGTGTGGTGGCACCTAATATTTTAGGGTCCTCATTATAGCTCTTACTTCTTGTGCCACTTGGTGCAGGTAACTAAATTTCGTGTGGTGGCACCTAATATTTTAGGGTCCTCATTATAGCTCTTACTTCTTGTGCCACTTGGTGCAGGCAACTAAATTTCGTGTGGTGGCACCTACTATTTTAGGGTCCTCATTATAGCTCTTGCTTCTTGTGCCACTTCGTGCAGGCAACTAAATTTTGTGTGGTGGCACCTAATATTTTAGGGTCCTCATTATAGCTCTTGCTTTTTGTGCCACTTCGTGCAGGCAACTAAATTCCGTGTGGTGGCACCTAATATTTTAGGATCCTCATTATAGCTCTTGCTTTTTGTGCCACTTCGTGCAGGTAACTAAATTTCGTGTGGTGGCACCTACTATTTTAGGGTCCTCATTATAGCTCTTGCTTCTTGTGCCACTTCGTGCAGGCAACTAAATTTTGTGTGGTGGCACCTAATATTTTAGGGTCCTCATTATAGCTCTTGCTTTTTGTGCCACTTCGTGCAGGCAACTAAATTCCGTGTGGTGGCACCTAATATTTTAGGATCCTCATTATAGCTCTTGCTTTTTGTGCCACTTCGTGCAGGTAACTAAATTTCGTGTGGTGGCACCTACTATTTTAGGGTCCTCATTATAGCTCTTGCTTCTTGTGCCACTTCGTGCAGGCAACTAAATTTTGTGTGGTGGCACCTAATATTTTAGGGTCCTCATTATAGCTCTTGCTTCTTGTGCCACTTCGTGCAGGCAACTAAATTCCGTGTGGTGGCACCTAATATTTTAGGATCCTCATTATAGCTCTTGCTTCTTGTCTCCCTTCTGGTGTCTAAGAATTTGAGGTGGCTCCTAGTTTTTTTTTTGAAAATTTGTGCACCTTTGCTGTTTCTGTATCTACCCACAGCCCCTTTGTATGAAGGTGTTAATGTAATCTGCACTAATGCATGGCATCTCTAGGTATGAATTCCACAGATAGCCCTTCAGTTCCATTCATATACAGGGTGCTGTAGAAGGATGCTGTGAAATCAGAATTCCACTGAATATTTGCACCATGAATTTGAAAAGGTCTTAGCTTCGTGTTATTGGCAAAGTGTATCACTGCAATGCCTACTGAAGCATAGGTACATAACATTTTGTTTTGTCACAGTGACAACTGCCATCTTGTGTAACATCACATAATCACTTACGCACAAGCCAAGGACATTATATAACAGGCCTGCTCAACCTTTTATGTGGTGCAGGAAACTTAGGCAAAATTTGGTCTGCATGTAGGTAACATGAAATTCAGTACACACTATGTGAAGAATAAGTGTACGTATAATTATGTAACGTAATTTTACCTGTGTATTTTTCTATACATCATGTGCAGTAAAAATATACTGATAATAATGGGAAACATGTATAAAAAATGAAATTTACAACGTAGGCCAGGTTGTCACTATTTTAGCACATTTTTACAAAATGAATTAGTAATGTAACATATGTCTCCATAAACAAGCAGGCTCATAAGTTTTCAAAATTGCTTTGGCGTTCTGTCTTGGCTTTAGCAGGAAAGATTTAAGAGATGTTTTCCTGTTGCACGTGTCACCACAGGCAAGATACACTGTGTCGTGGGTGAGCTGCAGGTTGGCAGGCCTGTTATATAAGATAGATATGGCAATATCTGATGTTGCTGCCCAGGACCTCTGATTTTATGGGTTTCTGAATCTTGTTTGTATACAGTTGGTCGGCCTGCTTAGATGAGGAACTGACCTATTGCAAGGCTTCTGTGTACAAAGGACAACACACCCACAGAAAAATTCCGACACGTCTATGCCTGGAGTGGGTTCCAGATCCACAGTTCTGGTGTTTGAGAGTCAGAAGATAGCATAAACCTTCCTTCATGTGGCCAGTTGAACAACATTTTTTATGTAATGAATTTTGAGGTTCTGATAGCAGTGTTGCTGAAGATTGAAGTTTTCTGCAATGTGACATAGCATTTGGTATTTCCCAGCCTTTCAAAGGATTGTAGTGCCGTTGTCTTCAGGATAATGCAATCTTCTGAGAAGCGTCCAAGAGAAGTGGACTGCCTGACCCTGAAGATGAAGGCACTACAATCCTTTGAAACACTGGTAACTCGTCCACTGACACAGCATCACATCCCAGATTACTTGAGTATTCAGCATTTCTTATACTGCTGTTACCACCTTTACCACATTTCTTATACTGCTTTTACTATTTTCACCATACTTCATCAGTGGGTCTTATTTCTGGTTTATTTTCAAGTAATTCTTACAAGTTACAGTAAATGTTGACACTAATTTTCCTTTTTTTCATTATCGTTTAGCCACCACCCCACATGATGGGGCCTATGGGTATGCCTCCACCAGGGCCTGGGCCATATGGACCCCCTCCAATGGGGTGTCCTCCCCCCCAACAGCAACAACAGCAGCCTCCACCATTGAATTCAACAGGAGGTTCGGGTAACAACATGCCACCAGCAAATGCACCTGTGAGCTTATTTAATGTGTTATACTAGATAAGGATAGTGATATACAGTACTGGTAGGCCAGGTTCTGTGTTTCACAGTGTGTAATTGTGTGTGTGTGTATGTACACACACACACATATATATATATATATATATATATAAATTTTACAATGAATATTAAAATGTATTTATTGCCATCGATAGTCTTAGGTATTGTTAGTGAAGTGTTCGTAATATAATTAAAAATAGATTTATATTTTTCATATGGCGAACACTCCACCAACAATATCTTAGATTATCGAAGGGTACAGACACTTCTTAATTTTAATATTCTGAGTGTGTATACACACACACACACACACACATTATTTTAAATGAAACACAGAACCTGGCCTGCAAGTACTGCATTTGATATGTTGTATGATATACACAACATTGATGGGAGTATATGCAAGTATAGTATAATTTAGTTTAGTTTAGTTTGTATTTCATCCTAAAAATCATTACAGAATGTTAATGGGCATGTATGTTTCTTGGACGCTTCACTTCCCTTGAAATGGTTCAGTTAGAAACGAAGTATGTTGGGGAATTATGATATAAAATAAAATGTATCTACATTTACCTGATAAGTGTATTTTTTTTTGGTTATTGATAAAAGTAAACAGCCATGTATAGAATAACAGTGTATTTATATTGTCTCAGAAATTCATCATACATTACGTTATAATTAAAGGACACTCCAGTAAGAAGAATTGTATCTGAACTAAGCCATGGGATGAATGTTGCAATTTTTTTTGGACTAATAGAGCCGTGGCCTTGCTGTCTATTTCTCATATCTTACTTACCTTTTTTAATTCCTTTTGTGTATGTGTGCATATTTTTCAGAATAACAACATGCCAGGTATGGATTTGACAGGAGAAATTTGGGTAGAAACCAAAGCAAGTGAAGGGAAGTCATATTTCTACAATGCTCGAACTAGGGAGACAACATGGACCAAGCCGGAGGGTCCAGCTGTGAAAATAATTACACAGGAACAGGTACTTGTGAGTTAGGAGGTTTCCACAGCAGAGTACTGGAGGACTGTGGTCTTCTGGGGTGTGCTGCTGCTGCCACCCCCCCCCCCCCCCCCCCCCCCCCCCCCCCCCCCCCGACCCTTCACTGCGCCCTAAAATTGATTGTGGAAGCCATGATGGGTGCGAGTTACACAACACAACTAAGTAGCATAACAATTTAATGAAAGTAATTGTAAAGACAATAATGATGAATACGAATATGAAATGACAATAAATGCAGCATGGCTGTACTTACATACTTGCAGCAGAACATCATAGACATGCCCGTATCACAAATGAAATAAACCAAAGTACGCGTCTGGCATCATGGGAATGAAACCCAACATCAAAGAAATCTACTGCCCCATGATGCCAGGCCAGGGACACTGGGACAAAGGGAATTTAGAAGGTCAAAACCAAACTGAATTTTGACTCCCTCAGTGAACAGCCAGAATCAGAATGTTGACGAGAACATCGTCAGGAAGGTAGGTAGGCACAGAGGTAAGGTGAGAGAGGAATCGGGATTTGTTGCGTGTATCTCCAAGAGCATTGTAAGCTGTGGAACAGCACACTGTATTGCTGGGTAAGTTGCTCCTGACATTTTGAAGGAAAGTGTTGCCTTCATCTTCAAGGATAGAGCGTCAGGTCCCAATAGACTGCAGTCCTCAGTTTTGTGTGTGTGTTTGTGTGCGCGTGCGTGTGTAGTCGGACACTCGTATGCGTAGTAACATATGTAAATGTATGTAAACGTTTCACTATATTCATGATGTGCCTTCTGATCATGTTTCATCATGTAATTGGGCATTCAGTTTATGAATCAAAAGTTAGACTTGCATTTTTTGTTGCTTATATGATTTAATTACTATAAAGGAAGTTGTTGTATGCAAGGTAATTTCTTAGTTTTTGGTTGGTGAAGAACCTAGCAGATCTGGCAGATGGGCCTGCACTTGGAAAGGTGTAGTGTTTATTTTGTTTCATCCACCATCACTGTACATGTCACTCGTTCCTTGCAGTCAGCTTAATTGTTTATAAGAGACATTCCGTTGTGATGAAAATATGCAGAGTAAAGGTGTGAATGCTGTCATATACAACTAAGTTTTAGGTAAAGCAATCCCATTACAGGCCTGGACAGGTCCCTAGGGTTCCAGGAGGTTGAGGCCTCCAGATTTCTAGACAAGGCGGCACATGAAGGTGGTAAGGTTGTCAGCCCTACGTACTGGCCGCCTTTACCCCCCAGGAAATAATCCTGGTACTTATTTCTGTTAGAGGCTGAGTCTACCCCAGGACCATAGTGCGACCGGAAGGATTATGTCAATAAAAAATTCCAATGACACCATCGGGAATCGAATCCATGACTTTCCGGCTAGTAGTGCAGTGCCTCAACCAACTGCGCCACCGCGTGCCCTCCCAACTAAGTTTTATGTTATAGTAATACATATCTTAAATGCAACATGTTTTGTCTGGAGTACAAAAGCCACCATCAGGGGAAATTAGGGTACCAAATAAAAGTTATCATTTAAATGACATTAAACCATTGTTCCTGTCGGTATATATAGTTGAGATCTCAACTTTACATTTTTCGTAAGATAAGCCAAATGCTTTAAACTTTTTTTGAGCAGAGACAGGTTCCACATAAAGTAATAAAAAGATCGGTTTAAAATTCAATAGTTAAAAGTTAAAATCAGTGTCTAGTACTTCCATGCAAAAGTGAAAGTTCTGTAATTGAATTTAACTTTTAAATATTCAATTTTAAACCCATCTTGTTACTACTTTATATGCAACCTGTATCTGCTGAAAAAAGTTAAATGAATTCAGCTTGTCATATGTGACAAAAAATGTAAAGTTGAGATGTCAAGTATGCATACTGACAGGAACAATGATTTAATGTAATTTACGTGAGAACTTTAATTTGGTATTCTAATTTCGCCTGACGATGGCTTTTGATACATGTTGCATTAAATTTAAATAATATGACATAAAATTTAGTTATGATTGATGGCCTTCACCCTTTTCTTCCACTTAAAAATTTCACCAACCAAAAGATAGCAGGTGACCAGTAATAATAAAATAGTGTAACTATAGCTGAGGGAAGCCATTTATGATTTCACTTTATAGTGTTATACCTTGTTGTCTTTTGTGTATCACTGCAATTATACAGAAATTATTGTGATTATCATAAACACAACTGTGTGTTGTACAGATTAAACAATTGAGGAGATGTTTCGGCCTTTAATACTGGCTATCATCAGGTCGTTATTATATTAGTGTTCTCCACTTTCATAACTTAAATGTCACTACTTTGAATGCTTTTCACAATGTGGTAAAAGTTAGCTAACTGAAACATTTATGTTCAGGTGGAAGTGATGGCACAGGCTGCAGGAGTTAACTCTGGCGCTCCCAACAACTCGGGCCCGGTGCAGGTGCCACCGCAGAACCAACCTGTATCTTCACAGAAGCCAGATCCTGATGGAAACAGTGCACAACCACCACCTGGTGGTAAGGCTATAAACTTCTGTTGCCATCACATGCTGTCTGTGTTTAAACAGATCGGTCACAAACTAGTTACACACATTTTTTTATTATTTTCACCGTGCATTTTTTTTACAATTCACAAATTACACACCAACGAAACACACTATTTTCACTCTATGTACTTTATTCTTCAACCCCTACACTTGTTTTGGCCTTTACCAAGTCCATCATCAGGGGGCTCGTAAACTCCATTTACTTCACAGCCAATGTTTTTGTCTGCTATCACATTTAGTCCAGTTTCATTGTCATATATATTATAGTTATATACAATGTCTGTGTTTAAAATATGTAAAATACACAGAATATATAATCCTTAAAAAGTTTGTCAATTTTCGTAGTAAAATGTTAAAATGAAACAATATAGTTTTTTTTGTTATGTCTTTCACCATTGGTTAGTTTTTCAGTTTTGGCTTTGGTTTTGTATATATGGATGGTCAGTTAAGTAAATATATCCTGTTTATGTTGTGTGTGTCCTGTGTTGCGGTGTGTACTCACGAGTTTACGAGCCCCCTGAAGATGGCCTTGTAAAGGCCGAAACATGTGTAGGGGTTGAAGAATAAAGAATATAAAGTGAAAAATAGTGCATTTTGTTGGTGTGTAATTTGTGAATAGTCACACATATGCCTAATTGACACAATTCAAAATTATGATGCTGAGTGTATAATGAGGTTTGTCAGATTGTTCCTCTATAGATAGTTCAGTTCTTGTCTTCATTGCATGATTTCAGGCTTCTGCCGTGGTGTAAATGAGATCCTCACTCTTCTGGTATGTTATGCAGTGTTGATTGGTAGTTGCCAACGTTTCAGGACAGCCTATTGGACCCATCTTAAGTCTGAAAATAAGATTCTTCTTGGGCTCCTTGACTCTTGAAGATGGGACAGATAGGCTGTCCTGAAACATTGGTAACCACCGACCAATCGCCACTGCCCAACATTGCAGAAGAGCGAAGATGTCTTGTCTTCATTGCTTATGCAGAGGGGGCCTCCTTGTTTATTACTGTGAATTACTGTTTGTGCGTGATCTGTAACATCCTGTATCAATCTGTTTTCTTGTCTGGACTTTCCAGATCTGTTTTGTTTTATTATGACAGTGAATCTGCTAGTGTTATTTATTTCTTAGAAATGAAGGGCCATTAAATTTATTAATGTCCTGTCTCACTAGCAGGCATCTTTCCTATTTCTGTGGTAGTGACCAACTGTTTCGTTGCAACCTCCAGCATGCGTATTGCTGTGGTAACTTGAAAGAGAAGGTAGTGTGAACCACTTTCACTGCCACTGGATGAATGTCTAGGTGTGCAGCGGATACCGTAAGTCAATTATTGTTTGTGTATTACTTCCTGGCAAGTGGAATAAACTTACCTTGAGATATGGGACAATCTACTTAACCTTTAAAGACCTGCGTTTACATATGCGAACACACATTGAAAAAACCCATACAAATACATTTTATATATTCAGGCAACAAGGAAATATACTGTATTTTTAAAACCTGCTGCATAATCTGTGTTTTATTTTCCACAAAGTGCCATTTATTTCATAATTTTAACTTTTTATGTTCAAATAATACATTTTTTAATAAACCATGTGCAAAAATTTAAATACCAAGCTGGTCGTTTAAAGTTTAATGCATCACCTCCCCTGCAGGTTACCCAGTGGTCGAGATAACGGCGCTGCTTTATATTACAAGTGGTCAAAAGATGGGGCACTGATATTGATGTCAACATAAGATGTTATTGTGTGATTTGTGGTTTTCACAATGTTGTGGTGGAGATGAAAAGTTTTCTTTGATGTGATGCCATGTATAGTGGCAGTTAGTTAACATTATGAATGAGCTTGCTGCCTCCATCTTCATAGTAGAGCTGGAAGTGGACCACCTACTTTCAAATTTAGAGGTAACCAAGTCTTTGAAACATCGATAATTAGTCACCTGGGAACGTGGTGTCTAATCCCAGAAGACTCTAATTTTCGTAAGACTTTTTCTTATTGATGCAGTTTTATTTTTCAGAAAATCAGAGTTTGCACAGTCATTGAGTAAACCTGTAATGACTAGAGTTAGTTGTTCTGCTGTTGACCTCTCAAAAAGTTTGTGATTGTCACTGATCTAATCATTGTTGTTGCTGCTGTCATCAGCACCGTCTTTAATTACACTGCTTTTTGATGTTCTCCCTCCCCCACACACACCTCTGTGCTCATAATATGTACTGTACTTCGCACGTGTCAGCAGGTTTGTAATTAAAAATTTAAGTTAGAAATAGAACTCATTCAAATTCAGGACACCATTAATGTTACTAGGTCCTATACTTCTAGCTGTCTCAGTTGCTGCTTGGCCAAGAGATTTTCCATGTCTTAGCCTTATAGAATAGGTTCAGGAATTTTTCAAGAGTAGGTTACAAAAAATGAGGTGTAGAACAAAGTGGAAAATGATGTTTGGGGTAATAAAGGTATGGGTCCATGATCCAAAAATTAAAGAAACTTGTCTCAGTGGCTGAAAACATTAAACTTACGTGTAAAGCCAAAAGAGGTGTTATTAAATACTAAATAAGGTCTGTTCCATATTTGTAAGTTTGTAATAATGTAGTAGTGTGATGTGTAAGAGATAATTTGTTTACATTTTCTGAATAAGGCAGTGCTTAATATAATTTGTTCCTTGTGCTGCCTATCTTCTGTTTGTATTTTGTCAGTTTGAACAAGGATCTGGTTTAGGTTACTGTGTCATTTATCAGATATTTGTCTTATACTGTGTGAGCAAGTCCCCACATATAGTGGAATAGTAATTAGTACTTGTTCAACTGGTAGATGAGCCAAGAATGATTTTTAATCTATCTTGTGGCTCCAGTATGGATAGGTATTAGATTAAAATATGGCATAGCATTGGCATTGGAAGCAGTGTGACACGTCATCTTGGGTAATATCATTTGGCTAAATTTGAGTCAGAATATTTTGGTCAGATGTATTCATATGTAAGTCTCTTGAATTTTATGTATATGGCGGTTTCACTGCGTTCTCTCACACATTTATTTTTATAAGTTGTGGAAGGTTGCAGCATTATGAGTATCTTAACATGGATGGAATATCCCTGTTGTAGTTTTGCCATGAATTGTACAGATCCTTGACCTGATTAAGTGTGATGTATAAAGACAGTTGCTTGTGTCCAGAAAATATTCCACCCATTGTTATTAGGTTGGCCATATGAAGCGGAGCTGCGTGGTTCACAGGTGAGATGAGTTAAATCCGTATGAAATTTTTGTTAGAAAAGTCAAAAGAAAAAGACTTTTGGGAACCTGATCATAGATGGGAGGATATTAAAATGGACTTTAAATAGGGTGTGAGTGTGGTCTGGATTTGTAGGGTCCGGTGGTGGGTTCTTGTGAACACTGTAATCAAACTTTTTAAGATCATAAGTGTGGTGGGAGGGGAGGCTAATTTCTTAACCGTCTTGGTGAATCAGCATCCCAAGGCTTCTAGCATGTGGGTTTTTCTTTTTAATTTTCCCCTTCTTCAGTTGTGTTGTGTTCTTTGCAGGGGGTGGAATGCCCAACACAATGCAGCCTCCTCCAGGAATGATGCAAGGACCACCCCCTGGCATGCCACCCTTTGGTGGGCCTCCTCCCCATTTTGGAGGACCTCCACCATTTGGCATGCCACCACCAGGTTTTCCTGGAGGGTATGGTGGTGGAGGATATGGTGGAATGCCACCACCTGGTGGTCCATGGGGTATGCCACCTCAAGGAATGGGTATGCCACAGCAGCAGCAGCATCAACAGCAACCACCCCAACATCAGCAACAGTCACAGCAGCCTCCTCCACAGCATCAGCCTCCACCACAGCAACAGCCACCACAACACCCACCTACGATTTCTGCTCCGCCAATGACAGCTGGTCACGTGGCTAACGCAGCACCAGGCCATGCACAAGGGGATGACACTTCACAGGTGACCGTTTAATATGTACCGCAGAATTGGTTCTGCTGACACCGAATGCAGTCATAATCAGCTTAAAAACTTTTGTGACCGTTACTAGAATGGCTACGGGTTTAATTTGGCAACGTGATATTTATGTGTTGCATGTGTAGCGTATTTGGTTAACTAGACTGCATTTGCTACATGACGTTTTTGGTAGTTACCATGTACTGGGTTGTAGACCTTGTTTCTTTTATACAGGTATGTGTCATCATACAATGACATAGATCTTTGTGTTACCATGAAAATGTTACCAGATTCTGTTTTCAACGTACTTCCCATCCTGAGGTGGGTTGGTCCACTTGCTGATGGAGCTGCAAAGGGGTCTTTGTGCCATTTTGCTGTGTCATCTGTACAGTTCTGTAGTCATTGCATCTTCTTCTCTGACCACCTCTGCATTTCGAACACTTGCTACGTTATCCCTATAGTGATCATATCATTTATGTCTTTGGTTTTACCACATCTTTTGGTATTTACCACAATATTTCTACTCCTACTATTATTTATTTATTAGAAATGAAGATCATGAACATGTATTGTAACTCCTGTCTCACTGTCTCCTGGTTCCCCGGTGCTGTCAAGTTTTGGTGCAACTTCCAATTTCAATTTCCATACAGGAAACTCCAAAATGAATTTGAGTGGATGGTTCTCAATAGCCCTTTATACAGAATAGAATGAAATAGAGTAGAATGGAATACAATAGAATAGAATTGAATTTAATACATTAGGGTGGGCACTGCAGCCACCCTTGCACCACGACCATTTCCAGTTCTTAAGCAACCCTTTGCTTTAGCACTCAGTAGCCCAGCACTTTGCTGAACAAAGTGCAGTACCTTGCTGACGGAGATATCGGCAAAGTCACCTGGTTTCAAGAAATGATGGCTCAGGTGTGCCCGTATATACAAGTCTGACTGCTGTGAACATGTAGGTCTGGTTGTAGTATAGGTGTATACAGCATTTTGGTGGGGAAACTTGAGGGAAAGAAACCACTTGGAAGACATAGGCATAGATGGGAGGATAATATTAAAATGGATCTTCAAGAAGTGGGATGGGGGGGCATGGACTGGATTGATCTGGCTCAGGATGGGGACAGGTGGCTGGCTCTTGTGAATGTGGTAATAAACTGTCAGGCTCCATAAAATGTGGAGAGTTTTTCAGCTAGCTGGTAGCTTTTCAGTAAGGACCATGCTCCATGGAGTTAGTTAGTTAGTTAGTATAGTTCTTAATTGTGTACGAGTATGTTATGTTACATCAATACCTGTCAATCACAAACAGTCTCTTGACTGGTGAACTGCACGTCTCAGATTCACTTAGCATTCTACTGACTCTGTTCTTCCTGACGTTTAGAGCAGAACAGACGTCTATGCAGTTTATGATGTCTGTTGGACATTGAAGAGTATTGTGCTGGTGTTTGCATTATAAACAGTACATGTTGATATTAAATGTTTAATGCCTGACATATAAGAACTTGCAAGTGCCTTTAAAGTGTGCAGAAGGTATATAACATTGCTTAGTAGGAGCTGCTGTCCTTACACACAGATGTGTTGTGCAAACAGTTGAACAACAGCTGATAGGAATGGAACCATGTTTGACTGTCACAGTATTAGGGGAAAGAAACACTTAGGAATATGAAATATTTATGAGATATGAATAGCAGTAATGCTGATGTGTGATTATTACTGCAAGTGAACTGCTGTGTGAGCTTCTTCCTTGTAGGACAGTGTGTGATAACATTTAGAGGTATGAAAATGCTGCAGATTTGTGACTGTTAGTATTAAATTGTTAAACAAAGGGAACTGGAACAACTGTAAATGAGATCCCATTAACCTTTTAAAGCCTAGTGGCAACTCTGTGTACCACCTGCTGTAACATTCAGAAGTTTTGTATTTTGCGCGTGTAATATATACGGGGTGTTTCAGGGGGAATATACCATACTTCAAAAGAATGTTCCTTAGGTTAAATTGTGTAGACATAACCAAAAACACCTATGTTTGAAGTTCAACGGTTATGGAGATAATGATGAGATAAATTTTAAAGAATGAGAGCAGTTTTACTTTTATTTATTACCAAATATATATTAAAACTGAGAGGGATTGGTAGTTTCTGTAATGTTAATACCTATACTTAACATCTTAGTAGTAGCTGAATGACATAAAAACATTCATTAAGTAAGAAAATATTGCATTAGTTCCATAAAAGTTGTCCTTAGGGTTCTAAGTACTCTCCATGGCACACGTGCCAAGCCATGTGGCACACATGGCTTGGCTTCAGCTCGGGACAGACCTATGAAGCGTATGGATAAGGCATCATGCTGAACAGGTACGTTATGTGGAACTGCAACACCACTTTCACGTCATTATCTCTGTAACCATTCATCTTTGCATATAGGTGTTTTTGGTTATATCGACATAATGTAACCTAAGGAAAGTTCTCGCAAAGTATTGCACATTCCCCCCTGAAACACCCTGTATATGTGTGTATTTCATATAGTTCTCACAAGAAATACCAATTATTTCTCTAAATAACATTAATTGACTGATTTTTCTAATGGTTACAAACTGTTATCTGTGAGGTGTTAAGTTGAAGTTTTTTTATGTAGGTGAATTTAGTTGAAAGTCAATCTTCAAATGGTTGAAACTCTTATGACTTATTCCATAAGTTTAAGTATGCAGGGTGAAAAAATAATAGAATGTAACATACCGTCTTAACTCACTTTCAGATTGATCCTGAAATAGTTGCCAGAGCCGCTGAGTGGACGGAGCACAAAGCTCCTGATGGACGATCATACTTCTATAATGCCAAAGCTGGTGAATCTGTCTGGGAGAAACCCCAGGCCCTGAAAAATCTGGAAAGTAAGTGTTTTGTATTCTCGTGTGCATTACTTTTCTT
Source organism: Reticulitermes speratus (assembly GCA_021186555.1). Lineage (NCBI taxonomy): Eukaryota > Metazoa > Arthropoda > Insecta > Blattodea > Rhinotermitidae > Reticulitermes > Reticulitermes speratus. The sequence continues at coordinate 3,508,811 of JAJKFL010000237.1, read as the reverse complement.
AAAAATGTTTAATGGTTATGTACGGTAGTTATTGTAAGTAGTTATTGTAATATCTTGCTGCATGCACTGCCTGAGTATTTTGTGGAAGCTGTTTGAGGTTAGGTCGTACAGGAAACCTGGTGGTGACGTACGTTCTTATAAACTCACTTCTTGTGTTAGATGTATCAGTTTGCTTATAACTTCATACAAGAGACACCAGTATTAACAGGCTAAAAAACATTGATCCTTGGTGTGCTGTCGGTACTGTGCTAAGTATAAGAATTGCACACAATGAAAACAACACTTGATGCTGCTGTCAGATGGTTAGAATTTATTTCCTGTTTACAAGGTTGCACGTAATTCGTAATTCTGACTAACCTAACTGAGATTTTTGGTCGTTTTTCTTAGTGTCTGCAGGCAAATGCTGTTGTATTGTGTTGAAGTGGGCCATAGCAGTTTTCCTTTACGTCTGTTCCAATTCATCATTCATACAATGCAGCATTTGACCGCTAGATGCCATGTGAGCGTTGTAAAGTGACTGGTGTTGATCAGATAACGGAGACAGTGGCAGAGAAATTTTGGTAGTAGAACAGTAAAATAAATGTCATGTTTTTCAGCAGACTCTAAGCAACTCTGGCACAAATTTTCCTACACAGCTCACTTTTGGTTTGTCACATCTTCTCACCTGTATTCCACAAGTTATGGCCACTGTGATGTAATATTACAGCTGTATTCACCCAAATGGAAGACCCTCCGTATTTTTATTAGTGAAAATTGAAGGGTTGTCTTTAACCTGAGTGCAGAATACTGGCATTTGAAGTGATTTGTAACCTTTAACAGGTTAATGTTTTTAAGATGGATCATATGGTAACATTCACACCATGTTGAGTCATTAGGTTATGATGCACAAGAGTAAGAGACAGAAATGTTCACCTTGTGGTCTTCTGACACTTTGTAGAATAGTAGGGAGTAGGCAGAAATATGTTTGTATCAGGAGCCGTGAGTTATGACAGTTTTTTCCACTGTTGTATGAGAGTTATATAGAGCATATTTATCTCCAGTCTTAACACAGCAGTTGTCACAGGAACATTATCATGTACGAAGCCTGATTCTGCCAAGAGTTTGTAGTCTGTGTTTCCCATGCAGTTCAACTTACATTGTTTCTTACAAGAGGCTCAAAGTGCTGACCTCTAGTTGCTAAACGGGCCTCACATCTTCTGAACATATTTCTCAACATATAACAGAGCTTGTCTTGAAATATTGACAGTTTATCTTCAAATATTGTCTTTCAGTTCTTGCAAAAGAAATATATTTTTCTACATTTTGTTATCTTTTGTTAATTTCATGACAAATGGTGTCAGGTTTAATTTACCATAGTGGGAATTTGTTTCTGTGAAAACGCGCCTTATATGTTGTATGTGCGAAATGCAGTTGAAGATATGAAGGAAGCTTTATGAACTCCATGGGGATGTTTGTAACATTAGCATCTCTTATTTTGGCTGATTGCATTCATACTGAATGTAAACTCTGCATCATCCAGAACAATGCAGTTTCTAGCATTTTATTTTTGCATAGCTCAGCCTGTGATTTGATGTTTCTCAACTGTTCTGTGTACTCTGGTTTTATGTGACGCCAGTAATGCAGGATATGTTTTACAAAACGCCCACTGACTTTTTGCTGTGACATACTTCGGAACAATGTTGTAAATGAACACTCTGCATAATGGACAACATTTTCTGATGCAGTTTTGACTTTTTGTGTGTGAGAGACATCAGAAAAGTGGGCTGAAATGTCAGTTTGTAACATATGAGAGATGACAACAAGCCTCCACCCCACATTATGAAGCTTGTATTTTTGTGTGCTTGTTTGATGATTCAGGGTGCGCTCTGTATTCCATGGTGAAGAATATGAGTTGGCCTTGAGTACTGCTGAAGCTGTGGTGGGCCAGGATAGTGTAGTCGGTATAGCGACTTGTTACAGGCTGGACGGTCCGGGGACAGAATTACGGTGGAGCAAGATGTTTTGCACCCGTCCAGACCGGCCCTAAGGCCCACCCAGCTTCCTATACAATGGGTACCAGGTCATTCCCGGTGGTAAATCGTCTAGGGCATGGCATTAACCATCCACCCCCATCTAGTGCCAAGGTTAAAGAAAGAGTAGAGCTTTATCTCTACTCCCCCTCTGTGCCTTCATGGCAGGTTATAGGGCGAACTTTACCTTTACCTTACTGCTGAAGCTATGAACTGTAAGCAGTAGTTTGCTGAAAAGATTTGTTACAGAAAGAATGAACTTGGAAACATTGACAACTAATGAAATCTCTCTTCGTTCTTTCTCATTTTGTTTTCTAGTTGTATGTTCCAGTCATCCATTTGGGTCAATACAGAGTTGGATGTTAACTGATGATAATTTGCATTTCAAAATGTCTTCTTGATTATTGCACTCAAAAGTACAAAAGAATGATTGAAGAGTGTCACCAGCCATGAGGAATAATTAGTTGTCAGTGTAGTAGTGTTACTCAAATGTGTTGTAGGGGTGGCCAAATTTCTTTCATTCAGATGCAATAATTTTTATATTTTGTAGGGCTGTGACCTACAGGATAGTTTTCAAGATGCTAGTGACATTTGATTGAAGTGATAAATTCTGATTTCATTGTTCTGACAATTCACACAACTCTGCAGTCATATGAAATAAGAACTGTTTAAATTATTCACATTATGCTGCTACAGAAGAAAGGTTACTTATTTTAAATGATGCGGTAAACCAACACAAGGTTTGTATGTCCGCCTATAGCTGACACGGTATAGTTTACTTGATGTCTTAAATATCTTGGTCAGGATTGGCATGTTTGAAATGGTTATCCTCTGTAATTTTATAGTGCAATAATGTAAAGATGTACAGGGAGTATGTTTTAATGTATCCCTGAGCAGTGCAGCTTTCACGGAAGTATTGTCTTATAGGAATCCTACATCTATCAGGAACTTAGAATTTGTGTTTCTCCTGCAGTTCAACTTCCCTTGTTTTTTTTCTGTGGAAGTGTCTCAAAGCACACTGACCTGCTTGTAAGCAGGCCCCAAACCTTCCAAAACTATTTCAAAATACAATGCTCTTGTCTTTGAAATATTGGCAGCTTATCTTCACATATTGTCTTTCATTCTCTGCAAAGTATGTCAGCTTTTCACATAAACAAGGTCTTTTAGCATCTTTTACAAATAAGTCACACTTATTTCAATCGGGAGATGTGTGAATTAACACTTCGTTGATTACAACAATGAATGAAATGTGGAATGAACACATTGATTGTGCAGTAACAATTTTCAGCAGAGCAAACGTGATAATCTCTGTTGTCACCATAATCACTTTAACTCAAGGTTTCACTTCTGGGAAGTTAAAAATGTTGTGCAGTAAATGCAAGTTATTAACAAATTGAGATTCATTATGTATTCATAAATGAATACTCTATTTATATATTAGGCTTTGGCTGGGACCAGATGAGGAGTTTTCTGTGTGCAGAATCCTAAATCTGGATGTAGCTGTGTGTTGAGCAATTAGTTTAAAGGCAACTTTATCTACGCTGGTAATTTGCGTACATGCACGCATTAAAGAAATTAACTGAACTTTAACTCAGCCAGAATTTTGATATTGGCATTTCTTTTGTACTGGATATAATAAGTTTACTGCAGAGATTCAGTTTCCAGGGTATTTTATGTGAAAAATAGCACGCTGTGTGATATTAAGATTGGCAGTAGGACAGTAGAGCCTTTGTGTTGTGCCTTACTACATATGTCCAAAACTGACAACATGTATGTTATTGCTTAGATGAAACACTTTTTTGTTTTGTAGTGAAATAATGGAAGTAATCATTTGTGGGAGGATTTATAAAAAGCGGTCCATCATCGTGCACTTTCCATTTACGCTGCAAGCCATCAGCAGTGCAGCTGGGATGTAAATGAGGTTGGAAACATACAAATAGGGTTTGGCCAGTGAAATGTGTGCCATCCGAAACATAAAGCCAAGTTAAGGCTACACTAATAAATACCATCGAAACAAAATTAATGCCATAAGATGATAACAGGTCAAAGGTCAGGCCACTGGCCAGACACTGACAGAACGCAGAGGGACGACAGGAATGGTGGATGTTAGCTGTCTGTGAAATTCCTCATTTCTAACACAGGATAGGGCTCTGTGATTACAAATGAGCAAGGCAACAGCTGGTTAGCAATGTGAACAGATTACCCCTCATTAGCATAATGAACACGGTAACGATGCATTCGAAAAATGAACAGGGTAACAGCACGTTAACAAAATGAACAGTGTAACACTGTTATTAGCATAATGAAGAGTGTAATGGTGCATTAGCAAAATGAATGTTGTAACTACATTAGCAAAATGAACAGTATGACAAAATATTAGCATAATTAACAGGGTAACTGCTCATTAGCAAAGGTACAAAAACAGAAGCTGCTACTCAGAGCAAGTGTAGGCATGAAGGTCAATGAAGGCATAGTGTCCAAAGAAATGTCAGTGGAAAAAAATTTAATGAACACCCTGTTTTAAGTCCAAAGATAACTTCCTTATTGAAACAGACCAAGACATGATTAGGTGAGTTGGGTATGCAGTGCTGAGTTGAGTAAAGGGAGGGGGGAGGAGGGTCAGGTGGAGAGGCAAGGTGGGAGCAGTAGAAAGCAAGTGTTTTTTAAAAGAAGCAGATGAGAAAAGGGAACATAAGTACAGCAAAGGGGGAAAAAGAAACACAGCATTACATTGGACAGCACTGCTATGTACTTGCCTAGTGAAACATAAAAAAAAAAACTGTAGCCATTAACTAACTCCATGGAGCAGAGTCCTTCTTGAGAAGCTAGTGGTTCCTCAGTTAGTGGAGAAATTTCCTGCCTTTTATGGAAACGGAAGGTTTATGCCATGTTTACGAAAGCCCACCACTTCTCCGTCCTGAGCCAGATTAATTAAGACATGCCCTCCAATCCTATTTCTTGAAGATCTGGTAATATACCGTATATTCTCGAATCTAATCCGCACCCTCTTTACAGTTTTAGAGGGCTAAAAAATCAGATGCGGATTAGATTCGCAGTCTAGAGCTGGATTTTGGAAAAATGATTGAGCTGCTGTACGTGCCGTAAGAACAATACAATACAATAATCTATTATTTTATTATTTATTATTATAATTTATTATTCATCAGACTCGCCGTCATTACTCATAACTGAATCGTTATCCGTGCTCTCCACCCAGTCACTATCATCTTTATCTTCAACATCGTCCTCCCATACAATGTCATCGCTGCCTTGTGTTTCCGCCATAGTCGAACGTTGCTTTCATCAACTCCAAAAATTGCAGCGGCTTTGCGGTTTCCATTCTCCTCTGCGCACCGAATAACTTCATGTTTGAACTTTGCCGTATATGAGAGTCGTTTAGATTTCAGGCGTCCCTCTTCCATAACTACGGTACACGACAAATTGGAACAAGCACCTCCCACGTTTCAACAACTAAGGCTCAGCTGGCTTCAGACGAGATTGCGCACATCTGTTGAGAAAGGCCCCGCCTCTATCGGTATGACTCATCGGCCACAGGCGTAGCGTCGGATTTTAACGCATTGGTAACATCCAATATTATTCAATCAGTCGCCCGTGGGCAAGGGGTGGTTGAAGGAAAGGTGCGGATTAGAATCGCGAACTAACTTTTTTTCGTTTAAGAAATCGCCAAAACCTGAGTGCGGATTAGATTCGAGAGCATACGGTAATTCTTCCATTTAAGCCTGGGTCTTCCAGATGGTCTGTTTCCTTCAGGTTTTCCCACCAAAACCCTGTATGCATTTCTCTTCTGTACCATATGTGCCACATGCGCTGTGCATCACATCCTCATTCATTTGATCGCCTGAATCAGTGAGGGGTACAGTCCATGAATCGCCTTATATGCAGGTTTCTCAATCCTGTTATTTCTGCCCTCTGAGGCCCATATATCTTTCTCAGCACCCCATTTTCCAATACCCTGAACCTTTGTACTTCCCTTAAGAGAGACCAAGTTACACTCCCATATAGGGGAACAGGAAAATTATATTCCTATATTGTCTTGATATTATACATCTTCTGTACAATATATGTGTGTGTGTGTATTTATATGTTTTATTATCAAGAAATTTCACGTTTTAATCTTCATATTTTTACGTATCAAACTGGATGCCTTCTGCAATCATATGGCTCCAATGTCTCAACTTCTGCAATAATATAACTCCAATGTCTCAACTTCTGCAGTAATATGGCTCCATTGTCTCACCTTCTGCAGTAATATGGCTCCATTGTCTCACCTTCTGCAGTAATATGGCTCCATTGTCTCACCTTCTGCAGTAATATGGCTCCATTGTCTCACCTTCTGCAGTAATATGGCTCCATTGTCTCACCTTCTGCAGTAATATGGCTCCATTGTCTCACCTTCTGCAGTAATATGGCTCCATTGTCTCACCTTCTGCAGTAATATGGCTCCATTGTCTCACCTTCTGCAGTAATATGGCTCCATTGTCTCACCTTCTGCAGTAATATGGCTCCATTGTCTCTCACTGCAGACCAGTGAGATACAAAATGACAGAGCAGTGTGATTTTTACACTTTTCCCTCTTTGCAGTGTCTGCAGGAGAATAGTTTTGTAACTTAATTTTTGCAGTTTGCTAATAATGATTAATGATGCAGTTAGTTATTCAAGGAATGAAAGTATTAGAAAATCACAAGAACGTATTACTTTTCTATAAAAGTGGTTACAGAATTGTAGGTTCTGATGGTTACTATTTGTTGTGTGATAAAAACATGTGACGAGTCTATTTGAAATTGCTTTGTTGTAAAACATTTTAGTGTCACATTCACTTCAATTTTACAATGAGTAACTTATTTAGCAATGTGGTTTGGCCACCCCCATGCTGCTGACATAAGAAAGCCAATTTAAGGATTATATAGTTTTGATCGTAGTTTCTTACGGTAACAGGCTGTATTAAGTTTTATAAACACGATTTGCTCACATAATATGACGAGCAAATGCTATTCTTTGCTTGCTCCAGCTGTGAAGTTGTTGGCCACGTCAGCAGTCCCGAACACAGCCACTGCTTCCGTTCATGGCACCAGCCCTGGGGCTCATCAGACTGATGGTACTGGTCAGCACCAAGTTCTGGACAATAAGTTAACTATACGTACGATAATGAAATATGTCCGTTGCATTTTGGCATTATCAGTCAGTAGGTTTGTTTACCTTGTTGGAAGCATGTGGTGAGATAAGTTTATTCTGAAATCGAGTTTAAATACACCAAGGCCTTGTTTTATGCCCTAGTTGTGTTCCTGAAAAAATGGCATAAATCAAAAAGGCATGAATAAAAAATGATATTCCCATAAGAAAAAAAAAAGTCTTACATGAGTGGAAATAAACCAGCCAACGAGCGTTAAACCAAAAAATGATAGGGCGTAAATTAGGAAGTGGTGTACATTTGTAAGAGGCATTAAAGCCAAAAGGTGTAAAAGAAATGGGCGTAAAGCAAGGCTTTGTTGTGTTCTGTAAGTACAAACTGTGTTTCTTACGATGTAAATTGTAGCACATGCCATATTTTAAGAGCCATTGGGAGAAGTGGAAACATTTTACTGTCATTTCTCCTTATAGTAACACTGGGAGTTTGCAGTGTGAGGAAAAAATGGTGTAGGTTATGCAATTCTGTGTCAATAGCTACAGTGGAGGACAGAAAGGTTCTTGAGACCTCCATGTGGAATGAACTGGCACAACCTGAAAATGAGGTGGTGTAATATCCATTGTTTGGTCGATTTTTATTGCATAACTCAGTTAATATGAAACAAGAACTGCTGATTAGGAAGAAATGTGAAGAGTAAGGTTTATACTTTGATTGCTGCACTTACCACATTGCTTAAAATAATAAGTGTTGGTGAGACTTTGTGGAAATTGACTGTTTTAGGAGCGTAATAATAATTTATAATTATTACACATATTATTATTTTGATATTCAGTTATCAAAAATAGATACAAAAAGACAATGTACAATTTTTTAAAATTAGTTAAATGCCATGAATTTTTACTGTGGTGTTTTTTTTTTTACCAGGAATGAATGTAAATTGGTTAGAGTTGAATCATGATGTGTGATGTGTGATCATTACGTGTGGCACACGGTGCCATGCTGAGGAAACCAAACGTCCATTAAAGTCGTCGGCCAAGAATGTGCAAAGTAATGGGCAGCCATTTAAATTCTGGGTCTTCTGCAGAGTACACTGGGCACTTAATTCCTGCACCAAAAGGCTAATGCTGACCATTTGTGTGGCTGCACAGAAGAAGCTGAGCTGAACAAGTTGGCTGTGATTTATCTGTCAGACCTGCACTTGAATTAGGTGAACTGCAGCAAATGGGAGCTAAAAGTATTGAATGTGATGTGCAGGTGGTGTGCAGATAGATGCTTGATGGGCTTGTTAAGAATGAGAACAGTTTTGGGACCATTTTGCAGGAATTTGACCCTTTCACATTGCGGCACAATATTTGCCGTTTACTTGTAATGTGTGGCGTGTCATACTTGTATATCGTAAATGATTAAATTTCAAGAGTATGTAAAAGGAGCGTGTTTTAAAACTTTAGGCAAATTATTAGGCCGGATACAAATAACAGTCGAAGAGACTAGAGCCTTGTAGTATCAGTATTTGACAGTGCAAGGAAATTTTCAATTATATTTTATAATTGTTCATAATTAAATAGAAACAAAATACATATACTGAAATCAGGAAACATTTTGACATGCGTTTTACTGTAATGCCATAAATGTTTTATTAAATGCAGGAGCTTAAGTAGTCGCATAGAAAGTTGTTTTAGAATATAAGGCATCAAACATTTTGATGCAGCAAACTTTATTCTGACTCCAGTGTATACATGGTGCATAGTTAGCAGATGATACACATCAGACCTACTGTGGCACCCAGGCATATATCCTAGCATAGAAGAAATAGGTGGCAAGTGTCTCTAGCCAGGAGGTGACAGCTTGCTGCATGTTGGTGTCTGCTGCAAATTGCCTACAGTTTTGATGTCATCCCTAGCGATGTCCATCTCTTGGGACCCCTTGTAAAGCTCTTGGCTGGCAGGTAGTTTGCAACGTACGCTGATGTGAGTCAGGATGTCACCTCCTGGCTGCAGGCACTTGATACTGATTTCTTCTGTGTTGGGATACAGTCCTTGGTGCCACAGCAGGACAGATGCTGAAATGGCAATGGTGACTACGTGGAGGTCTGATGTGTACCGTCTGCTACCCGTGTTTCATATATACATTGAAGTTGGAATAAAGTTCTCAGCATCAGAATGTTAACTTATCTTTTTAATCTTCCTTGTACCAGATAATGGAACCTGTGCTGTTGGAACCTTTATGATGTTTGTGGTATTCTTCTATTGAATATACCGATGGGGAATACTCATCAGTTTGTGGAATGCATGCAAGAAATTAATTTTAATGTGACTTGTTTTGCTCTCCTCAGCTGCCAAACTTGCTGCTGCGCAAGGTGTCTCAACCATCCCCAGTGCGGCAGCACCTCCACCCCCTTCTGTAAGTCCCAAGGAGTTGTCAGATGGAGAGGGAGAGCCTCCGAGCCAACCACCAACTGCGCAGCCTCCTGTAACTAATGGTGAGACACCAAGAGAGCCAGAAAGTGATCATGAAAAGGATGAAAAAATGGTAGTTGATGAGGAAGAGGCAAGGAAGAAGTGTGAAGAGGAAGAACGAGCCAAAGAATTACAGAAGGCGCAGGACAAGTCGAGGCCTGTTTCCAGTACTCCTGTTCCTGGTACACCATGGTAAGGAAACTGGCTATTCTGTGTACTGAAATATCTTCCATGACGTCTAATTGGAGCTTGAAAGTAATACGGTGAAACCTCTATCCATAATTTCCATATTATGCATTATCTTCCTGCAAATGTTCATCATTTCTTCTGGTCCCAAAAAATTGCCCATGTAAAGAGTTTATAATTATGTCGTGCATTGTTGTTTAAAGTGTCATTTTATTGCATCAGCCATTTAGAATTCTTGGTGCTGGTGCACAGTATTCCCAGTGTGATCATTTCTGAATATACGGTGACGGTAACGTGTTTGGAGCTGTAGTGTAGGAGGAACCTACCAGTATTGTTTATTACAAAATGTTGCCACACCTAGGCCACATGAGGAGTGGAAGTGGTGTGGCTGGGTGGAGGGAGAGGCACTGAGAGGGATGTTGGGGCATGGGGCATGTACTGTGAGCAAGTTCTCTATTTTTATATTTTCTTGCTTGTGTTTGTTAGTTTCTGAGATCCTAGCATCTTGAAAGGATGGATTGTTGCTGAATCTCCTGAATGATGGATTATCCCTGAATCCTGGTTATGGTGCTGCTTTGTGTTTTCTCCATATGGTCGGTTTTCCCTGTATCCTAGCAGTGGCAATTGTAATGAAATGTTACCGCAAAAAATACATTCTGGAGCCAGGATAGGTCGGTCAGTACTGTGGAGTGGGCAGCTGAAGAATTGATTCCTGACAGACAACAGATTTTTCTCTTCTGCAAAGCGTATTCACTGTCTTTCACGTGGAGTGAGGTTTAGGTTAGAGCAGGCCTGCTTATCCTGTGATGTGGTGCGAGCAGCTTCAGCAAAATTTGGTGTGCGTGTTGTGGGCAACGTGAAATTCAATATACAGAATGAAAAATTAATTAGTTGTAAGTATAATTGTATGTATGACTGTACCTGTGTATTCTGTTAGACATTGTGCAATAAAGATATATTAATAATAATAGGAAAAATCTATTAAAAATGCAATTCACATCGTAGGCTATGGTGTTGCCATTTTTAGGACATTTTTACAAAATGATTTAGTGATCTAATGTATGTCTCCACAAATAAATATTTCATAAGTTTTCAAAATTGCTTCAGCCTGCTGTTGTGGCTTTTCCAGGGAAAGAGGTAAAAGATGTCCTCTTATTTCAAATGTCTCTGCTGGCAACATTTTACTAGTCGCAAACAACATTTTGCCCACGAGCTGGCGGTTGAACAGGCCTGGGTTACAGGTTCTGTCACCTCTGTGCATAAAAATGTATTCACTGTCTTTCACATGGCACGGGGAGCTAGGGTAGATGTTTCGTGGCGTCTCTTCATGTAAACACATTTTCCATTTTTCATGTAGCACAATGGTTAAGTTCTCTGTCCACTGCCTCCCACTTGCCACTTTTTATTATTCTTGTAAATCTCCAGAATGGGTGCAACTCAACCAGTATACTTGGGTTTGCATGGACACTGTCAAAGCACATTGCAGGTTATGTGCATAGAATGGAATAACACCTGCTCCCATAGTTGCACTCTTATTATGCATGTGTCCTGGTGATGTAGACAGAGTCTCATATCGGGAAGTTCCAAATCCTATTTCGCCAAGGATGTCGTGATTTGGTGGATAGCATGTTTGCTTTCAGATACCAGGATTGATAGTTTTGAGTCCACATACACGTAGCCAGTGTTAACAGTCAACTTCAGCAGCAAAGGAAATGGTTGGGCATGTGTGAGGAGAGGAAGGGAGGATGTACAGTACAGAGTGAAAGGAGTGTGAGGAAGACAGATATAGTAGTGTAATACCTTCTAGATTAATTATATGTTCTGAATAACACAACTTCAAAAAATAGCTTTTATTCTATTTTATTCACTGACACGTTTCGGCCTGTTTTCTGCCCATCATCAGGTAGTTCATACACAGTAGCGTAAAAGGAACAGTTCCTTTTATAGTATTGTAAATCAGCTACCTGATGAGATGGCCGGCAAAGATGCCAAAACATGTCATAGTGAATGAAATAGAATAAAGCTTTTTTTTGAAGTTGTGTTATTCAGAACATATAATTAATGTGGTTTAATAAAACACAATGGGATGACACTTAAGTAATACCTTTCCTTTTATTCCTTCTTTCATTGTGTTTTGCCACACTTTTCCTACTTTGCTGCTGGTCACACTGCCTCTGTCGCTACAAATCTTGGACATGCTGTTATACAGTTGTTCCTCTCCATGTGCCACTGTTTAGGTTGTGTTTTTCCTGATGCACAGAGGTGACAGACAGTGTCCACAGCTGCAGTACAGATATCATTACACACCATTGTCACACACCTTCAGACATGGATTAATAAAGTTGTTTATTTCAGGTGTGTTGTATGGACGGGAGATGGGCGTGTCTTCTTTTACAATCCCTCGTCACGTACGTCAGTATGGGAGAGGCCTGAAGATCTGGTTGGGCGTGCTGATGTGGACAAGATGGTGGCCAGCCCACCTGATGCACCTAACACAACGCAGGCGTCAACAGGGATCAGTAACACTTCCTCTGCAGCAATAAAGAGGACAGGCACAAGTGCGGACAGCAGTGACGAGGATCAGCCGACACCTTCGAAAAAGAGCAAGGATGACCAAACAGTCAAAGGTATAAAATTGAGATATTTATATTAATAATTCAGAGCCCGGTGGTTACTATATGTACCACCACGTTTAACATTCACAAATTGTACGTTGTGCCCACACAGTGTATTTATGTGTTTTGTGTGGATCTCAGAACAAACAGCGATTATTTCACTGTACAGCATTAACAGGCTGGTTTTTGTAACCTAGGCAGAGTGTATTTACTGTGTGGTACGAAATGAATCTTTAAATAGAATTCACATTAAACACATTCTTTGATGAGTGAATTGTTATTACATTCACTAGGACACATTTTTTAAAGGAATTTTAATGAATTTCCAATTTTGAAAATATTCCATTACATCACAAAATCTTTTTAAAAAAACTTGACCAAAAACTGGGTTATGCAGCTTGTTCCTGACAAGGTTGCCAACATTATGTCATCCCAAGTCCTGTCTTAATGTGTAGAATGCCATCTGCCTTATACCTGCACTGTGGATGTTGGTCTGTGAGGTGCTGTGCTTTTTTATTTTTTATTTCTTAACCCTTTGTGAATATGAAGTAGCGGGTCATCAGTTCCGATGTTGCCAATAACCTACGATGTACGATACCTAGAGCTGCTGTACTAATACTAGTCTGTTGCTAGGAGTATGCTGGTGCAGATTAACTCAATTTGTCAAAAAAAAAATGTAGTTAAATTTAACTTGAAATTGACACCTTGTTATCACAGGTGCTTTGTGGTTGTAGTTTGATAACCTGTGTAAAGATTAAGAATGGTTTGCATGGTATGTTCAGGAACAAAGGATAATTGAGAAAATACAGTATCTTTCTGTGTAATATGTTCACTTATGGGAGTTCTTCCCTACATCATCTTACCCTGAAGAGGAATATTTTCTTCCTGATGAGGGCATGGTGCCCTGTGTCAGATAGTCCTGATGACAGAAGGCTGCCCTTTGTGAAACAAAACATGCCTATGACACATTTTGGACAGCAGGTATGTGTTATACTGTTAGAGTGCAGCGTCATATTCCATGGTAGAAGATGAGTAAAGGTACTGTTTAATTTCAGATGAGACGAAGGAGCAACTGAAATCCGACAAGAAGCAGATTGATATTGGGAAAGAAGCAGCTATTGAGGCAGAGGTGCGGGCAGCTAGAGAAAGAGCCATTGTGCCACTCGAGATACGCATCAAGTCATTTAAAGAAATGCTGGCGGAAAAGGAGGTACTTTTACTTCACTACTCGTTTAATGTATTGTTTTTTTATGGTAGAAATGTGTAGTAGTAGTAGTAGTTGTAGTAGGTCTTTTGGTGTGTGACATTTTTGAGGGAACGTGGTGCATTCCAAGAGGTGAGGGGTTCAAGAAGAAGAATGCCACATCCAGGGAGATGGAGTCTGTTGTTGAAGGGTAAAAAAGGTATTGGTGGAACCTGGTGTGTGTGCGGGTGCGCGCATACATGCACCCCCTGAAGAGAGGTGTCACTTTTTAGAAGACCTGAATCCACAGTGCCAGTACTGTGGAAACCTAAAATCTTGTGTAGTACTGCTGTTGCCCCTTTTGTGATGTTTTGTAGGAAAATATGGCTTCTGTCTTTTCTGCCCTCAAGTTATAGTTTTTGCATGTGCTATCTGTAGTTCTTCCTATTGCAGTGTTCACTTTCACTGTTGTTGTATTAGCATTTTCTCTTCTCTCACCTCTCCAAGTCAAGATAACAGAAATCAGACTTGTGAAATACAGGTAGTTCTTGTTGTACGCCAGGGTTACGTTCCTGAAAAACTTCGCACACATTGAAATCGCGCAAATCGAACACAAAATTCCCATTTAAAACAGTGTATTTCCTGGGGGGTTTGGGGACTGATGCCGTCATCCTATATAATACCACTAGTGGACATACAGTCCTGTAGAGTGTATATGTACTGTATATACAGTATATGTACATTTCTATACAGTATACATGCTTTTATGTGCAATATATTTATTTATTTCTAATGCAATAAAAATGTAAGAGACTCTCGTCCATAGTTTTTTGGTATGGTTCATTTGGGTTGGACTTTGGTAGTCTTGCTACACAAACAAACACTTTAGTTTCTGACTTAGCACTTTCTTTAATTCTATCAGCATTATCATGGATATATGTACACTTTATGAGCGAGTCTAACATTACTGCGTATATCAACAATTCATACACCATTTTCAAGTCTGCTTATTACGTATAATTTATCTTCAGTAACGATTGTCTTTCACCGATTTTTCACTTGGATTGCACTGGTTGACGCAGATTTACGTTTCTCACTCATATTGGGAAGAAAAGCCAGTGATGTTGAAGAGGAAACTAAATGAACCGCATTGTTATATCGCAAACATAATCAATCCATACAAATGGTTGATGGTGTGACAGTGATGTCACTTCCTGCTGACCTACAGAAAATGAGCGTGACCATGTATCGTCTATGCCAAATCGCGTTAAACCGAGAAATTATCGTGTAAATGCGATAAGCGTGACCACAGATCATCTATGCCACATCGCGTTAAACCGAAAAATTATTGTGTAAATTCGATAACTATGACCACAGATCGTCTGTGCCAAATCGCATTAAACCAAAAAATTATTGTGTAAATGCGAAAAGCGGTGTAAATTTTCAAGTTGCGTTAAAGTGAAATCACACAAAACGAAATCGCATAAAATGAGAACTACCTGTATTGTCTGAGTCTTGAAATGTGGCATGCTGTTTTATTTGCTGTACTGTATGCAGTTTATTTCATAGAAACATCTGCAGCACTGTCTCCTCCCCCACCCCCTCCTCTTCCTCGTATTCCTATTTCTCTTCTTTCTATTATTCCTCTTCTGTTTCTATTCCTCATCTTATTGCCTCTTCTTCCTCTTCATTTTCTTTTCCTTTTCTTCATGCTTCAGTAAAGTAAATGTGGACATACACACTAAGAATTATGGTTATTATATTTTGTAACTAAGCGTCATGACTTGCATTTGGGCAAGGCAGTGTCTGCTGAGCCCATCATCCATTCTTGTGTATGAAATGCATCACTCACTCACCCACTCAATCGCTCGCTCATTCAGCTTATGATTCTTGTTTCCCAATATTTTTCGTTTTTTAATAATCAAGACAGATTGTGTTTACTGTGTGGTACGAACTTGTTCTTTAAATGTAATTCAGGTTAAGTCTCATCTCACCGCAGAGACTTGAATTTGATCCCAGGAAAGTCCATGTGGGATTTTGTGTTGGAGAGGGTGGCTTTGGGGCAGGTTTTATTCTGAGTACTTTAGTTTTGCATGGCTTGTTATCATTACACCATTGTCCCATCTCACCTTTATCATAATGGGAATAATCATGAGAAGGACAAGCAGGCAAAGCTGGGAACCTTAACAAAGCAGTGCTGTTTTGGACATTTTGAAGCATTGGACAGAAAAGTACTTTCAGATTTCCTTTCATTGTGTCTCTGAAGGGCTAATTATTTGAAAGAAGAATTTGTGTTTTTACTATTTGCTGTAGAGGTAAGACTGAAACATTTTCTGTATTGGTTGTTGCAGGTTTCTGCGTTCAGCACGTGGGAGAAGGAGCTGCATAAAATAGTCTTTGATCCTAGGTATCTTCTGCTTACATCCAAGGAGAGGAAGCAGGTGTTTGAAAAGTACGTGAAGGAGCGGGCTGAGGAGGAGCGCAGGGAGAAGAGAAACAAAATGAGGGAGCGTAAGGATGAATTCCGAAGGTTGATGGAGGAAGCAGGACTGCATGGAAAGTGAGTGAACTCTTTGTGGGAGGCATATACAAACTGTGGATAGGGTTGTAGGATTTGAGGCTTCAAAGATGTGGCACTGTGTTGTGGGGTGAGTGGTTGCAGGCGTTTTGAAATATTCCTGAACTGCTTGATCTTTCAAGATGAAGTTACTCTGATTCTTCAAAATCCAGGCTCCAGTCCCGCTATGACACGGCTTCACATACTGGAGGACTTGTATCCTCTGTAGAAAGCTTTCTTTAGCAGGAAATTTAAGTCCACAAACAGCCGGATAAAAGGTTGAATTGATCCTAGCTGTTCTGAGTGTAATGTCTGGTACAGTGATGTCTAACAGGAGATGTGTTCCATTTATGGTACTGCATGTTTTGGTTCCATATCACCATATTCAGGTAGATTGGAGTATTAAGAATCAAGGAGAATATGAAATTGTGTTCAACCTTTTCGTACATGTGTGCCACCGTTACCAACATGATTAAAAATAGCAGAATGTTGTCACTGTCAATGCCAAATGTATCACCATATATTGAAGTACTTTACCTTACATAGTGTGCTTTGTTTGTAAGTGCAGTAAAACCTTGATTTCAAATTTTTGTAGGGACCACTTGAAAATGGCATAAAGTCTGCGTAACATTATTCTTGTGGGCACTGGGCCAGGATCATACAAAGAAGGTGTAAAATCGCGGAAAACACAAAATGCTGGAATGTAAAATGGGCGTTTTACTGTAGTTATTATTTGATGTCAGATGGCAGTTGTCATAAGTAGGGTAGCTAGGGTATCATGTCGGTATAATGATTGTGTCGTGGACTGTGTGGTAGGGGTTTGATTCCCAGATGGGACAAGAGATTTTTTTCTAACCTGAAATGACCAGACTGGCTGTGGAACCCACCCAGCCTCCTGTTCAGTGGGTCTTGGGGGCTCTTTACCCAGGGGATATTGTGGCCTGGATATGGAGCTGTACATTTACTCCCCACTATGTACCTTCATGGCATGTACAGGGACAACTGTGCCCTTGCCTGTACCTTTCATTTGAATCTGATTCACAAAGAAATGAACTATCTAATAAGATTATTGGTTGTCTTAAAAACGTAATCAATGTTAGACACGTTTTGGAATTAAAATGAGTAATGTTTGAGACCTCAGAGAGAACTTGCACCAGGAACTGAAGTGGTTGTGCATTTCTTGTTTGTGCAGATCATCCTTCAGCGACTTTGCCCAAAAGCATGGAAAAGATGAAAGATTTAGAAACATAGAGAAGATGCGTGAACGAGAGAGCTTATTTAATGAGTATTTGCTCGATGTGAGGAAAAGGGAGAAGGAGGAGAAGGTGATGCGTCGTGAGCAGGTAAGGCTACCCAGAACGGATTATCTTCCTCATGCAGGCAGATGGATATTAGCCAATGATCTCACAGCAGAATACTGTTGAATTTTCTTGACATGCCCACATTTTATTCTCAGTTCTTCTTAACCAGTTCTTGTCAGAATATATAAATTACTGTACAAGAAATAAAATTAAGTGTATCAGACTATGATATTGGGTTTGTTAATTTGTATCTTCTCAATAGTCTGCAATTCTGTATAATTGGAGAAGCACCATAAGAAACCAGAACCACGAACACATTGAGCAGAGACCACACTGTGTTTTCTGAGTGAAGCATTCAGCCTTTGTTGAACAGTCTGCAGTGTCCCTCTGCTAAAAGAGCTGGGCACTTACTCGACTTGAGCAGAAACCAGCTAAGAATAATGACGGGACTGCTAACAGGACACTCATTTGAAAGGACACCTGTTTAAACTGGGGGTGGTAGACAGTGATAGATGCAAACAGGCATCTGAAATGACCTGACATGTTCTTTGTGACTGTGAGGCACGGGCAACACTAAGATTAAGCTCCTGGGCCATCATTTCTTGAAATCAGGTGACTTTGTTGACGTCTCCTTCGGCAAGATACTGCACTTTGTTCAAAGTGCTGCTGAATGCTTGAAGTAAGGGTTGCACGAAAGATCAGAAATGGTCACCATGCAACAGTCAGTGCGGTGCCCGCCCTATTGTACTCTACAGTCTACATTGTTTTTAAAGTGTTAGTTTTGGCTGTAAGGAAATATACTTTGTGTTATAAATTTTTGTTTTTCCTAAGTAACAGCTTGAATGTATGTCCAGACATCTCCCCCATCCCCCCCAAATAGATGCACAATTTAAAAACATTGCTATGAGACCGTGTTAAGTGAGAGTGCTTGTGCCTTGTGAATGTGGAAGTCAATGAAACTGTGTAGGAAACCACACAACATGAAGTGTTTTACTCTTGGGCAATCTAGGGTTCAATTCATGGCAGCATGTGTGAAGCTATGCCTTGACTCCCTCATATAACTCTATAGTGTGCCTGAGGGCGAGAATGGGAAGTTGTACTTCACTTCCGAGTACACACATTTTGCGAGACTTGAGGTTCTCACAGTGGTTTTACTGAAGCTTCCAGTCACCTGGGCTATGAAGCTTTGTTGTTTGGTGAGTAGTTCCTGATGTTGTCACGTATCATAATGCCTTCATCTTCAGAGTTAGACCCGGAAAATGAAGGCACTGTAGTCCTTCAAAATGCTGGGAACTACTCGCCAATTTACACGGTGTCACTTCGCAGAAGACTGGAATTTTCTGAACATTCTTTCCTTGCATTCTTTGCAGTTTTGCTCACATCATTGGTTTTTGTGTTACATTATTGCGTACACAAACCTAGGATTTCAGATACAAAATTTATGACATGTTCAGGGTCAGAAATCATCTTCTGTCATACTTTGATAACACACAAAATGTCAGACATTTGTTCCATATGGGAGTTGCATATTTTAATGACATTTATTTTATATTAAATACAGAGCTTTCTGCAAATGTCAGGTGGTTATTCGTTGGCTTATTTTGAGCAAATAGTGTTATGTCAACATCGATGCAATCCCAACCACAACATAGTCATGTGTGATATAAGTTGTGACATAACACATATTTTCATGTGGCTTGGTGCTTGAAGTGACCTGCGTTGGCTGTGCACATATGAGCTTGGTTTAAAACAGCTGATTCCGTTTCAAATGCCTTCATGATTATTCTGTATAAAAACAGCACTATCTGTGATGTGCCATAGAAGTGTATCTTGTGTCTGCAGTATCTGCAGTCATGCCAGCCTCTTTATATATTTCCACAAATATAACTTTATGGTGTGAAATCTGGCTAATGGGGTGGCCAGACATATGGACGTCCATGATCAAGGTAATGATTTCTAGAGTGCCGATTCAAGTTCTCTGTGAATGAGGTGGAGTGGCATAATGCTGAAATGACGTATTTGTTTTGGTCTGGAGAGGACTATCTTTGAAAGGAAGCTGTAGCCTTTGCTGTAGGAAATGCAGGTGGCAGTTGACTGTTAAATATTCCTCAAGAACGTAGTTGGTCGTTGATAAGACTGCACCACACATTCACTGTAAAGTGGTGTTGGTAGTTGCTTGCAGCGGAATGATGGTAATAGTTGGAGCACTGTATGGGGGTGCACTGACAGCTGGTTATCCTGTCTCGCGAAGCGCAATATGTTAATGAGCTGACACTGTTTCACAATCTGACACCAGAAATTGATTTGATCTGTGAACTTCAGGTTGGAGAGCTGGCATATGTTGGCAGTGGGATGGGTGCAGACTTCCGTGGTATAATGTTTGCTGTACCTACCTTCAAGGTATGTGCATTTGATAGGCAGTTTGGCGAACGCTGGACCTTGGACTGTGTCAGGCCTTTTGCTTTTATCTCTTCTTGGTCATGAATGGGTTGTCATAGTCCATGCTTTTTGGTGCTTGTGGTGACTGGTACTGTGTCTTATGTATGCTGATGTATGCTGTTAAATACCACTCATCTTAGATGATAATAGTTGGGAACCAACTACAGTGTTGTGTGTGTGTAGGTTTGGGGTTTTCACAGCAGTTTAATTTAGGATTGTGACCAGTGATGGCTTGTGGGACCTTCTTATGGTAGGTCTGGGGCTAGGATTATTACATGATTAACCTTTTAAAGCCTAGCAGTTGCTGTATGTACCACCAGTTTTAATATTCCAAAATTCTGCATTCTGCTCACTGTATATTTATACGTTTTGCATGTATCTAAGAAAAAACAGTGAATTTAGCCCTATACAGCATTCATTGATTGGCTTTTATAACCGAGATGGCAAGTTTTACTGCACGGTACGAACTGGGTCTTTAAATGAAATGAATTTTTGTCCTTAAAGGGTTAACAAAATGGCCTCATAGAGTGTTTCTATCAGCACAGCCACTCAACCACTTATTTTTAGCATATATGTATCAGGGGTAAATTTTCTCACATAAGTTGGTTATCTGCTTGTTTGTGACTGAGATGTAACTAAATCAGGTGTCGCATGACCGAAATTCTTAATCTCAGTCTTCTCGGCAAGAGTTAGTTATGAAAAATTGATGCCCTGTAAATGCCTCACACTGTTCTTCTTCATGTTTATCTTAAAATTACAGCTACTAAAATTAAAACATCCACAGATATGGCTTTAAAACAGGTAGGTAAAAATGGTTATAAAAATTCCAGCGTTTGAAACGTTGGGAAAGGCAAACAGATGTATGAAATTTCATTCATATTCTTTTAAATAATGTACATATCTCATAATGAAAACTTTTATTCAGATATTTAGTTTAATTTTTCTCAAAATTTCTGAGTGGGCTGCAGCCCTGTATCCCTTATGGATGAGCCGTCCCTGATTGTGGCACTGGGTAAGTGGTTCATGATGTCCCAAATGAACATGGTGCCTTATCTTCAAGGGCCAGTGGTCCATGAAGAATGCCAAAATGTGTTGTGCAGTGGGAATACATACAGGCAGGGTCTGAGCACTTCACAGCTGGACAAAAAAAAAAAAATGGCGAGCCAATAGGGATGTGTGGGAGGGGCCTTGGTTCATAGATTGGTGTGGCTCGGAAATGGGCCACGATTGCATGTTCCTTTGAAATGCCTGGAGCCACTTGATCAGTGATGCAGTATTATATCCAAAAAGACCTGAGTTCTCTTCAAATCTTCAGCTGCAGCCAGTGCATTTGCATGACAGAATCCATGAACGAAGTTGATGCATGCTCTTCATGTGTGAGCTCTGTGTTAATCATCACTCATGACATAGACTGTTTTTATCAGCAAATATATACAGAACAAAGAACCTTCTTTACATGAGTGAATGTGAAGTGGCAGGTTATTGGTTATGTACGCACAGCACGTGTGATGCCGCTTTCCTAACACCGGTAGGGGCACTGCTGGAACGGTCTGCAACTACATTAAGTTTCAGATTCCATCCCATGTTGATATATAATCTATCACTCAAAATAAGCCAATGAATAACCATTTGGAATTTTTGACAAACATTTCGTGGGACACTGATTATACATTTTTGTATGGTTTGCTCTTGATAGGAGTTAAAGTTTCGTTGCAGAGTAATGAAAGGTAGGGATTGTGTTGGACACATGCAGACTAAAAATTCTTCTGACGTATTTTTAGTTTAAACTGCCTATATGAAATTTCATTGAATAGTTTGAAGAAGGTACTTCCAGACAGATGGTCCAGTCTGTATACCTTTTATTAATTTGATGCATCATGTTCAAGGAACATGCTAGAACATAAATTACAGGTAGCATTACAGATGCTTCCTGTGTGATGCTGACTTGTAAAGCGTGTTCTTGTCAGGTCACCACTTAATGCTTATGACAGGTATGTTGTACTTTGTTTACAGTCTGAAGATGATTTGATATTCTTCTCTTCCTTCCTCTTTTTTTTGATCTCTCTTGGTCCTGGTCTCTTGCCTCGGACAGGTTTGTGCGTCATTTTGCAGATGACTATAAATGTGTGATTTTTGTATTGTGTCAAAGCTTTATATTTGAGTCTCTTGAGATCTTAAAAATAAAGTTACCGAGATACTGAAATGGGTTCCACAGGTCCTCAAGAAGATTCAGCAGTATTCTGTTGCAGTGGCTAAATATCATTTACTGTATTAAATATCAAGCAGTGAATTCTTAGTTTAATAATACTGAAATGTGAAAGAAAGTCTGCTTAATAATTTTATGTTAAAAATATTGACGTCTTAACTGAAGAGTACGTCAAAACACTGTAAACAATTTATTGCCGGATTTGTAATTATGTCAGTGGTAATGATAATACATTGTGAGTTACATTGACATGATGGCTCAGCATGTAATATGTTAAAGCTGAATTGAGCATAATGTGCTGGCATCATGGGTGTCAAATGTAAAATTGTATTTACACTGTGTTTTAAATAACCATGAACAGTATTTTAAAATTAATTTGTAAATATATTGCATCTGTGTTGTCTTATAAACTGTTTTTTGGTTAATTGAATATGTTACAATAGGTATTCCAAATTATGGTTATAGAAGATTCATTCCATATTTGTTGTTATGTGAGCTGAGCAGTGAGAGAGAGAGAGAAAGAGAGTATTGATAACTGCATGGAAATGAGGGGAGTGCTGAAGTGCAGGGAGAGGTAATTGTCAAGGTACTAAGTTGACTGAGATATCTGTGTGATTTTATTTGAAGTTTGTTAGCTGGTTGTTTGCATATTCTTAGAATTTTGGTGTCACTGAAGGAACAGACACTTCAGTACAGTCTTATTGATTTCAATGGACACTGAAAATGTGTTTATGGAATGATTGCATTCAATGGTGTGTTTATTTTTAGTGTTTCTATTGTGTCTGTGAGTCTGACAAATTCTCTTCCAGGAAGTGTATTACTTTGCCAGATTTCCGTGTATTAATCTGTTCTTTTTCAGGTGGTATTTTAATATCTATAATTATTTAAAATCAGATTTAATTGTATAACAAGAACATAGAGAAATCAAATCATGGATTAAGTCAATGTATTTGATATAAAAGTAGCTGCATAAGTCATACATTCACAGTTCGAGAAATTGCTTATGCTTTTGCTGTTTGAACTTCATTTTCTGATAATTAGTTAGTTGCTAAAGTAAAGAAGTAAATCTGATGATCACAGTGCAAGGCTTGTGGCCTCTTTTGATGATGAAACTGAGATGGTTGTGGTTGTATGCTTTGAATATCACTAGTATCCGAGGCTATTCAAGTAGTCGATCTTACTTAACTAACTTAACACTTAACTCTATTATTCACTTTCAAGAAGTGGCCAGCAAGCGTCCGACCCGCTCCTGTCACGACGCCAGCCTAAACATTGCCTGCCAAGGCTTGCTGACCAAACCCGAACCTACCGGTAGCCTACCGCTGGCTGGTACTAGTTTTGTTCACACACGGTATAGCAAACATCAACTTTGGTTTTAATAATTAAAAATAAGATGAGTATTTGTATTATTGGCTCCTCCAACTGGGCTTGAAGCCACATTTTGAGTATGGAAGTTGAGTGTCACACTGTTCTCAGAGATCGGTTCATACTTTGGCTAAAAATAATCTGTACTGGTTAGCACTGCTGAATCTGGCAGTCATTGTGTTTATTTCTTGACGTTTCTGGGTGATTTTACAGTGCGAATTTTGAGGTTTCTCATCGGTGTTGTTGAGGATTCCATTCGTCTGGGGGATATGACACTTTGTTTGGTAATCGGTTCCTGATGTTCTGACGTCACTGTGGTCCTTTGAAATGTGAGGAACTGATTTCCCAGTCCAGCATTGCATCCCAGAGGAACGGAACCCTTACTTTTTACAGCTTCAGATGCAGTTTTGCCAGTTTGAGCAAATACAGTTTGACTGATGGAAGAAAAGCATTGCCACTGATCATGCCACATTCAGAAGTGGTAACTAATCTGTTAAATGTTTTCTGATATTGTTTTGACATTATCAAGTAGGTAGTCATTTAGAGATGTGGCCTGGTTGGGTTGCCTGAAGAGCCAATGTAATAATAAAATACATTCTGATTGGTGTCAGGCTGTAATGAGAGGCTTCAAATGCTTACCATAAAATTTCAGTATTCTAGGTGATTAATGTAAATAATTTCATTGTGTGTCCTTTAAACACTGCAGTAAGTGGATTTGGTTACTGAATGTCAATACAGAAAGCAAGGCTCAGTATGCGAGATTTGGGGTTCTCACAACTGTGTTGCTGTGGATTCAGGTCTTCTGGGATGTGATGCTATGTGTTATTGGTGAGTGGTTTCTGACATTTTTTCTTGGGTTTGCTTGATCCTTGAGGATGAAAGCGCCACGATCGTTTGAAATGTTGCGAAGCACTCGCCCAACTACACAATGGCACATCCCAGAAATCTGGATTGTCAAGGCCCAGTATGCTTGTTTTGCATTTTCTAAATTTCATTTTCTCAAAATAATTTGTTGTATTCAGATATAACTGTATTCTGAAGCTGGCATAATTCATGATGATTCATTGACAGTGATGAGTTCAGTAAAATCAGTAACAGCAGACTTGGACTTGTGAGGTATGAGGTTTTTCCATTCGTGATTGTGGAGATTCCTGTCTTCCAGGATGTGATGACATGTATGGTAAAAACCTACGAACATTTCAGAGAAATCTGCTGCCTCCATCTTCAGGGTTGCTATTCTGAAGATGGATTTTGTATTTTCCTCTGAAACATTGATGTATTTATACTAGACTGCATGACAGTACACCCCAGAAGACTGCATTCTCCAGGCTTCATCGTCTTCTAATTCAAAACCTGCCATGGTTTAGTGTCATGCAAATTGTTGATACTTGAGCTCTGCTTAACCAATTTTAATAACTTCTGGTTTGCAGCTTGTGATTGTTGTTAAGTTATAGATACTTGCTGTTAGAATTGAACTTGAACACGGATTGTTAGTTTCTGTGGATGAAGTAAAAGTAAAATAAAATAAAATGTAAGATCAGACTAGAATAATGCTAAAGAGACAAAATATATGTTAGTTTTCACACCTCACTGATGGAGTGAAAGTCTGATAGACGACTATAAAGCATTGCTTTCACCACGTCTGTAACAGTTGCTACCAGTACTTGTTTGGAAGCTGTAAACATACAAATAAGTGGTGAAGAGACCAAGTTATTGTTGAAGCATCTTCATTTACAAGATATCATCTAAGGATATAACTTCCAACATTAAGAAATCAACTATTTTTGTTAACTAGTAATTGTTCTGGTGTACCTTAATCTGATGCTTTTATTTCAGGTGTGTTCAAATGGAGAATATTGACTGTTTACTGACAAGCTGGCTTTGTCACAGTAACAGAAATATCCCCTTCACCCAGTTCTTTTAAAATATCAGGGTACAAAGAACGTGGACGTCTGCATTCTCTAAAGTGATTGAGATATGTAAATAATATGTGGCCTCAGTCGTGTTCTTGAGCACATTACAGTGCAGTACAGTAACAAAGTCTGTGCTGCTACACAGATTTGTCTTTGGCTTATGAAGAAATTCTGAATGTTGTGGGTTTCTGAAGGTGCATCCGTCACCATTAGCCTGTGTTGACTTGCTCACTTTTTGATGGTTGTATGTAATGTTCCAGTTTTATTGAAGCTCGTTGTATTCTGTACACTGCAGTACTAGACTGCCAACTGTTGTATTCTGTAAACTCTGCCATACTAAACTACAGACTGTACTCTGTAAACTCTGCAGTAGTACACTACACACTATTGTATTCTGTACACTCTGCAGTACCGCTGCGGACTGTTGTATTCTGTAAACTCTGCCGTACTAAACTACAGACTGCAATCTGTAAACTCTGCAGTAGTACACTACACACTATTGTATTCTGTACACTCTGCAGTACTGCTGCGGACTGTGTTGCTTCCTACATAGAACAGGAACTGAATTATGGATTACTTTTCCTTCATGTCATGAAGAAGATGATCTGTACACCTCACCAAATATTATTAGGGTGATAAAATTAAGGAGACAGACATGGGTGGGGCATGTGGCACATACGGGGGGAAGACAATGCATACATATCCAAAAAATATTGTAAGTTAGAAATCTGTGTTGCAAATTTAAACATCCAGTCTGTGCGTAGCAGTGTGCCATGTAAATGCCCACACTAGGTGTTAAGTACTGATGTGTGTTTCTCATAGCAGAGTTTTCACACTGTGGATCTGTGTTCAGTGACACAAATGGAATTCAGTTTCAGCTCAGGAAAGTCTCACATTTTGGTGCATTTGCAAAACAACTGAATGACAATTACCTAGTTACGTCTTTCTGCTTATCCATCCTTCCATCTGTCTATCCACCCATCAGCATGGAATGACTCTGCTCCTCCTGGATGGATTTTTGTGAAATCTTATTTTGGCAGCTTTTACACACACCTGTCACAGTAATTCATGTTTAGTTAAATTTTGACAAAAGTAACAGGTGCTTAACATTTATTTGATTGGTCTTTATAATGGAGACGCAAGGTGTTTCTGTGACATACAAGACAGGGCCAAAGAAGAAACAGTTGACAATCTAAACGTAACAATTGAACATGATGAACTCTAAATCTGTTGCATGAGAATGGTTATGCTCTGCAGACATTTCCTGTCTTGTTGAGCATTTAGGTGTACAAATTCTATGAATCTCATGTTATTGAGGGGAATTGTGGATATGAATGTTATTGTAACAATGTTAGACTTGTGGCAGCTCTGTGCAGATTGTTTGAAGCTTTGCTGCATCTGTGAATACACCTGAATATGTGTGTGCGGTGTTTCCAGGTGAAACGTGACTTTATTGCTCTCTTGCGAGAACATGCAGACATTGATCGTCACTCCCGGTGGAGCGATGTGAAGAAGAGACTTGATATGGATCCACGATATAAATCAGTAGAATCAAGTTCTGCGCGAGAAGATTGGTTCCGTGAATACGTCAAGGCCTTGAAGGAGGAACGCAAGCGTGAGAAGGAGAGAGATCGTGAGAAACGTGACAAACGAGAGAATAAAGACAAAGGGGATAAAGAGAGGGACAGGGAGAGGGAAAAGGAAAAGGAGAAAGAGAAAGAAAAAGAAAAGGAAGAAGAGAATGATGCAACTGAGGTAAGGGAAGGCTTCTTATTGATGTGTTTTTACCTCAAGATTTCTATAGCTGTATCACGCTGCTTGTGATTTCTTGACCTATTGCTTGAGAACCATTACGTTCATTTTATGTTTGATACCAGGATGAAAATGTGAATAACTCTGATGATGAACGAGAGAAGGAGCAGAAAGACAAAGAGAAGCAAGCTCGTATGGAGGCAAGTTTGCGTGAAAGGGAAAAGGAGGTACAGCGCACACTGGCTACACACCTGCGGGATCGTGATAAGGAGCGTGAACAACATAAACATGATGAAGCTGTGCAGCACTTCAACGCTCTGTTGGCTGATCTGGTAAGTGGAACCACATTTACAGATATTATACAGCAGGCTTGCCTCATGTGCAGGTTTGCACATTTGCAGTTCTGCTGATTCGTGGAAGAATTTTTTTATGACCACCTGCACTGCATGGTGGAGGGGGAAACCGAAGACTTCATCAAGAAAGACGCGTACACTGACTGCTTTCCCTTCTTCTGCACATTCTTATATACATCCTTCTATAGTGCCATGACACACATCTTCTCATGCTCAAATTTTAGGCCTGTCTCATAAAGGTTACAGACATAGTGTGGTAGTTTTTCTCCTTGGAGTGCTCTGGATACGTAGTGTCACCTACACGATTAGCAGATATAGGTTCTACTGGCTTATCTGCTTCCTAAAATTTTCAAACCACCATTTATTGGCAAGGAAGCTGCCCTACTCCTCACCACCAGAATCTGCCTAGTGGGTGTGTAACCACGTGGCCTTCTCTCTCACCACAACACTAGGGACTGACCACCCTTGCCATGCCCCTCATCTTACAGTGATACCCCAAAGCCTTCTCCATCTTCTTGAGGAAGTGCTCATGACAACTTATACAAGAAACGTTTGCACTTGGTTGAACACTGGCCTTAATGCTTCCACTGATCGTGTCTTCACTTTTCTTGATGAAATTAACTGTCAATTCATGTATACCATAATGGTGTCCAACCGCAGCAGTTCTCATTCCTCTGTTCAATTTACCCAACACTTCCACTGTCTCTAACTGATATCACTTCGGTTTCCTTTGTATGATTGGGCTCTTCATCTGCATGTACATCAATCTTTCTAGACATAATTAAAACAAGAGAGCAAACATTACTTCTAAAAATTGTGAAAAGTACAAAAATTACTTCCAAAAACTGTGAAAAGTACAAAGTGCATTCCATATCTTGGTAGCTGCTGAGTGAGGCATGTGTGTGTGTGCTGATGTAACCTTTTGTGTATTATACAGGCATGACCACAAATAAGAGAACTTTGCTCATTGCAGTTTTACTGTTTGTGGGATTTTTCAGGATTGCTACCCTCACAAATGGTGAGGTTTTCCTGTATTTTGAAACTCCTGTGATTGCACACATACATGTAAGTTTGCCTTTGGTTAGTGATGTATATTTACATTTGCATTCAGCTTCGATTAGTCAGTGAAAGTAGTGTGACCTGTAATTTTTTATTTTCTGGTTAGGGAATATACTTTATAAGAGAAAGTCATCCATAATGGCCTACTGGCTGAGGCCATTGCGATGCAAGGAAAATGCACAAGTTTTATTATCGATGCAACATTTTTGAATTTCTGACTGTAGTTTTGCTCACGATTCAAGTCTTGGGATGTGATGCTGTGACATTGGGTAAGTACTTTCTGAAACTTTAAGGATCATAGTGCCTTTATCTTCAGGGTCAAGCAGTGGCATACCTCCTTGTTGCTTGACCCCTGAAGATTAAGAAGTGGTGATCATTCAAAACGTCAGAAGCTAAGTGGTCCAGTGACACAGCATCACACCCCACAAGACTTGATTCTTCAAATTCTTACCACTTTAGAATTTCAGGATGAACATAGTGAACTTGATTCATTAACCTTTAAATGAGTGGGTTGTTATTTAAATTTTTAGCACGTGGTTTATCAGAAACGTATTATTTGAACAGAAAAAGATAAAATTATGAAATAAAAGGCATTTTGTGGAAGATGAAACAGATTATGCAGCATGTTTTAGAAATGCAGTTAATTTCCTTGTTTCCTATATATATATATATGAAATTAATTTCTGTTCTTTAGTTTACAATTGTGAGGATGCAGATGAGAGTGCTCTTGAGCTGTCTGGCAAATCATACAAATTTAGCAGTTCCCCTGTGGCTGATATTTTAAAATAAAATACGTCCTTTATTTTGTAATTTTTGTTAAAATTTCCACGAACCATACATACATGGACCCGCCATAATTTGATGTTGGGCTGGGTGTGCAGGTACGCAATGCGGAGTTGGCGTGGCGTGAAGCCAAGCGACAGCTGCGGAAGGATCACCGCTGGGAACTCGCTGAACTGTTGGATCGAGAAGAGAAAGAGAAACTTTTTAACCAGCATATTGAGCAGTTAGCCAAGAAAAAGAAAGAAAAATTCAGGTAAGTGCCAGGGTTTAAAGTCTGATGGCCACACCATATTTACCTGAATATAATACAGTAATTTTTTTTCTAATTCATCATCAAAAAAAGGGGGGAGGTCACCTTGTAATCACACACTAAGTTAGGCATGTTATATGTAGTTATTTTCCTGAAACTTGAAAATTGTGAAGTGTGGCTTGTCTTATGCTTGGATAATACGGTAATTAGTAAGGCTGTCGGATAATATCTATAAATCAGTATAATATGATACTGGGTAAAAGAATTGTACGTTAACCCTTTGGTGCCAAAAGACGAATTCTGTCAACACGCAGTGTGATGCGGAGAAAACTGTACATCACCTAAAGTTGTTGAGCAAGAGCATGCAAAGTAATGGGGGGGGGGGGGGGGCACATTTAAATTCCAGGTTTTTTGCAGAGTACACTGGGCACTTCTGGAACATATTTTATATTTGTTTGATGCGTTGTGCTGTGTTTATTTGGTGCAAGTTATAAGTCAGTTTCACATCCGTTGTATTAATAAGTACAATGTCCAGTTATCATTATCAACTGATATGAACTGTGAGTAGAGTGTAGAACCAGCAACCAACACAGACAGCAAGAAATCTTAGCTCAGAAGCCAACAAGACAGGCAGTGTTTGTACGACGTAACATTGAGGTGCGTTTGTGTAACCATTATTGTTGTCGGAAAGCAGTATTACATACTGTGTGTGTCTGTAGACTTAGTTATCCAGCTTGCAAAGTGCATGCGCCATATTATATCTATTATATCTATGGCCTCTCTGGCTGTACCATATTTTTCTACATTATATCATAAACGACATGATTTTCGGAAAGAAGTTTTTGAACGTGAAATGTATGTTTTGATTTTCTCTACAACTTTTGCCTGAAACGTCTCTCATTCTAAGAAGAATTCAGCGAGATGCTATCATAAATGTACATAGGGCTTTGTGTAAAGTACTTGTTACTCTTGCCAGATTTTAATGAAATGTGACTTTTCTTGACAGATTTAAAAAAAATACGCAAATATAAAATTTTATGAAAATTCGTCCAGTGGAAGCCAAGTTGTTCCATGCAGACAGACATGACCAAGCTAATAGTTGCTTTTTACAGTTTTAAAACTAAATATTCAGATAGTTTAAACTCTTTTTCGTATATGTTTGTCACACAGTGTTGTGTAATCACAGTTAAGTTTGTGTTTGAAGTGGGTGTACACTTGTTGAAAATAATCTCCTACCTGCATAGTGCTGTGGGATTGTTTAAAATGGAACAAATTTGAAGTCTGGAATTTCATATGCTCATGTGGAGTGTATGTGTTGTGGGTTTTGAGTTATTCCTCAGAACTACATGTGTTAACTTGATTATGTTCCAGAGAGCTGTTGGATGAGACAGGGGAAGTAACATTAACTAGTTCCTGGAAGGAGATTAAGAAATTGGTCAAAGATGATCCAAGATATAGCAAGTTCTCTTCCAGTGACAGGGTAATGTATTGTAATGGTTTAAACGTTTCAAAAGACTTTCATTTGTCATGTAATTTGTAGTAGTGAAGTGCCTCTGTATGGTACAGTAGGTAATTATAATTTTGAACGTATTTAAATTAGGGATTCGTGAACACAGATGTGTTCAGATGTGACCGTAAAAGTAAATATGACTTAGTACTTCAAACGTTATAACCCTTTTTATTAAGTTGAACACAATTACCATATTTTACTGCATTTTATAGAGCTGCAGTTGTGTTAATAGTCACTGCTCAAGCACTTTGTTTACATGAAGAATGGGAGTATTAATATGACAATGTGACCATTACCAAGTTTCTAAAGTGTTTTCTTGAAGGGAAATTACTCTCGTTATGATTGGTATTTTAACCCTGGAGACAAGTTATATAACTATCAGAGTTGTTCACTGCAGTACAACTTGCCTATTGTTCTCTATTGTTGCGCACAGTGTATGGTGCTACCAAAATATATGCAACTTTTTGTAATAAGATTGTAATGTTCAGTTAAAAAGCTTGGTAGCAAATCTTCTACATGCATTACGGCTTTTATGTCTCTGTGTGTCATGATTCAGCAGCATGGGAAATGGAACTTTTGGTAGGGCATGACAAATTTCTCTTTAGACTAGGAGGCCCAGGCCCATATAGGGCTGTCGAGCTGTACAAAACAAAATATATTACCATCAAACACAAGAAACCATTAATAATATCATCAATAAATGCTGCATGTTTCAGTCATTAAGGATAGTCAGGCATTAAAATATATGATTTATAATATAAGTGTTTTAAATCGTGTATTTTAATGCCTGATGATAGTCCATAAGGACCGAAACATGTAGCATTTATTGATGATATTATTCATAGTTTGTTATGTTTGGTGGTTATATATATATATATATATATATATATATATATATATATATAATATATATGCCAATATTAATACCTCACAGCAATGGGATAGATTCCATTAAAGTTAGTAATTCATTAAATAGTCTCCAGAAACATGCATAACACCAAAAAGTAGCATTTGATCACAACTATGGTTTTTCTTGATGAGACAATTCTGGTTCAGAGTGGGATGCCAGTCTTCTTCCCTTGGCCACCTTAACCTGCGGAGAAGGAATGCCCATTATGCATTGAGTAGGAGGCTGGATGGGTCTTGGAGCCAATCTGGAGGGTTTTCTTTTCTTATTGTTGCTTTATTGAGAAGAGAAAATTTCATGCCTCTTCGAGGATAGCATAGATAAGGGAAATGTCATGAACTGTCAGTTTAGACAAAATTAATTAATCTTTAAGATGGAGTAAAGTAATGCATTAGTTTTGTTTTTCAAACGTGCTGTATTAACCTAGTTCCTTTGTCAATCATTAAAAGCTGATAGATAACTTATGTTCCTTTTTATCCTAGAAATGTGAACGGGAGTTCAAGGAATATATAAAAGACAAGCTAGTTGCAGCCAAAGCAGATTTTAGGGAATTATTGCAGGTGAGTAATAAATTGTTCTAGTTTTACCTTTAGGAATAAGTTTTGTCTTTCATGTGCTTACTGCTAAAACTGTTTGGAGTGCAATGTAAAGACAGTATTGTGATTTATAAAATAGCTTTGATAACTGTGGCATATATAATAAAGTAAATTCAGTAGTAATATTTAATATTGTAAAGTAGTATCGTAATCACTGTGCTCTTGCATAGTGATATTATGTGGTGTTTGCATTGAGTGGTGGTCATGCCTATTGCTGTTTTCATCTATCATCTCCCCATAACTATTGAATGGACTTCAGCCAAATTTGTTATTGTTGACATACACTAGAGGTTTGGTGGCAGATGTAATTTGGGTTCTTGTTACTCCCATATTACATTATATAAGAATCATAAAAGTAGATTGAATGCAGATTTGTCGTTCGTATTTGGTACAGTTTTTAAATATGCTATATTTGTAATGAAATATGAGTAAGGGCATCTGTAGTGTGGTTGTATTTGGGGCAGTAGGTTTGTGTCAAAAGTGCATTTGTGAAGAAATTAAGAGCAGTTTGAACTCAGGCAATGTTTGCTGTCGTTTAGTGCAGAATCTTATGTCTTTAAGTTTGCTATCAAAAAATATAAAAGTTAACATACACACAACTGTAATTTTGCCTGTTGTTTTGTATGGGCGTGAAGTTTGGTTGCTCACATTGAGGGAGGAATATAGGCTGAGGGTGTTGGAGAATAGGTGGGGAGGAAGATATTTGGGCCTAAGTGGGACGGGGTAACAGGACAGTGGAGACGACTACATAACGAGGGGCTTTATGATCTGTACTGCTCATCAGATATTATTCAGATGATCAAATGGCGAAGAATGAGATGGGTAGGGCATGTTACGTGTATGGAGTGAGGAGAGAGGAGAGGTGCATACAGGATTTTGGTGGGGAAACCTGAGGCAAAGAACCACTTGGAAGACCTGGCCACGGATGGGAGGATGATATTAAAAATGGGTCTTCAAGAATTGGGATGAGGGGGCATGAACTGGATTGATGTGGTTTAGATAGGGACAGGTGGGAAAATCATATTAAAAGGATGGGAGGGCATGGATTGGATTCATCTGGCCCCGGATAGGGACAAGTGGTGCGCCGTTGTGAACACAGTTACGAACCTTCAGCTTCCATAAGATGTGGGAAATATCAGAACTAGCCGAGGACCTGTTAGCTTCTGAAGAAGGACCCTCTTCCATGAAGTATGTTGTCACATTACAACATAACCTGAATGCAGTATATAGAACAGTTTAATTTTATGTTTCCAGACATAAGTATGACTGAAATATGCCACAATTTTTTTTTATTTTCATAGCTTCATTTTTAAAAATGAATACTTTTGTTTATTAGCATTACTAGTTGTTTCTTATTCAGTATGTAACAGTTCTCTTGTCTTTGCATGTTCATCCACAAGAGAACGTGTTGGTGATGATAAAATTAAGCTGTTTGTATGTAGGTGGCAGCATTATGTAGATATACACTTACAGAATGAATACAACAAAATAAAGGGCCAACAAAAAATAATTGCAGGAAAACACAGATGCAAGAAAACAATGAAATATCAAAATATTGTGAAGGGGAATGAGTTCATAAGATATGAGTGAAGATAAGGATATATCAGTAATGAAACTTACATATGCAGTGTTTGTTAGTGGTGTATGTCGTCATGCTTTTTTGCCCACAGGAGACAAAACTAATCAATCACAAGTCACTGAAATTAGTACAAGAGAATGAGCAACACATACGTGAAATTGAGGAGATTTTGAAGAAAGATCGCCGTTACTTGGTTCTGGACTACATGCCTGATGAAAGAACCAAACTGATTGTCACATATCTGGAAGATCTGGATAAGCGAGGACCACCTCCACCACCGACAGCCTCAGAACCCACTCGGAGACCTACAAAGTGAGCACGCTGTAAGGTGCAGCACTGTATTCATGCAGCAGAGAAAAAAACTTGGGACACATCTTATTTCATTTGCAGTTTTTTTTATGCAGAAGTATAAAAGTTAGATGAAAGATAATGTTCAGTTTGGTAACTGTAATCAGTTTTAAGACTTTATTGCATGACTTGAATATTGGAGAAGCATATCTGTGTCTGTCATGTTATAATAGATTTATATTTCAAATAAATTCGAGAGGACCAGTGAATGATGCAAGAGAGCAAGGAACACATTTGATAATTACATGGGAAAAGCTTCTGATAGTGTTGAGTTTCAGAAACTTATAAAAGGTAGAGTGCTGTCATTGGCAGACACGTTCTTCTTGTAACAGTTTTCAAGAGTTAGCACTTTGATCTGTTTTTATGCACTTGCTGGTTGAACGTAGCAGAATTAGTGGTATAATCTTTTATATTGTTTAACGTTCTCTGTGCTCTGTTCAGCATCATCATTGCTGTTCTTCAGTATTACCACGACTTTGTCAAGAGCTTCCTTTTGTACTGCCTCTTGCAATCCAGTATGATTTATTGAGCCATCACTGTCGTCGTGGATGTCGTATTAGGGGGCAAATCGCAAGACATCTGAGTTTCGCATCAGTGTCATGCCGCATTTTTCCATCTTGAGTCGCTTGTAGTCACAGTATGGTGTGTCGTCAGGTTGCAGATGGAAGAGATGGCTTATAGATATGAAGAGTAGCTATCAGTAATTTTAATAGGCAGTTGTAGACAGTTGCCGGTGGGTCCTGTAATGGGTTTGGAAGTTACAGATTGACACACAGGTTCTCAGACTTGAACAGAGTCTTTAAAAGAACCTAAACAGCAGAAAATTACAAGTGAATTAACATAATTTAAGTTAAATTTAGTATGAATATAGGGGGCAGAAATGGGACAGGAGTGGCACTGAACCATCAAGGATTTGTACATAAATATATTAATTGTTGAACGACGAAGTATAACCCAAATTATATATAAAGATACAGTTTCTAGCATGCATTGCACGCACTGTGAAAACCAGTCGCTTAATGCTGTGCAGGAAATACAGTGAAATATCTTTTTAATGAACACCAGAATAACAAAATTTCAGTACAACAACAATTTTTGTCTGGGTCTGCCAATTTACTGTATGTCCATATATAAAACTATTTCACTTTAATGAATACCATTCAATAAAAATCTCAATTTAATACAGTAAAAATTCGTCCTGCTTAGAAAAAGGGTAGAATCAGTTTAATGGAATTTGTAAAAGCAAATTCATTGAACATGCCACACACTTTACTAAATCCGCTGCTTCATGTGCGAGATGGCGGTAGCGGAAAAAGAAAGCGTTGTGAAGGATCATAAAGGTATGCTGATGATGGAGAATTACAAGAATGCACACATGGTCCGACCCACAGTGCTTCATGGGAGAAATCCCATGAATAGAACTGTGTGATAAC
Source organism: Reticulitermes speratus (assembly GCA_021186555.1). Lineage (NCBI taxonomy): Eukaryota > Metazoa > Arthropoda > Insecta > Blattodea > Rhinotermitidae > Reticulitermes > Reticulitermes speratus. The sequence continues at coordinate 3,472,865 of JAJKFL010000237.1, read as the reverse complement.
CCATTTCCCATCTTGAGCACAGCCCAAGAGCACCATCCAATCAGCACGTTCCTCACTGCTACCATGGAACAGCATCACTTAAAGCATGTTTACATTGGTTGATTTCATGACTTCATCTGCACAACCAAAACTGAAAACTGAAACCATGTTTCATCATGATTAATTGGCAAGTATTTTGAGTTGACGTAGAAAAGACACACTTCTAGCGGTTGATCTGAGTTGAATGACACTGTGTTTCAATGTGATCAATTAGACGGAATTTGATCAGCTGAAGTAGGTTTAGTCGTTGCCACATGTCTAAATCCTCTGTGTTAACATCCGCAGTTTTCAATGTTTTCACTTATTGTCACTTGAATTATTTTTGTAATTAGTTGTTCCTGGCAGATTCTGCAGATCTGAGTGGCCAGGTGTGGTGTTAACCACCCACCTCCATCTAGTGCCAAGGTTAAAGAAAGAGAAAAACTTTACCTTTGCCTTTTAGCTGTTGGTTGGCGTGCAACTTGAAATGAGTGACATAAATTTGTCTTTAGCTGAGCTGCTGTAGCATTTGGCACAGAGCTGTGAGGTTAAAACACGCGTCCACTTCCACCTGGTGTAGTTCGCACTAATAGGAACGAAAATGACGTACTGACCAGATACTTGTTTCAGCCCACATGCGAGCCACCATCAGTCAAATTGCATAAAAGTATTTACTGAAGTATCTCAAAATGATATTGTGTTTTTAAAAAGAAGGTATTGAATATTTGTACATTTACACTGATGGTGGCGTGCATTTAGGTCATAACATGTTTCTGAAACAAAACGGGCAACGTCTGTATAACGTAACATTGAGGTATGTTCATGTAACCATTGTTGTGCAAAAGCAATAAGTATTACATGTTCTGAGTGTGTGTCTGTAGCCTTAGTTATCCAGCATGCAAAGCGCATGTGCCGTATTATATTGTTATCTGTGGCCTGTCTGGCTGTACCATATTTTTCCACATACCTCATAAAGGTACAATTTTCAGAAAATGGTGTTACATAAAATGTGTGTTTTGATTTTTCTCTACAACATTTCTCAAACATTTCTTATTCTAAGAAGATTTGACTGAGATATTTTAAATATACATAGGTCTTCATGTAAAGTACTGGGTGTTCTTGTTAGATTTCAATGGTACTTGCATTTCCTCGACACATTTAAAAAAAGAAATATAAAATTTAATGAAAATCTGTCCAGTGAGAGTCAAGTTGTTCCGTGCTGATAGACATGACAAAGCTAGTAGACACTTTGCAATTTTACGTACCTGCCTGAAAACAATACAGTTTGTTTTATTGTCAAAGTTATGTTAGTCTGACATGGTGCCACACTTGATTCCTACCTAAACCCAATGGAAAATCTCATATCTCGACTTTAATTTATCACTGTTTTGCTTGAAATAATCAAAAGGTTAGCATTCACAATGACACTGAAGGTAATGGTACAGCGCACACATGCAAGGCTGTGCATACATTCCCCAACTTAATTGCTTTCACCAGGGGAGGATAAATTCCTTTCTGTTCTTTTCTCTTCAATTTCAGGAAATGTGCTAACTTTGTACCGTTATCTAAATTATCAATTGAGAGTATCCAACCATGACACAACAGAGGTGTAACAAGTTTCACGACTACTGATGCAGTTTTATTTATGTCAGAATTCACAGACTGGTTGGCAATTTCTGTGCCTTGTCCTGTATAAATTACAGAAGACCAGGCTTGTCATGTGATGGATTGACAGACCCTGTTAAGATTGGATCTGCACTCTTCTGGGATATTACACTACGTTGTGTGGTAATTGTTTACCGACGTTTTGGGACAACATATCTTCTTTTTTTCCTGCTCGGACTCTCAACCCGTGAAGATAGGACCGATACATTGCCTGAAACGTCTGCAAACAATTACCACACGACGCCACGCAATATCCTAGAAGAGCTCAGATCCCATCAACATTGCAGTGGAAGCCTGAAGTCCTGCCAAACTTGGAAGCTTTCAGAAAATTGTAAGTTTTAAAAAGTGAAGTAATACACTAATGCCAAGAAATTTGTTCTGAATTCCATGAACACGTACGTGGGTAACAGATTGTATACAGGTTACCACTGACACTTAAGCATTTGTCTCACTATGGCACAAAGTTGTGTATCCTCGCTTAGAAGAAATGGGTGCCTAGTGTCTGAAACCAGGAGGTGACAGCTTGCTTCACATTGGTGTCTGTTGCAAATTGCTTGCCAGCTAGGTGCTTCTTACAGGGTCCAAAGAGATTGAAATCGCTGGGCTCCATAATGCCGCACTTATGATTGGTTGTAGTGCTGTGGTTGGGAGGTTATGGACCATCCACTCTACAGTTCTGATCACTTGTCCATACGTAACTCTTAGAAAATTTATTGGTGTACCCTTCTCTCAACAAATACACAAAAAAGTAACTCAAACATGTGCATAATCCAGAGATATCAGGTATGTATTTTGTAAAAGTAATAAAACAATTAAAGCTTAGGGTTTCAGAGAATAACCACCTATTAGTCCTTGTCACTACCACCATTGCCAGGCCACATCTTAGGTGGCCAGGTGTCATCAGGTATGGGGCAGTCCGCATTGTCCACCTCACACTCGCCAAAGTCCCACATCACATGATATCTCACTACCACCCCTTTTTCCATACCTCCTCTTCCAGGCCATCCCCTCTGTCCAGCAGTTGCCTACACGTTCTGTCATCCAGACCCAACCTCCCCACGAAACCCAAATCATTGAGTTTGATTTTGCGAGCAGAATATTGTCATAACAAAACACGGGTCCTTTAATGAAAATATTTTTGTAAACATAACTTATCAGTTGTGGCCATTCCTCCTTTGGTATTTAAGTTCTTATATTTTGATTTAGAGTAAGTTTTTTTGACATCTCTTCTGAATTTGTGGCACCCCAGATTACCACTTACTTTGCCAAATGGGGTTTAGGAGATCATCTTGCACATTTCTGTGTAAACTGGAAGTAGTTTTGCCGTGGCAGTGGAAGTATTATGAATAAATCTCCGTCATGATTCAGTGATACCTGATTCACTTTCAGGGAATTCCCCATTTTGTTATGAACCTTTCCCAAGGTATGAGTATTTTTTAAAATGTGTAAGCTACAGTTTTTAATGCGTAAAATTTAATGCTTTGCATTAATGCTAATTTTATCTTTTCTTTGCCTTCCTTTGTCTACTGATTAGTACTATTACTCATAAAGTAATTGTGTATTTGTGTTTTATTTTACGCTAATATCAAGAAATGCCAAATCCCAGTGGCTGCACAGTCTAAGGCATGGGTCTGTGACCGCTTGCTTGCTGAGATTGCGGGCTCGAATCCCACTGGGGGCATGGATGTCTGTTGTGAGTGTTGTGCGTTATCAGGTAGAGGTCTCTGTGCTGGGCCAATCACACGTCCAGATAAGCCCTACTGAGTGTGATCAAGGAACTACACAGAGGACGCCTAGGCCCACTAGGATTTTTGAGCCATGAGAAATAAAAATAGCAAGAAATAAAAATATCACACACTCATGCGTATTATTCACTTGTGTAGCCACTTTCTCCCATCCATTGGCAGTAGCATTTCTTTTTTCCAAATATTCTGGCAGGTTATAATTATGAAGACGGATTTTTTTTTTGTATCCATTGCATAAGTTATACGTTGTACAATGAGTTGTCTTTTACCATTTGAAGAAACAGGTTGTGCTAAACTGCCTTACCATTTCTATGTGACAGTGCACCAACAGTTGGTGATCATGGTCAGTGGTGGTGTGGAAGATTACTGAAGCTGATGATTTAGTCATATTCGTGGGAGAGGTCTAAAGAAGTGGTGTTGCAGTTGCTAAAAGAATCGCATATCAGCGCCGAAGATAAAGGAATGTTCTTTGCTTTTACAGAAGCCTATGAAGGTAATAGCCAAGGGGTGAGACTGAGTGTTCAGTGCTCTGTCCTCACATTGGCCTACTGTACCCACTGCTGATGATAGGAACTTGTAAGTATGGAGCACTAGCATAATGTGAAGTGGCTGGAGAATATCAAAGTACTCAAAGAAAAACCTGCCTCAGTGTCACTTTGTCCACCAAAAGTCCTAATATGGACTACACTGGATTGAACCCAGGCCTCTATGGTGGGGAGCTGGCCACAATAACCTGAACTATAGCATAGCTGGTGTGTTTGAATAAACGTGGATGTTGTTTCACTGCGGAACATCTGTATGTCTGTAATGATGATCATTCATTCATTCATTCTGTAGTCTGTCTTACGACCGGTCCGTAGCCTCTTCCAAAGCGAGTTCTTCACAGGGTGCGATCTAGTGCTTCCTCTTCCAATTTCCAGTATCTTCTCTTTTCCTTAAGGTCATCCAGTAGCTGCTTACGTCTTCTCCCACATCTTCCCATCATTTCTATCCTTCCCTCTAACTTTCCTTCAATCACATGTTTCAGAAGGCAGTTCCTACGCAAGATGTGACCAATCCAGTTAGCCTTTCTTCTTTTTATTGTATGTACGATATTCCTCTCCTCCTTGACTCTGTATAATACTTCTTCATCTCTCACGATCGGTCCAACTGATCTTCTCCAGCACCACATTTCAAAACTTTCCAGATACTTCTGATCTACTTTCCGAAGTGTCCACGTTTCAGCACTATACAAAGCTATGCTCCAAATGTAGCACTTTACTAGTTTCTTCCTTAAATTGATTAAAATGATGATAAGCAGTGTCATATTGGTACTTTGAAATGAGATTATTATATGGTGCATGGGAGCTACAATACTACATAAATATGATGAAACTATACGCTGTATGTTAAAGAAAAATCAGTCATGAGTTACATGTATGAGGAAAAGATACCTGCTGCATTAATTATGAACGTATTTATAAAAATTTTGCACCTAAAAAGAAATGTAAGTATGACTAGTGTTTGTGGTTTTACACTGTAGTGTGCTGTGTTCTGATATGGATGCTGGAGTGACCACGTTGGCATCTAGGTAAAGGTCACCCCATGACATGCCTATGCAAGCACAGATGAGAGGCAGAGGTATAGCTACAACCCATTTGCAACCCAGCACTAGAAGGAAGTGGGTGGTCAGCAATATACTCCGCCTGCTTTACCCCACGCGAAATATGGAATACCCATTGTATAGGAGGCTGGGTGGGCCTTGGGGCTGGTCTGGATGGGTGCAGAAAATCTTGCCCCCACTGGGATTCCATCTCCGAACTGTACAGCCTGTGGCAAGCCGCTACACTGACTATGCTATCCTGGCCACCACTTCGGCATCTACCCAAACCAACCTAGCCACCCTGAAGATGGAGGCAGTACTTTCCTCTGAAATGTCAGACCAAATAAAGCACACTATGTGGTGTGAAAATCTAAGAGCCTGCCATCATTTGAACAAAATCCACCATGAAATTGTGAACATAATATTCAATTCGCATTGACCAGTCATACGAGGGTGTTTGAGAATAGAGAGCTCAAGAAGATATTTGGGCATAAGAGGGACGAGGTCACTGGGGAGTGGAGAAGAATATATAACGAGGAGCTTTCTACTCTGCACTCCTCACAAAGTATCATTTGGGTGGTCAAATCAAGCAGAATGAGATGGGCTGGGCATGTGGCATGTGTGGGGGACAGGAGAGGTGCGTGCAGGGTTTTGGTGGGGAGATCTGAGGGAAAAAGACCACTTGGAAGAACTAGGCATAGCTGGGAGGATAATATTAAAATGGATCTTCAAGACATGGGATGGGGCGGCATGGACTGATTGCTCTGGCTCAGGATAGGGACAGGTGGTGGGTGCTTGTGAATGTAGTAATGAACTCTTGGGTTCCATAAAATGCGGGGAGTTTCTTGACTAGCTGAGGACGTGTTAGCTTTTCAGGAAAGGCTCCGCTCTGTGTGTTTAGTTAGTTTAGTTTGGCCAGTCATACATATCTGTATATTTCAGTTCCAATTGACCAGTCACATCTGTATTTCTGAAATGACTAAATAAGCATCACTTGTAGGTTATGTACAGCTCTCAGTCACAATTGCAGCGCACCTGGGCAACGAGTGATGTGATGATGGAAGTTATGACTCACAGAGGCTGATAGAGGGTTGTAAATTGAGAGTAATTTAAAAAGAAGGTAACACTTTGGTGTGGTTGTAATGTAGTGACCAGTGAGTCTAAATAATGTGATACATATCAATTGTTATGAAAACTATCAAAGTCTGTTTGTAATTAATGCAGGGAAATGGTTTGTAGTGTAAAAATTGTTACATATGTTATTTTAGGCTTGCTGGTAATTACATGTGAAAGTGTTGCCTTCTTTTTGAGTTACTCTGTAAATCTGTATATAAAGAGCAAATGAAACAACTGTCAAGGCAATTTATTTGTTCTCACAATGACAAGGCAGCAATATCTGTTTGTAACAATCAATTATACTTTCCTTTGGCAGTGTCACACCTATCCTCTAGCCCAGTGGTATTCAAGCTTTTTTGTTCGCGTACCCCCAGGTGTAATTTCTCTTCAACTTTGTACCCCCAAAGTTGTTGGTGCATAATTCAAGTTATTTATAGCCTATAATCCACATCTAAAATAAGTTAAATAAATTACATCCAAAATAATGTATTCAATAATAAGTTTTAAATGAGAAAAAGGAGAGTTAATCTATTAAATAACGAATATATTATATGCACTATGTGGAATAAAATGAAACTAGCCGCCCAGATAAGAATCGCATAAAGGAGAGAGAAAAAAAATTGCGTTCCCAAATCGCATGTCCTTACGTCTGGGTCTCTTGTGGCTAACCCTAAATCTGGCCCTGATTATTTAGTGTTTATCATGTAATAATATATATATTTTTTTAAATTTTATGTACCCCCTAAGATGTCTTCGCGTGCCCCCGGGGGTACGCGTACCCCAGGTTGAATACCACTGCTCTAGTGACTTCACTGCAGCCAGATGTACTGAAAGTGTATTCACTTCTTTTTCATACTGATAATATCTGAAAAACACATCATCAATACAGACTGTTTAGTGCAGTATAAGGCTCTCATATACATTTGTATATACCTATATGAAAAAATTTTATTTATCGTTTGATCCATTAGTGTCATAAGAGTGTGCTGATAGCCAGTGTATTCATGCATAATCTAACTGCAGTGATGTCTTGTACTGCCAGGTTGTTACTTTATTCAACAACTATTATCTGTCATTTCTCATTGCTACTCCACCATGTATGTGGACTGACAGCTGGGTGGGCTACAGTAATATGGTAAATGAGCTGACAGGAAGTAGCAAATAATAGTTGTCAGATAAAATAAGGATCCTGTACAAACACATGTGTTTGACTCAGACAACAGTAGTGAACTGATGTAAAACCATAATGTTTTTAGTTCACCAAATAGCTAGTACTCATGACTTCAAAAGAACAGAATAATGCACCCTGATATTTTGGTCTAGAGGCCACAAAAATAAATTTCAAAGAAATTAATTGGCAAAGTTAAAATTAGTTTCATAAATATTCCCTGTTTGTGCCTTATATTCTTTAATGATATTATGTTGACTCTGCATATTATGTTACATTGAACTGGGCGAGGTCAGCATGTATGACCATTTTACAATCGTTTTACATGTCACTGAAAGTAGGAGTTGGCGAATACTTATGCAAATGCATTGACTTTGAGTCTATCGAAGATGCTGTGAAGCAATCTGTGAGATGAATCACATCTCTGAGGTTTTTAGGGGTGTTCGCAAAACAAATATAACAGTGGTGACTACTGGTTTCATCATATTTGTCTGTTCACACGGAACTGAGTGACACCGACCGGATGGATTTTCGTGAAATTTTGTATTTGATATTTTTAATAAAATTTCTGGACATATCCTGATTTTGGTTAAAATCAGGCAAAACTAGGGGTACTTTACATGAGGACCTATATAGCTTTATGATCTCACACCATGATTTATGTTTATAAATAAGAGATTCTTTTGTCTGTGAGGTATGTGGTGAGGCCAAAGAGATATTTTTTATAAGTGAGACAGGCTGTGTTCTTTGTAAAGTATTAGCTGAGTCTGAAGCAACAGTTGAGCATGATCAATTACAAACATCAAATATTAATGCTTAAAGAGATACCAATTGCTGATTTCCCACTTATGACATCTCAGTGATGATCAAGTCTGCATCTGTTGCTAAGATACGGAGAAATCGTGTTAAAATACAGATACTCTGTGTTTTTCTGGACAATGCTAATGAATTTAACATGTAGGGAAAATAACAGAGCAAACATACCTGAAATTTTATGCCCTGCCAACACTTCCAGGCTTGTTACTTTTTGCAGTGGTGCATAGTGTTAGTCCTTTATGAGACTGCTTGTTTAGAAATTGTCACTCTAAAAACTGCTAGAATTACAGAAATTACAGAAAAAAAGAAACCTCATGTAACATTATTAGACTGGAGCCCCCACGGTTTGTCTTAAAATGGTTTAGAACATCTGACCACCCTTACTCTGTTTTCTTATCAATAATTTTTGCTTGTTGTAGTGTTGAAACTGTTAATATGCTGCTTATGTGTATGAAGTAAGCGACAATGACTGGACAGATTTGCATCATTGTCCTAGCTGTGATTATATATATTAAGAGGCCCTTTCACAACTACATTACTGAAAGAGGTAAGTGAAAAAGTTGTTTAATTACTATGAATAATCTTGACAGAAACAGGGAAATTGCGATGATTGTGTCATGAAGACATTGTTTGTTTCTCAGTCTCCTCAAAATATGAACTGTAGTTTAGTAGAGCCTGTTATTTTGTTTGTACCAAGAACTGTGTACAGCAGTGCAGGTTACTAACGTAATGTACCATACATGTTTGTGTTTCAGACAGTGACTACAACATATTCATATCATTACCACGTCTTAATCTTAATGGGCAAACGTGTATTAATCTCCTTCCTCTGATCATATATACATCACCCTCCTCTGATCATGTATACTTCACCCTCCTCTGACCGTATATATTTCACCCTCCCTCAGATCATGTATAATTCACCCTCTCTCTGATCCTATATAATGCACCCTCTTTCCAATCATGTATACTTCACCCTCCCTCTGATTACTGTATCCTGTATTCTGTCACTGATTTCAGCTGTCAGAATATAAAGTGTTTTGGAATTTGATAGGGTTGCTGAGAAGCTAATTCCTGTCTGAATCCGTGATTGTATTAGTTTCTGTAGTATTAGTTTGATTCTAGATTCCTTTCTTTGTTTATATCAATTGCTGCTGTGTTCAGGCGCACGTGTGTTTGTGCGTGTACATGGCTAAGTGGTTAGGATACTGATGAGAACACTTCTTGTATTTTTGTTCATATTTTGTGGGATAGTTAATTGCCTGATATTTGAGTTTACATCAAGTATGTTAGTTGGGCACATTTTCTTCTTTTGTTCATATTCCAGTAGGCATTTACATTACATAAATATTACACAATTAATGGTTTTCCCTACTCATTTGTGTTCTGAATCAACAGTCATGTGCAAAACAGCCTCTCAGCATCAGATTCTATGCCTAAGATACTGTTCCTCTTTAAACGATATGACTAGAATGAGAGAGACAGCATCTTAGTCCAGTAACAAATTCACAGCAAAATTGAATGTCTTTACCATCCAACCCAGGTCACTCTCCTGCATATGTTGTGTGGTTGCAGCTTTTTATGAACATGTTGGAATTCTGTTAGAATAATTCAACTTTGAACTTTCTAAAGTACTTCACGCAGTGAAATTTATCTTAACTATTGCTTCTAACTTAACATTTTTGCACTTTTATCCACATGCTCAGGTATGCTAATTTCCTTACATACAGAATTGTGATTATTTTTGTTGTCGTATCCCAACAACAAACAGTAGAATCATCACCTGGGTGTATGGTCTTGTGAAAGAAAAACTCATCTGTTAAAAGCAGAAATTAAAAAAGTTTGTTAATTGTTCTAATAGTAATTTTGAACAGTTTTTTTCGTTGTATGGGATTTAACTGCTGACATACATTACACATGGCAGTCTTCTGAGATATGTCATGCAGATCAATACACAGGTACTAGTGTTTCAGTGGAGATCGCTGCCTCCATCTTCCAGATATTCCAAGAAGACTACTCTGTAAATGGATGCAGCAAGCTTCTCTGCAACACTGGTATCTATGTATCAACCAACATGGCATTATTCCACAGAACACCCAAATCTTCATCAACACTGTTGTAAGAATGTCAGATCTTGTATAATTGTATGCCTGAGTAAGTAATCAATTATATCGCCATTACAGAGAACTGTACCAATTGGTTAAATTCGTCTAGATGTTACCAAGACATTGCTATCATTAACAAAATTGTAGGTAGAACTCTTGATATCTTTTGATGTTAAAGATAGCATTGCAGGTGTTACTATTTTACACAAACACAGCACATACAAATGTGAACACATTAATGCTTTCAAGTGCATATAAATGGACTACAAGAAACAGGTTTAACACTGTCCGTGGTTCATTTTAACACTTTCACTGCCGGGTATTTAAATCCCCGAGGGTGTTAAATTGCCAGGGATTTATTGAATGTTAAACAACTATTGTGTCGTCTTATAAATTATAAAATATAATTATATATAAAATTATATAAAATGCGTATATTTTATCTAGTTATCAGCTAGATTTTAAGCAAGATGTAAAATATGTTTCCTGAAAGAACTTATTGTGTGCGTGGCCTATTTAAGGCAAAAGAGCAGAGCAAATTTTAGATCGACTAAAGTCGACTCTGGCAAATTAAAACGTATATACTTAAATCGACCACGGTCGACTTTGGCAGTGAAAGTGTTAAAATACTTGGCCATGAGGCAGCCCTCGTGAGAATAAAGGTGACTGAATTAAAATGGGTTCTTTCAAAATCTCTTAGGCATAACCAATTTTTGGGATCCAAAACGTGGAAGTCTCGTGCTGTAAGGGACTCTCTCATAAAAGGGCACTGTATAATTTACTAATGTATCAAAAACTTAAAACTTGGATTTATAATAATTAAAGCAATCATGTAATAAATTTGGCTGTTATTTGTATTTTTAAGTTTTCCTCGGCAAAAGTAGGTGCTTGGTGGCATGTTATGTTATATAGGGTTGTCATTTTAATACACATTTCAGATACAGGTGGTGACTATGAAATAATGAGATTGCGACTGTTGATCACAGAAGTAAATGTATACTAGTTATCGCTGAACCTTCGTGTGTGAAGCCACATTTCCTTACATTGACATAGTTGTAAGCGGGTTTTTAACGTGCTGCACTCATGCTTGATTAAAAATTAAGCAGTGAGTCATCATGAATTTTCTTTTGAAAATTAAACAAAACTGCCACAAAGTCTTCAATTAGCTATGTGTGATGTATTGAAAAGATGGCGGCGTTACTTAAAGCATTGTGATAAAATGACTTCATAGGATGCTTCGAGGTCTGGAAGGCTCGTATGGAGCGGTGTGTAGATTCTGACAGAAATTGCTTGGAAGGGAATAACATGTAGATACAATATTTTCATTAACAAATTACCCTTTGAAACTGGCTTCTTTATTTAATAGCCACACCTAGAAATGAATGGGTGTTGAGACAAGGTAATATTAATATAATTATGTATGACAGGATTTTAAGCCTGCAAAAGTAGCAGGCAGCTTGCTCTAAGATGATGACTTTACATGTGTTTTAAAAATATAAAATTCTTAGCTGCAAATAGCAGTCTGTGAGAGGTAACCAGCCATCAACCTTAGCAGTAGTTTAATATTACTAACTGCACTGTGAGAACATACTGTGATAGGCCTATTGCCTTCTCAGATTATTTGTATTAATTTTAAAATAATCCCACGTCTCAGCACGTGCAAGTTTCAGTCATACGGTTTCATAAAAATCAACCTAAACTTGATCATCAGCTTCTGTGCACATGCACTTCACTCCTCCTGCAGATAACAAATCACACCCACACTTACTGCCATACCTGTGCACATACGATCTACCCGCCAGAATCTTTAAGGTCTGGAGAATATAAGTAATGTGGAATAATAGCAATAAGATGAGATTTTTAATAAATCATTTGACTTAGGCATCAATGCTGTTCAGTTTATTTATCATTTATTATTTTAAGATGTAATACTGCACCCTATGGTGCATAATAAATATTTGGCCTACGATTCAAATATAAAGACTGGCTGTGCTTTAATCAGAAATCCAGCTGATTTTGTAGGTCTTACTTGCGTGAACCAGGTAGAATAAATAGAACGGTTTACTGAAATGTCTTTGCTGATCAGCCGTATCAAATTTGGGTTAAATGCTAAGGTTATGAAGACCTGATCTACTACCATCATCAAGATGGATGTGGAAGAATGATAATACATTGCTGATATGTATATCTCAGTCCATGAATCTGACGCCCCTTTCTAATAGGCATATTGGTAAGCAGTATTATTTTTCAAAGTGGTGTTGTATTACACTTGTAATTTATATGATGTTAAGTGTTAATAATTGATTACCTACATAACCCTGTGGAGTAGTGTCCTTGAAAAATTATTAGTATTAGCTAGTCCTACATTCCTCACATTTTATGAAAACCAAAGGTCATTACAGTGTTCACAAGGCTCCAACACTTGTCCCTATGCTGAGCCAGATGAATCCAATCCATGCCATGCCATCCTGTTTCTTTAGGAAAGCATTAGTTACGTCTACATATCCTTTAATATACTAACATTTATTTGTAGAATTTTTTTTTTCTCAAGGGTTTCTAGTAAGATTTATATGCCAGTTTTATTACACGAGATTCGCTAGCTAAGTGTTTGCCGTGATGCAAGAGTGACTGATGGTGTGTAGAGCCTGTTCAAACAGTGTCAGGAATGTGGAGCAAGAAAAGTTAAAGTTCCTTGGTGTAGCGTTTCATTTTTTAGGTAAGCATCTCTCAGCTGACATGGTATGTCTGTTCAGTGATCATGAAGTATGTAATTCATGATCTCTCAGTGTGCCATTTAAGACGCAAATAAACACAGCACAATGTTTAAACCGGTAGAGAAACTCGGTTTATTAGGCTGAAGTTATGTCTTGGATTTCTCTTTGTTCAAAGAGTCAATGCAAAAAAAGAAAGAGCAAAAGAATGCTGCTGGAAGTGTAAAATAGTTTTTAATTCTAATGGAAGTGCAGTAAATAGCACTATAACTTGCATATGTCAGCAGAAAAATATATGTTGATTCTGCTTTACTTAGAATTTGTGTTTGGTACCGAAATTTGTCCTTAATTGTTATGAAAAAATGATTCTATTATGTATGTGTGTGGTTCAGGCATCATTTTGACACACAAATATTAAACCTCTCATTTTGGAGCTAAATTTTCTGTGCAATTTTATTCTGATTTCACCGTGCATTTTTGACGTGAATATCACTTACACCAACGAAATGCACTTGTTTATTAAAAAGAACACTAAATAGTTCCTAAAATGTTAGTTAAAACCCCTACATATGTTTCGACCTATCGATAGGCCATCTTTAGACTCCTCCAGTATACTGGCATTCAAAAATTGCAATCACACCCTCCAACGGAAACAACACGATGTCCACATCTCTACATTATAACTGCTAATTTAAACAGACAAAGGAGACATAATAGCATAAGTGAAAACCGTAACTATATATATATCTACATTCTAACATCAAAAAACTGCTAGAAATATCACTACAATAGTGAGGGTGTAGACAATATACTTTAAAAGTGTACAAATACTACGAAGTGCTTCTAAGAACGCGTTTGTTCACGTAATAATAATGGTGATAAGCCTAATGAAATATGACGATGACTATACTTTTATATAGATGAACAATATGTGTACGTGTTTTAATACAAGCAGTTGTGACATACCCCCTGAAGATGGCCTATCGATAGGTCGAAACATATGTAGGGGGTTTAACTAACATTTTAGGAACTGTTTAGTGTTCTTTTTAATAAACAAGTGCATTTCATTGGTGTAAGTGATATTTATGTAATTGGTGTAAGTGATATTTATGTAGTTGGTGTAAGTGATATTTATGTAGTTGGTGTAAGTGATATTTATGTAGTTGGTGTAAGTGATATTTATGTAGTTGGTGTAAGTGATATTTATGTAGTTGGTGTAAGTGATATTTATGTAGTTGGTGTAAGTGATATTTCTGTGCAATGTATATAATACTGTGCTGGAGTTGTATTTAGCTGAGATGTCCTGTAGAGGGTAAAGCATGTGGTGAAGTAATTAAGCACCAAGCCATGTAGACACAAGGGAGTGGAGGCATACCTCCATGCACCCTTACCTTGACACTAAATGGAGGCCTGTATTCAGCTTCACATTCCAGCCATTTTACCCCCCCGCCCCCATATAAGTGCTGTTAGTACCCACTGAACAGGAGGCTGGGTGGAACCCACAGACAGTCTGGATGCTGTGAGGAAGATAATAGTCTATTGCTCCTGCTGGAAATTGAAACATAATTCTTCGTTCATCCAGCCCACAGCTTAGTCATTATACTGCCCGAGACATCCCGACTTTAGCATAACATCAGATTGAACTCTATCTATGAAGTATAGATCAGTGTTGACATGTCAGTGTATTAAAACATTCAGTAGTGATTGATTTGCTGCATGTAATGCGGTTCGACAGCCTTGCGATAGATTTATTTAATAGTGACAGCTTGGATTTCTGTTTTAATTCACACCAGTAACATTTGTCTTCTACTGTAAAAGAGGCACAGGGCATCCTCAACAGATCTATTTCGTATTTCTTAAAATACAACTTAACCCTTCTGCACAGCTTATGTATTGGAAGCTTAATGGTGACCAAATGGCTGCTGGGGGTGTCCTACCCTGTTTGGCAATTGATGTCTCTAAAATAGTGTGATATTTTAAACTGGAAGGCTTCTAGAAGTGGAAGTGTAATAAATACAAAGTTGTTTTCCTGCATCGTAGGAAGCCATATGTTGGTCATTGCTAGACAATGGCCTGAGCCTTCTGTCCCTCCACGGGACTCAAATTGTATTAGAAACTACTACTGTGCTTCACACAGAAGTGGAATTTGACTAGTGATGTAGTATGAGTGAAGATACTTTCATATGGACTTTGTTTTTTAGGGTGAGGAATCTTGTACAGTATAACCCTCGATACATTGAGCAAGAGAGTGGTACAGTACCCCACTATCGAAAACAGACTCAAGCAACATAACATACATCAGCATCTTCTCACATATAAACAACTATGAGAATAGGGGAAAACAATAAGTATGGTTACAAATAACCTACATATTAAATTTGCATAATATAACATAGGATTATTGGTATGGATTTATATAATGTTTTCATATTATGACACTATGAATGTGCTTGTAGAAGAAAACAGGCCTATAGTTCAGTGTGTAATGAGCTTATGTAGCATCATGGAATGAAAACCCTTTATATACACATAACGGAATCAGAGACAAAGGAGCTTGTCTGCTGTTCTGTACCACAACAAGAATCGAAGAGTGTACCAGATGTCACAAAGTTTGCAGCATGCTTGACTACTTGTCCATTGGCAATATTTAAAAAATATACTTAACAACAATATAATAATTACTGTATACAGAGTGTGATACATTTGTAATAAATTTACAAAATTTCAATCCAATTCCATTATTCTTTTAATGAAGTGTCAGTGTAAGAATATGATTTCACAGTACATATATATGGGAATGTTGCAGAATTTACATTTTCACCATCATGTAAACATCCAACCACAGTCAGTGATGTAGAAGTTTGTCGTAAGTCATGAATTAAGTTAAGTTTTTATGTATGGTTGAGATGGGAAGTGCTTCTGTAGACGAGGATGCTCTCAGGTTTTATCACGCAAAAATCGATCATGAAACAGAAATTTTTCGTATCCCACACAATACGTCCAACTGAGAGTGCTGCATTACTAGACAGTTGGGTTGAAAACACACCTTTTTTCAAAATGTTGTATCCATGAAAAGTTACTACTACTTATATTTTTGTAAAAACGTAACATGCTTACGTGTTGGCCTAAAAGATCTGTCAACTTTTTTCTTTCTACTCTAAAATTGTATATTGGTGGGTTATGACAAATTGCTATTTCGTGAGTGAAATATTATTTGTTACTTAGGTATCATCACCCCGTTGTGTTTTTTCTTAAACCAAGGTAACCATGCGTTCTGAAGAACACAACTTCAAGAATAGCTTTTATTCTAATCTTACATTACAACATGTTTGGGCCTATTTTCTGGCCATCATCAAGTAGTTGACTTACAGTTGCATAAAAGGAACTGTTAAGTAGAGGCGTCTCCCTCCTATCTAATATATACAATATCCATAAATAAAATATTTCAAATAATGGAATAATGAAATGGTAAAAATTAGTTAAAGCAAGAATGATTTCATAAAACGTTTTTTCTGCGTCCTGTAGATTTAAAAAAAAAAAAAAAAAGAGAGAGAGAGAGAGAGAGAGAGAGAGAGAGAGAGAGAGAGAGGAGTTATCTGCTCAGTGATATGTAGGTGTGTGATGGATAAGAGCGGCATGGCTGGCTTATAAGTACAACTCAGATTGTAGTATGAAGATTATAAATCCCTGAAATATGACTCACTACTGTATCTAGCACATATATGTATCAGCTTTCCTTTCTAAACCTTCCGTATCACTGTTGTTGACCTTGTAGCTGTACACTATGAATCTGCTTTCGTATTAATGTAATAATTGAAGCGTACAATACACGTAGTTATTAGTGTATATTACGCCAGTTGTGACATGTCAGTTATCTTATCCACTACCTAACAGTTACTTTTATGCAATTTTAAGTCAACTGCCTGATGATGGCCAGAAAATAGGCAAACATGTTGTAGTGTAACATTAGAATAAAAGGTATTCTTGAAATTGTGTTTTTCAGAAGGTGTGATTACCTTGATTATTTGTTACTCATTGGTCACATCACATTGCAATGTGTATAATTAGTGCTGGAAATAAGGCCCTGCTTATCTTCCTGTTACATCAGATGTAATATAAACAATGGCCTCGTAATAACATGATCTATTCTTCTGCTGTACTACAGCAGTTTCTTGAAATCTATGTCTTCCCAGATGTAATGCCATTTACTGTGGTAGGTGGGAGAAATCTGTTGCCACCATCTTGTGAACAGAAGCGTGAAGATGGATGCAGCAGATTGCTCTGGAACCCTTAGGGCTCCAGGAGGTCGAGGCTCCCAGATTTCTAGACAATCGGCACATGAAGGTGGTAAGGTTGTCAGCCCTACGCACCGGCCGCCTTTACCCCCCAGGAAAGATTCCTGGTACTCATTTCTGTTAGAGGCTGAGTCGACCCCAGGGCCACAGTGCGACTGAAACGATTATGTCAATGAAAAATTCCATTGACACCATCGGGAATCGAACCCGCGACGTTCCGGTTTGTAGCGCACTGGAGGCATTGATACAAATTATAAAATATGTGAAATAATGGTTATTTTATAGGAATTAAACATTTTATATTCCAGTGTAGCATAACTCTGAACAGGCTTTAAATGTTAGTCATAATGTGAGAGAAATTTGTGACTCCTTTGATGATTTTTCTGTTGTAGTTTCAGAGCGGCAATAAAAGCATGAAATAGAATGTTTACCATTTCTGCACGCAGTAGGATTAGAAGGATGATAAAAAGAAAGGGAAAGAAAGGTAGGTTTTGTTGAATTTCACCGTTGAACACATGCAGGTTCTCCTGTATCAGATTATTGACCAAATAATTCTTTTCTACCAACAGAATATTAGAACAATGTTTTGTTAGCCAGATATTCATGAAGTGTAAGAATACAGGAAGCTCTACAACCAAGTCAGTGGTGATTAAATTAAATGTATCATCACCTTAATATTACAAGAAAACAATTCTACAAGGAAACTACTGAAAATTAGTAAATGTCTTTATAAGAACTGTAAGCAAAGTGGGAAGTTGAAATGTGGCAGAACAATTGTTTGTATTAAAGTCTGTACAATATAAATGTTACAGCTAGGTTTCTTTTACAAGGAATGAAATGGAGTGCCTTATGTCTGTCCATATGTGACTCTGTATCAGTACTTTGACCATTGGACAGAACCCCCCCCCCCCCCCCCCCCCCCCCCCCTCCCAGATATTACTTTGAACACTCATAGTGAAAATTGTGAGACAATTATGCTTCTCAGCCATATTGACACACGGCATAACCTGCCTCACATAAGGTCGTAAATTGACTTCCATGCTTATCAGAAACCATTAGTCAGACTTCTGTGAAATTCAGTATAATATCTGTATTCTTAACATTGGTGTCCCATTTTAGTTTTTGACCATGCTGACCGATTACAAAGCCAACTTTACGAATGCAGAGGTGGTTTCCAACGTATTGCACACACCTTTTATAGATATGGTTTTATTTCAACTTTTACAGTATTGTGCTTCTGAAATATGTGAATCTTCTGTTATCTAATATACTTTTTGTTTTTTTGAAATGCCAATTACAGACTTGTAGCAAGTAAGAAAAGAATGCCATTGGAAATTTTGTGTACTGCATCATGGAGTACTCTTTGCCATCTTGTTCAAAATATTTGTGGCCACTTTCCTTACTTGGAAATGCCAATGGAGTAAGAAAAGATGAAACAAAATTGCTGCCAACTGAATCTAGTTATAAAAATGAAAATCAAATTTGACAGTACATTGTTCATATGCATAACAGACAATGTTTTCATAACAGGAAAGATTTCCTGTTTTCTTTTACTTTATGAAGTTAAATTTTACTCACTAATATAATAATATGATTTGTAACAAACAAAATTATGTTTCATGTCTTCTGGTACATCAAGCTGTGTGTATTGGGCCAGTTGTGCATCCAGAATTTTTCGTTGCGGGGCGCTAACCCTGATGCTGTATATAGTTGATGTTTGACTTTAAAGATTATGTTA
Organism: Reticulitermes speratus; assembly: GCA_021186555.1. Taxonomy (NCBI): domain Eukaryota; kingdom Metazoa; phylum Arthropoda; class Insecta; order Blattodea; family Rhinotermitidae; genus Reticulitermes; species Reticulitermes speratus. The sequence continues at coordinate 3,453,906 of JAJKFL010000237.1, read as the reverse complement.
TAAAAATCATGTTGTAAGTACAACACAACACTGTCTGCAACTGCATTTATATACATACGAATATAACTACATATTCCATGGCTCAATCACAGTGTCATATCTTCTTGTTTTTTAATTATATTAATTTATTTTTCAAAATTCTAATTTTCTAGTCATCCGCTGACTTCAGTGGATGATTTCAGCTGAAGGGGAAATCACGTAAAACTTTTGATATCATAATATCTACAAAATCTGTTTCTTTTTTTAATTTCGGTTTTGGGGGGGGGGGGGGACTGCAGCCCGGCAGCCCCCCCCCCCCCCTTGAGTGCGCCCCTGTATTGGGTAAATGGTTCCTGGTATTTTGAAAGATCATGGTTCCTTCATCTAAACGGTGAAGAGATCCCAGAAGAACTCTTCATCTTTGAAGCTGCAAACACTAACACTAAGTTCTCTCAAAATGTCATTAACCACTCACTCAAAGACACAGCTTCATATCCCAGAAGACCTGAAACCTCAGAAACATTGCTGTGAGAAGCTCAAATCTCATAAATGTAATGATTTTTATCGTAGTAGGAATGTGCATCTGTACACTTCAATTCACCTGGGTTTTACTGCAACAAGGTAATGTGGTCAACTCTGGTAATTATGAGTGGCATTATCACTGAATTTAGACTTCTCCACTTCACTATCACTGCTGGTATTGGCCCATACCCAGTATGGACCCAGTTTACTATTACACTAAGGTACTTGTGCTCAAATCCTTTATGCACATGCACACCATGTTCTAAAATTCCTCAAAATCAACACAGGGATCTGTAACAAACTAATGTAATACAAAACTAGTCTTTGCTTATACAACTTAGATCAATATTCTATTAATCTACATGATCAATTTTGTCACTGAACATTTAAGTATCAGCTATTAGCTATTATCACAGAATGGCAGTAATTTTTACTGCAGTTTGTTCACAAAGAGTGCATGATTTAAAATTACCAGAGTGAACCATGATGTTAGTCCGAACGAATTAGGCTTCAGGCCTGTGCCAATGCACATAAAAAGAACTGAATAAATGTATTCTTAGTATTTTAAATATATGCAGTGGTGGAAGCAAGAGAGAACGTGAAGGGGTCTTGGCAATGCTTATCTGACCATATCGGTGTGCACTATGCTGTAATTTCACTTGACAAAATTATCAGCTATTCAATCATTTGAGGAGGCAGCATTGTCATCGTTTTCATCCTTATTTCCACCACCTTGAGGCGTGTCATTGGCATCATCGTAACCGTGTGGTAGCAGAATGGCACGGACTGCTTGGTGATGTTTTTTAAAGCCCAACTTACTGTAGAGGCTTAGCGAAGCATCATTTTCTGGCCGGATCACCACAAACGGGATGTATCCTCGTGCAATTACTACCTTGGTAAGATATTGTGCAAGATGGATTCCGTATCCCTTGCGACGAAACTCTGGCTTTGTCTGCATGGAGAACATGGCACCGTAGTATGACTGCACCATCCAGGCAGCTAGCTCACCTGATGAGAAGATACCATATGCTGGCAACGCGTTGATAAGCTTCTCAAACACCTCCACTGACTCCATGTGATTGGCAGGATATAGATCATGAATTGCTTTGGCATGTTCTGTTTTCAGCTGTAACATTTGTGACCCATCTGGAGGCAGTCTGTAACAGAGCACAGGATATCATTACAATATTAACCTCTATTGGCCAAACGGGCCGACAATATACCGTTGTTTTTATGGACGAAACGGGAAACCCTGTCCCACTCAAGTACAAGGATGGGCAATTAAAATAAATGTAACTCTGGCCATCAGCAGCTACAATGGGGCCTTAAGCCGGAAGATAAAAGTTAAAACGGGTTGTAATTAAAATACATGAAGGTGAATGATTCTCACCTACAAGTGACAGAAATTTGCTTGACAGCAACTGAACATCAACCAACATATGCATTTTAAGTGCATATGTTGGTTGATGTATTAGTTGTGAGAATATGCACACTATGAATAACATACAATTTACTTGACAGCATTTGCAGTTCTCCAAGGCATTTGTTTTAAAATTGATGGTTGCTTTTGGGTTTTTACACCATGCAGTGAAATAAAAAATTGACTTTTCAGAGGAATGTACTGCCTTCACCTTCAGGGTGAATGAATTTGCTTCATGTGCATACTGAAGTGTTTGGGAGAACGAAACTATGTCGACTATATATATGATGTTTTGAGGCAGTTTTCTCCAATCACTACTAATAAATGGGGAAGAGGAGATAGAACGTGCACTGAGCCAACAAGAGGTGATAATTCCCACATGACATTTCGGACCAAACCATTGGGAAACGCGAAAATACTGTGACTTCCGAGAAGTGCTCAGTAAAATAGCTAGTTTAAAAACCGACAAGATGGCGGCCATCATTTGGAGCAGTTCACTTGCGAGATTTGAGGTTTCTCAGAGCAGTGTTGATGCAGACTAAAAGTCTTTTGGGATATTAGGCCAAACTTCGTGGCAAGTAGTTGTCATTCGACGCGGCATGACATTTTGGAAGGCTCGAGTTTCTTCAGAAATGTATAGCCTATATTTAATTTCGCGTACATCTTACTTTATTGTACAGAGGAAGCAGGAAGTCCCTGTGCAGCTGTCGGCAGTTTCCTTTTCCTTCCGTCCACCCAATCATGGTACTAAGGATGGTTATAGCCCCCTATTCGATGGTACTGCAGGCTGTTTCCGTGGAAGTAAAGTGGCCGGAGCTTGAAGTAAACCATTCACCTTCCTCTAATGCCGAGGTTAAGAATAAGTGGCGCCATTGGTGCAATCCGTTATATGCCTTATGACACGGACAGAGACAAATTTACCATTACTTTACCTGGACGGTCAAGACGGCTTCCTTACAAATTCTTGCCACTTCATCATTCACCGATAGTAGTACCAAGAACACTACATAACATACGCGCATCCAGGATTTTTAATTACCGGGAGGGGGACTGACATTGAGGTTATGTAAGTCTTTAATTTATATTTGATTTTAAAAATTATGTTATACAAAACATATTGTAACTATAACATAACACTGTTTGCTACTGCATTTATGTACACACAAATATAACTACATGTTCCATTACTCAGTCACCTAATTTAAATCACAAAATTTAATCTTCTTGGTTTTTTTAAATTTCGTCTACGATATCCTAAGTTTTTATTTCCTCTTTCAAAATTCCAATGCACCAGTCATCAGCCGACTTAAGTGGCTGATTTCAGCTGAAGGGTAAATCAAATAAAACCTTTAATATTATCGTGTCTGAAAATTTTGTGTTTTTAAGTTTCGTTTTGGGGGGTGACCTGCAGCCCGGCAGTCCCCCCTTGGGTGCCCCCTGCCACATAACCTTGCATTCTGACCGTTGTTACTCACTCCTCAAACTGAACATCCTCGGGCGGATTGGTGCACACGTAAATGTCTCCGCACACCTTTTCTACAGTGCCTATGGATTCGTAGAAATTTTCCAAGTGCTTCAAGTACAGGTGATGGGTGAAGTTGAGATAGACGGGACGACTCCAGTCAATTAACATGTCCTCTTCTTCCACCAGTCTTAAACCGTCAAGCTGATCACATGGGCAGAAGACATTGAAACTTTCGTACAGTCGACCATGGGGCTGAAACATTACATGTGTGGCTGAAACATTATATTTAAGGCTGCAAAATTATACGTATGACTGAAACGTTACAAGTACGGTTGAAACATTATCCCTATGACTGAAACATCATACGCATGGCTAAAACATAAGTATGGGTGGAAAATTATACCTATGGCTGAAACGTTATAGTATGGCTGAAACCTTATAGCTGAAAAAATAATACCTATGGCTGAAACGTTATACGTATGGCTGAAACCTTATAGGTATGGCTGAAACAATATAGGTATAACTGAAAATTGTACCTATGGCTGAAACGTTATACGTATGGCTGAAACCTTATAGGTATGACTGAAAATTATACCTATGTCTGAAACGTTATACGTATGGCTGAAACCTTATAGGTATGACTGAAAATTATACCTATGTCTGAAACGTTATACGTATGGCTGAAACCTTATAGTTATAGCTCAAAATTATACCTATGGCTGAAAGGTTATACGTATGACTGAAACATTATACGTATGACTGAAAAATTATACATATGTCTGAAACGTTATACGCATGACTGAAACCTTATAGGTATGACTGAAAATTGTACCTATGGCTGAAACGTTATACGTATGGCTGAAACCTTATAGGTATGGCTGAAAATTATACCTATGTCTGAAACGTTATACGTATGGCTGAAACCTTATAGTTATAGCTCAAAATTATACCTAAGGCTGAAAGGTTATACGTATGACTGAAACATTATACGTATGACTGAAAAATTATACATATGTCTGAAACGTTATACGCATGACTGAAACATTATAGGTATGACTGAAAAATTATACCCATGTCTGAAACGTTATACGTATGACTGAAACCTTATACGTATGGCTGAAAAATTGTGCCTATGTCTGAAACGTTATACGCATGACTGAAACCTTATAGGTATGACTGAAAAATTATACCTATGTCTGAAACGTTATACGTATGACTGAAACCTTATAGGTATGGTTGAAAAATTATACATGTGGCTGAAACGTTATACGTATGACTGAAACCTTATAAGTATGGCTGAAAAATTATACCTATGTCTGAAACGTTATACGTATGACTGAAACCTTATAGGTATGGTTAAAAAAATTATACATGTGGCTGAAACGTTATACGTGTGACTGAAACCTTATAGGTATGACTGAAAAATTATACCTATGTCTGAAACGTTATACGCATGACTGAAACCTTATAGGTATGACTGAAAAATTATACCTATGTCTGAAACGTTATACGTATGACTGAAACCTTATAGGTATGGTTGAAAAATTATACATGTGGCTGAAACGTTATACGTATGACTGAAACCTTATAAGTATGGCTGAAAAATTATACCTATGTCTGAAACGTTATACGTATGACTGAAACCTTATAGGTATGGTTGAAAAATTATACATGTGGCTGAAACGTTATACGTGTGACTGAAACCTTATAGGTATGACTGAAAAATTATACCTATGTCTGAAACGTTATACGCATGACTGAAACCTTATAGGTATGACTGAAAAATTATACCTATGTCTGAAACGTTATACGTATGACTGAAACCTTATAGGTATGGTTGAAAAATTATACATGTGGCTGAAACCTTTTAGGTATGGCTGAACAATTATACATATGGCTAAAACGTTATACGTATGGCTGAAATCTTATAGGTATGGCTGAAAAATTATACCTATGTCTGAAACGTTATACGTATGACTGAAACCTTATAAATATGGCTGAAAAATTATACCTATGTCTGAAACGTTATACGTATGGCTGAAACCTTATAGGTATGGTTGAAACATTGTACGTGTGGCTGAAACAATAAATGTGGAATAAATCATCGTCTGGATCACAGCAAGATGGAGACTTGGAAATAACGGATATGGAAAATTTGTGCAGAGGGAGAAACAGTGAATGCATGCCTCTCCTGTCAGCGTTTAAACGCTGTGTAATGAAGGTTTCTATATTTGCAATAACTGAAGTCAAATATCTGATATGAAACGGCGTTATTCTTAGAAACCGAAACGAAAATGCGACTCATCCACATAGTGTAGTGGCAATAAGTTAAAACATTTCGTTGTAGTCTTTCACAGGACTACATGGAAATGTCAAATGTAAGTGATAGGAGCCAACAGAGTGAGCGACTAAGCGGTGACATTAAATTACTCATCCACAAGCCACTCATTAGGTATATAACGACTTATGTCTGCCCGCTGGGAGTTTGCGGCAATCACCGGTCTTTTGAAATGGCAGCGCCTGCACAACAAGGTTCTCTGCACCACTGGCAAATCTCCAAGGCGCTCACAGACCCACGATTTGCATGTACCGTAGCTGTTAAAATTTTAAAATCTGGTGCTGGAGAAGGATGGAGATCAGTTGGACCGATCGTGTGAGAAATGAAGAAGTATTACACAGAGTGAAGGAGGAGAGGAATATCGTACATACAATAAAAAGAAGAAAGGCTAACTGGATTGGTCACATCTTGCGTAGAAACTGCCTTCTGAAACACGTGATTGAAGGAAAGATAGAAGTGACGGGAAGACGAGGAAGAAGGCGTAGGCAGCTACTGGATAACTTTAAGGAAAAGAGAAGATACTGGAAATTGAAAGAGGAAGAACTAGATCGCACTGTGTGGAGAACTGGCTTTGGAAGAGGCTACGGACCTGTCGTAAGTCAGACTGCAGAATGAAGAGGCTACGGACCTGTCGTAAGACAGACTGCAGAATGAAGAGGCTACGGACCTGTCGTAAGTCAGACTGCAGAATGAAGAGGCTACGGACCTGTCGTAAGGCAGACTGCAGAATGTAGAGGCTACGGACCTGTCGTAAGGCAGACTGCAGAATGTAGAGGCTACGGACCTGTCGTAAGTCAGACTGCAGAATGAAGAGGCTACGGACCTGTCGTAAGACAGACTGCAGAATGAAGAGGCTACGGACCTGTCGTAAGACAGACTGCAGAATGAAGAGGCTACGGACCTGTCGTAAGACAGACTGCAGAATGAAGAGGCTAAGGACCTGTCGTAAGACAGACTGCAGAATGAAGAGGCTACGGACCTGTCGTAAGACAGACTGCAGAATGAAGAGGCTACGGACCTGTCGTAAGACAGACTACAGAATGAACGACATGCATGATTTTTTCACTAAACTAGGCAGGAAGCAAGCAGAAGTCTTACAAAATTATGACAAACAAAATGTCCGCAACACTGAGCGAAACCAAGCCCAGAGCAGAAAATATAAAAGGCTTAAACTTGGTGAGATCAAACTGGCGACCGTGTCAGTGACCGAACTGCGGTTATAGCAAAAGCTGAGTAAGATGGGGCACGATGTGTAATAAAATGTCTGGACTGACAGAGGAAGTGTTTGCATTGTACAAGGCTGCCTTATGCTTGTACCAGCAAACGTGTAAATACGTAAAGCCACAAGGACTATGACTTATGACTAATGTGCACACCCACTCTCTTTTCAGAGATGGCGCCTGACAACAAATTATTAGTTCGCAATCCATAGACAACAGTCCGGTCACGAACCACGGGAGAAGCTCGGCTCCAAGATGGACCGAGTGACTGACCACCACTCAAAATGTGACTGCACTTCGCTTCAGCACCCAAGTGAACCTAATTTAGTCATTCAGAACATTCATCCGAAACGTCGGAAAAAACTCACGAACCTACCCGACATATAACCATAAATTGAGTTTATTTTTTGCGAAATCTAAGAGCCCTGGATTCTACTGTAATTTACTGTTCTGTACTGTAGTCTACTGTAATGTAGTGTACTGTACTGTAGTCTACTGTAATGTAGTGTACTGTTCTGTACTGTAGTCTGCTGTAATGTAATGTAGTGTTCTGTACTGTAGTCTATTGTAATGTAATTTACTGTTCTGTACTGTAGTCTACTGTGATGTAATGTAGTGTACCGTACTGTAGTCTGCTGTAATGTAATGTAGTGTACTGTACTGTAGTCTGCTGTAATGTACTGTAGTGTACTGTACTGTAGTCTGCTGTAATGTAATGTAGTGTACTGTACTGTAGTCTGCTGTAATGTATAAATACACATATGAATACACACAAACACACACATCAACACACACGCACGAACACTCTCTCTTTGGCTTGTTACAAGACCGCCTTCTGCTTTACCTTCAGTTAACAAGACATTTGCTGTAAGAAGCAGTCTAATTTTTCCAGCACTGCTCTGAGCTCTAATCTTATTTCAGCAGCAATCATCAGACTGTGTTGACGGCTACGTAAAGGGCAACAGACAGGCTGCAAACGTGCCTACGTCACGGCACATGAAAGGCTAATTGCAACTTGTTCACACTCCTTTCAACTAGCGTCTCGCAGTTCGTTTGTGATCTCTGTGCAGACAAACGTCTAAAGACGGCGCGGTCACAGCGTTCAGACGCCGATAGTGGCGCTCTGAGGCACCGACCTGCCGTACTGAGTCCTGGACGAATTTCGGAAATGGCGTTACGAAATATCTGACCATTATAATGACGTTACTAACAAAATTTCTGATGATCTGATGATTAACACTGTGAAAAAAAGAGAGAAGAAAGGGGGGATCGCTGAGCGGTTCTACACATCATCATTATCATCACCCACTTCCCTCACTCCACAACAGTTCAGCCAGTTCTCACAACAGCACGGTCTCACTCACCAAGCACTTCATACTCACAGTTCTGCCAACAACTTTCTAACTATACGACATGTGTTAAGTGTTAGTGCTTTGTGCATTGCAATATACAGAGCAGGACGGAGATTGAGCAGTTTTACTTTGTCGTGTAATTTGTTTGGTATAATACAGTTGTGGACAACACTAGTGGTATTGTACAGGCCGTTTACAGTTGCCATATTGTTATAAGCTCTTCTTTCAAGTCTGTATTCTTCTGTAGCTTCTCGGTGATGGTGCTGTGAAGGCTGTGACTGTTGGGTATTGCTACATCTACTGAGTGTGCTGCTTTGATGGTTTTGTCAAGTATGACTGTGTCCGGTCTGTTGGTGTGGACAGTGCCGTCAGTTGTGGTCCTGTCATAGTGCAGTTGGAGTTCTGTGACACGGACTGTGGCTCATATCTATATTACGGCATTGGTGGTTTCTTTGACAGTCCATTTGATAGCCAGTTCTTGATGGACAGTGCTGGCTACTTGACTGTGACGGTGGGTGTGATCGCACGAACTGCAAAGGTTATATGTTGAGTGGTTTTTAATTTCTCTCGGCATTTATTATCATTATCTGCTATTACGTTAATTGGCTTCGCAGCTATCTTACTGACAGGCAGGCCTCAGTTCGAGTCTCTGGCGTATTTACTTCCCATTCATACACTATGAAGTCTGGTGGCCATCGCTCCATCTTAGGGCGCTTACTATTTCGTGCTTTGATTAATGATATCAAGATTCAATTTGAAACTCCAATTGTCTTTTGTTTGCTGACGATGTTAAAATTTTTTGTAACATTAGTAATGGTGCGGACTGTGAACTCTTGCAGTCAGACATTGACTTGTGTTCAAAAGTGGTACTTGGAAATTGGCATGAAAATCAATGTAGGCAAAATTATGTGTGAACCTGTTACTCGTAAAACAAAGGGTATTACAAAAATTATGCCAATATCTGTCGAACCTCAACTAAATTATATTTATTTTATAGAACTACATGTTTCGACTTATTTCAGGTCATCCTCGGGTTCACAGTTTTTCTTTAAAACATACTGAGGAAGAAATATACATTCGGCAAGTCTGTAAAACACAATTTTAATTGTATTTAGATGCTAGGTGCCATTTCCATAATCACGTAGACCAGACCTTTGCACAAGCTTTAAAGACGTTAGGGCACATTCGTTACATTACTTTCTCATTTTCTACCTCTGAGGGTCTTAATTATTTTTTATTAAGCCCTTGTGCCTCTAAACTTGAATTCGCATCTGTAGCCTGAAATTCTTTTACAGTGGTTGGTAAAAAATCGAACAAATTCAAAAACAGTTTGCAGTGTTATGCTATAATAACTATGGAATGGAAATGGATGTGGAAAAAAACTGAGGTAATAAAAATCTCAAGGCAACCATCCCCAGTATATGTTATGATATTTTAAAAACAACTGGAGAATTTGGAATATTTCCACTATTTAGGTAGCATGATAAATGGTGCAAGATGTACACGTGAAATTAAATCCAGAATTGCCATGGCAAAAGCAACATTGAACAAGAAGAAGACTCTTTTCACCAGCAAAATGGACTTAAATATAAGAACGAAACTAGTAACATTTGGAGCATAGCTTTTTATGGTGCTGAAACGTGGACACTTGGGAAAGTAGATCAGAAATATCTGGAAAGTTTTGAAATGTGGTGCTGGAGAAAAATGGAGAAGATCAGTTGGACCGATTGTGTGAGAAGTGAAGAAGTATTACACAGATTGAAGGAGGAGAGGAATATCGTACATACAATAAAAAGAAGGAAGGCTAACTGGATTGGTCACATCTTGCGTAGAAACTGCCTTCTGAAACATGTGATTGAAGGAAAGTTAGAGGGAAGGATAGAAGTGACGGGAAGACATGAAGATAACGTAAGCTGCTAGTGGATGACCTTAAGGAAAAGACAGGATACTGGAAATTGAAAGAGGAAGAACTAGATCGCACTCTGTGGAGAACTCGCTTTGGAAGAGGCTACGGACCTGTCGTAAGACAGACTACAGAATGAATGAATGAATTAATGAATGAATCCAAAAGTTTATTGCCATGAAGTTCCCCAGGCACTGTCCGGTCGTCTTTGTGATAAAGGTAGGCTGGAAAAAGGCAAAGTCTTCGGAAGTAAAGAGTAGCGTAATGACACAAAACATGTACACGTTCCACTGTCACAATACAAAACATGTACACGTACCACTGTCACAACAAAAAAATGTACACTTACCACTGTCACAACACAAAACATGTACACGTACCACTGTCACAACACAAAACATGTACACGTACCACTGTCACAATAAAAAACATGTACAAGTAACACTGTCATAATAAAAAACATGTACACATACCACTGTCAACACAAAAACATATACACGTACCACTGTCACAACACAAAACATGTACACGTACCACTGTCACAATACAAAACATGTACACCTACCACTGTCACAATACAAAAATGTACACGTACCGCTGTCACAATACAAAACATGTACACGTATCACTGTCACAATACAAAACATGTATACGTACCACTGTCAATACAAAACATGTACACGTACAACTGTCACAATACAAAACGTACACGTACCACTGTCACAATACAAAACATGTACACGTACCACTGCTGTCACAATACAAAACGTGTACACGTACCACTGTCACAATACAAAACATGTACACGTACCACTGTCACAATACAAAACATGTACACGTACCACTGTCAAAATAAAAAAACATGTACACTTACCACTGTCACAATAGAAAAAATGTACACGTACCACTACATACTGCATATGTACTGCCTACATTAAGGATACTGCTCTTCCGGGATATTTCGCTGGTTGGCAGGATTGAAGTCTTCGAACCTGCCAACCAGCGAAACAAGGACGCTGTGGAAACCTCAAAGTACGCAGTTGCTACTTTCCTAATTTCATGCGATTAGACGACAGAGGGGAGTCTGTATTTATATTTGAACAGTCAAATATTTTCTAGGTTTACACTGTATAAGCGGATTTCTCCACAGCTAAACACATTTAAAAGAACTTTATTAGTGCGAATAACTTTTCTAAATTTCAATTTTTGAAGAAAAGCAATTTCTAAATTCCTTCACGTACCACTAGGCCACCGTCCGCATACCTCCAGCGGTACGCTACCACCATTTTAAGAGCACTGTACTAATGAGTGGGCCCTAAAGGGTTTAAAATGATGTAGACAGCAGCGGAAAATTTACTACAAACTTTAGTAGTTTACAGTATATGAGATATGAGTTTTTCATAAAAGTAAATTTGAAAATTAGTGGCTCTTTTGCAGCAGATTTCCCTAAAATTCGGTTATGTATACGAAGACAGCAGTCTTTTTGAAGCACATTAATTTTCGTCAATCTCTAAGTTTTGCAACTTTCATTGTTTTGGATATAAATTTATTTCAGATTTAAACCTGTTACTGACATGGCTGATCAACTGTAGAGGGGCAACACTGATCGCATCCGTGAATTCGACTGTAAATAAAGTACAAGGCCAGCAAAGTGCGGGTCACGTGACAGATGTCGTCCTTTAAAAAATTAGGAGCTGCTCGCACTTTTTTTTTTGTTTATTATGGAGAAACGTTTGCTATGTCATAAACAACAAGCTAATGGATTCGAGATGTTTACGAAAATAAAATTCCCCCATGGGCTACGCTAATTTATTAAGCAGGAAATAGGGTAAATTAATTTTAACTGAAAGGCAACTAAATACAGCAAACCTGCAAACACAACTTAGCTTTATTAATTTCCGACATATTTTGCCTGAAATGCAATTATGATGGAGATATATATCATAGTAGCTTTCTAAAGTTACGAAATACATACAGTGTCCATACGTACCTAAAGGTAAAGTTCTCCCTAGAACAGGCCATGAAGGCCCAGAGGGGGAGTAGAGGTATAGCTCTACTCTTTCTTTAACCTCGGTACTAGATGGGGTGGGTGGTCAACGCCACGCCCGGTCGCTTTACCCGGGAATGACCCGGTACCCATTGTACAGGAAGCTGGGTAGGCCCCAAGGCCGGTCTGGACGGGTGCTGAAAATCTCGCCCCCACCAGGATTCGATCCCCGGACCGTACAGCTCGTAGCAAGTCGCTATACCGACTGAGCTATCGCGGCCCATTTTATACGTACGTATGAATGTTATATAGTTTTGAGTAAAGTAGACTTTGGTATGAAATAGCAATTTTGTATGTCATGAAGTGTAAATGTTTATCTACATGTTATATCAATATATACATTATTTTAAATATAAAATATTTACATATATAATTCGAAATATTGCAATATTTAAATATTTCCTGCGATTTTCTCAAAATCGCGATTAAGCTGAAACATATCACAGATGATTAAAATAATTTGTTTTCTATTGGAGCATCGGTGCATTTAGTTGGCATAATATTCATTTATCTTTCACTGTGTACAGAATGAAATATGAAACATTTTAAGAGTGCAATTGAATATCTGAATATCATGTAGGATTCTTTCCGGATTGGTAATAATTCGCGATATCGCCAACCGGATTTTAGAATTTGAAGATTGTGTTCAGATTAGTTGTCCATAATATCAGCAAAATCAATAACAGCCACAACATAACTATCTTCATTAGAGAACAGTTTCTGTATATTTATTTAAGCTACATGTTTCGCCCAAATTATATCATCTTCAGGCTCTTACACTTTAAAAACACATTGAAGAGGGCGTAAAAGTATGTAATTAATTGTTGGTGTTTCTTGAAGTTTTTATAAGGAACAAACGAGAGAATATAATATAGAACAATATAATATAGAACAATATAATATAGAACAATATAAAATAGAATAAAACATGTAAACGGAGGTATTACGTTAATGTTTACAATTACATTTTTTTTGTCTAAATGTTATAAAACATCGATATCAGGCCAAGTGCTTTCTGAAAAACTCCTACCTAATTTTAAAATTACGCTGTCAGAATTCCTTTTTTCTCTATATAATTAACGTTTTTAGTGAGAAAGAACAGGACTGGGGTGACATACTATTCTTCCCCGGTCGTGCTACTTTTCCCGCATTGCTTCTTTACTCAAAGTAGGTCAACCTTGGACGTCAAAGTAGTTGTCCATAAGTTTAGCCTAGACACATTTAATTTTAAGGCAGGCATCTTCACTCAGCAAGATTAATTATTGCAGAGTTCTGAAGAGACGCTCTGGCGCCAAATAACGCAAAATGGCGGATTGATATAACGCGAGATGGCGATGAACTGACTTATTTCTGCTCGGTTTCGTTCGTTCTGGCTGATATTTCTTTTGACGAGGCAGTTGCCAATTTTTATTGACGATTATTGAATTCCGGACTATTGGCCTTTTACTGTTTTTGTTACAGATCTATTGAGGTTCTTGCAGTTTTATTTGCTGAAGAATAATACTTCAGTTTCACGAAACTTTTTATTCCTGTACTACAAACACACCGAAGTAGAGAGACGAATTACTTCGGCCTCTTAACATTAAGCCATATTGAGGTCTGGCCGACAAAAATACATAGACGAGTCTAAATTACTTACATACTATATATGAAACCGTTCTACAATCTATAACTATGACATACACAACTACACCGAGAGCAGCCATTGTATCGAGACGTCTTAAACATCGTTGACCAACAAGTTGTCCACCGGCAAACTCTGAGGTACCGGATTCTGGACTCCACAGAATTAAACTATATATCTGTACTTCATGTTGGGAACTGGATGCAATAAATTTGTTCCATTAGAAGCGATCACATCACGACAGACTCGGGCAGTTAATCCCGGCTTCTTACGTAGGGTTTAATCCCTGGTCAGGTCACGTGATATTATTAGCGGACCAAGTGGTACTGCGACATGTTTTTCTCAGAATATTTCGGTTTCCCCTAAGAGTATCATTTCACCACAACGCTCCATACCCTGTCATTTATCTGCCATGGGGCTATACAAACTTAGCGTTTGATAGTGTCTTTAAGTAACTCGCTTTGAAAGATACTCGTAGAAGATCCTTTTAATTTCGAAAAACTAGCCCGATTGAAGAAATGTGTCTCGGATATTATTTTGTAAATTTAGGTTCCACAATAATTCTCATCATATTTCATTATATTCCAAACTACAATTTGAAGAGAGTTTCAACGTGTAACAAGGGGCAAATAACACTATTATTTTGTTACTATAATAATGATAATTATATTTATTTTTTGACTCCAGTTTCATGTTTGCAAGCTCTGTGACTGCTAACGCCATGTTTTCTGCAGCAAACACCAAGTGTCGTAGCTTTACGTCTATATCATTTACATTATATGTTTATGTTAATATAAATACATATATTAATAAACACATACATATTACAAACATATTTTGGAATATAAGCCTTTTTATAAACCTAACTACAATTGGGTAAATCAAAAACGACACTAAATTTTGAGGCCATGCTTACCACAAGTTTGTCACAATTGACATCTCAAATACACATAAACTGTATTTATGAAATTATGAATTCCTCTACGTATTTATGTGGGCCACAGATGACAGGGTTTAATATAAACATATCGGAAAATGTCATCTGCAAGACTGTATATTTGTAAACCAGAAACAAAAGTTGTGTCAGAGTGAAATTTTCTAGTTATTTAGTACATCGTACAGATTAGTCGTAATTACAAATATTGTATTTAATTTGAACCTGATTTCCTTTCCCAGTGTAACAAAATATTTTCCTCACATCTACACCTAGGTCAACCAAGTGTTTTTTTTTATTTCAATTTTCCACACCTGCCACATGCCCCGCCCATTTCATTTTCATTCATTTTCCCACCCGAACACTGTATTGTGAGCAGTACAGGTCATAAAGCTCCTCATTATGAATATTTTCCAGTCTTTCATTATTTTCTCCGCCTTAGGTCCGAGCACCTTCCTCGCCGTCCTGTACTCGAACACCCTCGTCATATGTTCTGAGGCGATATCGCAAAATTGTGAAAAGCGACTATTAGCTTCGTCATGTCTCTCCGTCTTTACCCCCCAACTCGGCTCCCACTCGAAAAATTTTTATGAAATTTGATCTTTGAATATTTTTCGAAAATCTGTTGAAAAAATGCAATGTTTTTTTTTAATCTGACAACAATAACGGTACTTTACATGAAGACCTATGTACATTTATGATAATATCTCGCTGGATTCTTCTTAGAATGATAAATGCTTGATACAAAATTTGTAGACAAACTCAAAACACACATTTTATGTTCAAAAACTTTTTTCCGAAAATCGTGCCGTTTATGAGATAATGTGAAAAAATATGGTACAGTCAGACAGGCCACAGATGACAATATAATACGGCCCGTCGCGTGGACCTCTGTGGTACCCATAGTACAGGCGGTGGGTCCTAGGGTCGGTCTGGACGTGTATGTAGAAGAGAAATATCTTGCCCTCTCGGGGCGAACACCGGACCATCCAGCCGGAACGTAGTCGCTATAGGGACTACGTTGTCGCTGACCGTAAGTTAATTTTGTGCATTGGTACGTCCGGCAGGTCAGCAGATGTGTTGAGATCTCATAACTTCTAGGTTAATCCAATGACTGGAACACAATGAACCCCGTAAGGTCTTTCCTGCAGCTGTTATTCCCATGGCTTTGGCTATCTTTTCGTCTTGAAACAAGCTCGTAGTGGCTTCTCAGTTCGCGTCATTATTTATCGTCGTTTGAATGATCTCTTTTATTAAAAGCAGGTTTGAAACGCAGCGGTGCCAGTCAGAACGAAGGCAGGCCTAGCATTTCTGGAGCACATCGGATGACTTCATCACTTCGACTGTTCCACACATTTGCTGCTCTTGCGGACTGTGACGTAGCGGGACGGGGGAACGGGGGGGCCTTTCGAATACCAACTGGAAGTGCTTGCTCTCCACTCGAGAACAACGAACATTCGGATTTGTGCACAATTCACTAGCAAATATATTGGGAGTTGTTGAGGAAAAGCGAGCTTTGGGATCCTTTTCGCCCCAGTGTTATGGGTTTTAAAGAGATCTGCGCTCTTCTGCGTTAAGTCCAAGAAGTCTCTTTGGACTTCTTGACCCTTGAAGATGGGACCGATAGGGTATCTCGAAACGTCGATACAGAACTATCACTCAGCGCTGCGTAACATCGCAGAAGATCGTAGGTCTCATCTACATCGCGGCGGAAGTCTGAAATCACGCGGTTTTAAAGAGCTCTGCCCCAGTGTCCCTCAAAATTAAAAAAAAAACTCAAAATGTCCCGGGTTTTACACGTCATAAAAAATTCGACATTTCTGAACATTTTGACTTTTCCACAGTTGAAAAAAGAAAAAACATCTACAGGACGACAGGAAGGAATAGGAGGAGGGGAAGACGAGACGACGTAAGCAGCTACTGGATGACCTTAAGGAAAAGAGAAGATACTGGAAACTGAAAGAGGAAGCACTAGATCGCAGTCAGTGGAGAACTCGCTTTGGAAGAGGCTACGGACCTGTCGTAAGACAGACTGCAGAATGAATGAAGACGCTTTGCATGCTGTATAACTAAGGCTACAGAAACACACTGAGAATATGTAATACTTATTGCTTTTTCCACGGAAACAATGGTTACGCGAACGCGCCTCAATGTTACGTTACACGTACTAGTACATTGCCTAGTTCCTTCAAAGCACGAGACGAATTTTTATCCATATCAAACAACAAATAAAATTACAGTTCTGTATATTTTAATCTGTAAATATTTAGATGGCAAACAGAAAGACTAAAGTTCTGGGCCGAATTTAAAAGTGTCCCGAAATGTTACACGGGATATCAGACTTGTACAGATCCTTTGGAACAACTGAGCAATGGAAGTATGGGGAGTGTTGGGATTATATCAATCCAATTAAACACATAAAAATCTTTAAGTAGGTAATAAGTTGAGGGGCTATGTCTTCTGGAATATGACGCCGTGTGGCTGGATATTGACTGCCGACGTTTCGAAAGATTGTTTCGTCTTCTTATTGAAAATCAATCAGTGGATGAAGATTCCAACCTTCATCAACACCGCTCTAACAATGAAATAACAAATTAATAATTTCATCTTTTCGAATTAAATAAAGACGGTGCTACATCTGTAGTTATATCGGTCTATACAACATTGATGCAGCCTTGGATTCCCCTTTTGATATTTTCGCGTCTCTCGTCGCCTTTCCTCTCCACAGTGCGTAAGTCGCTGACGCGAGCGTTGCTGTCTTCAAGGCTCGATATATTGAGCAGAGATTATTTTTTTAGAATACACTGTATGTGCTCTGTTTTTTTTTTGCCTTCTCTGCATCACTCGTGATTTTATTTTTTTTTGCTTTATTTGATTTTTAGGCTCTTTGGTATACAAGCGAAAAGCTCGTATTAGCTTTGTCATGTCCGTCTGTCCGCAAGCATCAACTCGACTCCCACTGTAAGGATTTCCAAGAAATTTAATATTGGAGACTTCATGAAAATCTGTCTAGAAAATCCAAATTTTTTTAAAATCGAAAACACATATCGGACACTTTACATGAAGACCTAAGTACGTTGTAACTGTTGCCGGAGACGTAAAGTGACCATAAAAGCATTGTTAACAGTGACATGTAGGAGAGGTGAAGACTGTACATACTTTCCCTTCTCCTTCACAAAAATGTGAAGAGGGGTGATGAAATACACAGCGTGTTACGTAACACCATTAGTTATGTAACAACAAGACACAACAATGTGTTACGTCACTATACCAATTATGGAACAACTGCAAACACCGTTCTCTGTGAGTTACGAACTGAGTCTGTATATGTTTCACGTTGTATTCACCGTGCGTCTTGTTAACTAATTAAAAGTTTTATCAGACCAACATATGCACTATATTCTTATAACCAAGTCAATTACACCTACATATGTTTCGGCCTATAACAGGCCATTTTCAGGGGGTCAAAGTTTTTTAACATAGACTGATTTTAAATTTAAAAAAAGTTAGTACATCCACATAAAAGTATAGGCCGAAACATGTAGGGGTGATCGACTTGGTTATAAGAATATAGTGCATATGTTGGTCTAATGAAACTGTTAATGAGTCTTTATATATTTTGTGGATTCAGTATTCAAAGTTTACATCAGTTTTGAATGTTAACAACTGCATTGTTGACGCGTTACCATAGCAACACAGTGCAAGGAGTAAGCAAGTATTAAATCATTGGCAGAAGAATTGTTGTGTTTTTATGGCAGCAATGTGTATACTACATGTTTCGGCCCTTATGGCTGTCATTAGGTGTATAGAATCATAAAATGCTTTGATGAAGGCAAAGTTTAGAATAGCATTAACAAGATATTTAAATACGCACTTATTTTACTCAGGATGAATTTTTTATGTGCAAAGATGCTTTATAATGCGGTTTTGTAAAGTGTTTACAGTATTGTACGCAGTACATGCTGTGTATTTTGTATATTTATAACATTTTCCACATCTATTGTCTTTGTGACACAGTTACAGATCCATGGTATGTAATTAAGTATGTATGTATGTATGTATGTATGTATTTCTGTATGTATGTATGTATGTATGTATATACGCATATATGTATGTATGTATATATGTATGTAAGTATTTCTGTATGTATGTATATATGTATGTATGTATATACGCATATATGTATGTATGCATATATGTATGTAAGTATTTCTGTATGTATGTATATATGTATGTATGTATATACGCAAATATGTACGTATGCATATATGTATGTAAGTATATATGTATGTATGTATGTGTGTATATATATATATTGCAACAGTAATTTTCAATAATAAAATAAGATCTTTTTCTTTTCAGGTTTTATAAAGAGCAAAATAATTCGTATTTCTTGCACAGGTACTGTTAAAGTGACGTCATGAAATGCCTGTAGCCAGCAGTCCTACTGAGCCTGTGTATATTTAGTTACTTCAACTAATGGTGTTTCCACACAGATAATTGCTTGCAATGCAGTAGTCTATATCCGTAGACTGATTAACGTGGTTAAGGTCACGTGTTTCTGGGATGATAATTAATTGGAGATTCATGGATTTGTTGCTGACTGAATATGTCGGTTATACAGGCATTATAATGTGTTTTTGGAGAGAGTGTACGAGCATGCAAGGTACGTTGTTACTGTACAGCAGCTGTGGAGCGCTGACAGTGTATATACAGATGCCTAGTTCATATATTTTCCGACTTACGTGATTGTTCCGCTCCTGCAACTTTCACGTAATCCGAAGTTTACGCAAGTCACAATTGACCCTACCGCCACCTATTTATCACAGCACATCTGTTATGTACGTTTGTACATGCTTATAGTGCTGTTGCTATCGGTCGGTTTTGATATGCAGCACACAGGTTAAAATGCATACAGTAATTACACTATTAATAATTATTAATATAATAATAATAATAACCATGGCTCAACAGCCCTATATGGGCTTAGGCCTCCTCTTGCCTCCTCTTTTCGAGGTTACTAAGTCGTGCGCATTCGTGGCAGTTGGTGACTGGTAAACTGGCCGCGCTACTGTTTCTATCGATCCTGACTGCCTGCCAGAGCCATCTGGCAGGCAGTCAGGAGACTTGGGCGAGAAATGGAGGCAATTTGGCTTACGCAACATTTCTATTCATGCCCGTAACATTTCTTTTATATGCCGTAAATCTACGACATGGGACCGACGGCTTTACTTCCCCTCCGAATTTTTATCACCCTTAAAAATCCATCGACCTCGGGATCGAACCCGCGAAACTTGGGTCCAGTGGCGAGCACGCTAACCACTAGTCCACCGAGGGCGACTTATTATTAATATTACTCGTATATAATATATATAATATAGTGACTCGCTAGGGGCTGGACGGTCCGGGGATCGAATGCGGATGGGGGCGAAATCCGCATCAGTCCAGACCGGCTCTGGGGCACACACACCCTCATATAGACTGCGTACGGGGTCTTTTACCCGGGAGTAAAGCGGCCGGGGCGTGACGTTGACCACCCACCCCTATCTAGCGTAGAGGTTAAAGAAAGAATACAGCTATACATCTACTCCCCCTCTGTGTCTTCGTGGTCTGCTATAGGATGAATTTTAGTTTTTACGTTGTACTAAGTGATAATGTTAATAATTAGTAAGAATTGTTTAAGTAAATCCGAGCTGACGTAAAGTTTGTTTAGGAAAACCTGATGGGAGAAGGACAAAAGGTAGACCTAGGAAAAGATGGCTAGATGACTTAGAGGAGGACCTCAGAAAGCTAGGAGTTAAAGGCTGGAGAAGGAAGGCTGAGGACAGAGAGGAATGGAGGCATGTGGTCAAGACGGCCGAGGCCCTACATGGGCTGTAGCGCCGACCAGAAGAAGAAGAAAAAATCCGAGTTGACGTGAGTGGCACAGCCTATTAGATAACCGGGGAACTGCCTGTGTACAAGATCTGCTCTCTTCTGGAGTATTACGCGGCGTCGTGTGGTAATTGTTTACCGACGTTTCGGGACAACGTACCGGTTCCATTTTCAGGGGTCAAGAAGTCCAAGAAGAAAAGAAAACTTTCCGTATATAAACTGCTTTACGGCTTTCTGGCTTTCTTTTCTTTTTGGACTTCTTTACCCTTGAAGATGTAACCCATACGTTGTCCTGAAACGTCGCTAAAGAATTACCACACGACGCCGCGTAATGTCCAAGAACATCGCAGATGTCATCAACATCGCGGCGGAAGCCTGAAACCAATGCCTGTATATAAGCTAAATTACATTCAGGTCACGAGCCTTCAAACTTCTTATGCCAAAGTGCCACACCGTTATTGTGGGCTGGTTTGCGGGGCGCACATGGAAATATAGCAGTAAGTGGTGTACGTAATCGCATAAATTATTGTGTAATTTTTATAATACATACAAAAATTACAAATGTGGCCGCGGGCCACATAATAAAAGGTGGCGGGCTGCGGGTTGGAGACCTTTGGTTTAGATTTTACTGTATTCATAATGTTTCCTAAAGCTTTTGCTATTAATATTTCGATGGGATTGAACAGCAACTTGTTGCTGCCGCAACCAAATCACGCGAAGTCTCAACACCCACTCCAACTGCCCTCAGCTAACATCAGTACTCAGTTTAACTTTCGTGCTGACATAATAACATAAAACATACAGAGGTTACTTTATGACACAAGCAAAGTACTTCGATATCTGATTCATCAAACACAGACTGCATAGCTGACACATACGTGTGGAACGCAAACCTATTATTTCTTCTTTTTTTATGGCCGCATTTGTCTTCTGTAATTAGCGCATTCGAGGTGTGTTTCGTAAAGTTGTTTGTTAAGAAAAGCTTTCTTTTTGTATAGATATTTTAGTTCAAGATTTATTCTGTACGTTACCGCTGTTTGGTTTGTTTGTTGACTTCTATTTTCTATTATTTATTCTCTAACAGAGTCAAACTCGGTCATAACGTCATGAAAGGGACTGAATACTTTTGTGTCGTTATAAACGAGTGTTGTTATAACCGAGGAGTATAATATTATGGTTAATAGTGGTAAATTAATTGGTACCATAGAATATATGACGCTATAGGCGAGGTGTCGTATAAACGGATATCGTTATAACCGGGTTCGAATGTATTTTAATATTTTAAGTAAAAATATATTTTTATTACAGTTATCAGCGACGGCAGGATATTTTGCAAGGGGGTGTACTTTACCAGTATGTACAGTCATGTACTTTACCAGTATGTACAGTCATGTACTTTACCGGTATGTACAGTCATGTACTTTACCTGTATGTACAGTCATGTACTTTACCTGTATGTACAGTCATGTACTTTACCTGTATGTACAGTCATGTACTTTACCGGTATGTACAGTCATTGTACTTTACCTGTATGTACAGTCATGTACTTTACCTGTATGTACAGTCATGTACTTTACCTGTATGTAATGTCATGTACTTTACCTGTATGTACAGTCATGTACTTATACCTGTATGTACAGTCATCGGGTTTTGTAAAGATCAATTACAAAAAAGCTGAGAAGACTGCAGTGGCGGATCCAGGAAATGGTTTGCAGGGCGAGGGGGATGTGGAGGTGTTTAATGTCAAAAAATTATAAATTTCAAAAACAGTTGCAGGCTTAAAGATTGCAATTTTGTTTAAATGTATCAACTATAAATATTTATCATAATAATAATGAGAAAGATTATAGAATTAAAATAGAATTAAATAATGATTTTTTACAAAAACCAGTTGTAAGAGAGGACTTTGGGGTCAAATTAATTGTATAGAAAAAGTAATAAGGGGGGGGGGGTATGAAATATTTTCTTTATTTAATGATTTATCTATTTATAGATTTGGAGCGGAGCTAGGGATTAGGCTACGAGATTGACATTCCGGGGTTCGAATCCCACTAATGGAAAGAGATTTGTATCCTATTCAATGGGTACTGGGATTTTGTGGTAAAGCGACAAGGCCATGTCTTGACCATTCATTCTGTAGTCTGTCTTACGACAGGTCCGTAGCCTTTTCCAAAGCGAGTTCTCCAAACAGTGCGATCTAGTGCTTCCTCTTTCAATTTCCAGTATCCTCTCTTTTCCTTAAGGTCATCCAGTAGCTACTTACGCCTTCTTCCTCGTCTTCCCGTCATTTCTATCCTTCCTTCTAACTTTCCTTCAATCACATGTTTCAGAAGGCAGTTTCGACGCAAGATGTGACCAATCCAGTTAGCCTTCTTTACCACCCACATATATATAGTGCCAAGGTTAAGAATGTGTGGAGCAGTTGTTACGTCTGAGATCCCATTGCGTTATACTGTTTTGTTTATTCATGAGTGGAGCTATACCTCTACTCCCACCCATATGCCTTAATGGCGTCGACAGGGATGACTTTACATTTTACGTTTTTCTCTGTTTGTAGTTCATTTAACGGCACTTGCAATTTGAAAATTGTGACATGCTTTAAAGTAGTTAAGCTTGAGAATGGTGGAAATTGGTGGGCTGTTGCTTTGTGTTCCATACAAACAAAATTGGTGGGCTGTTGCTTTGTGTTCCATACAAACAAAATTGGTGGGCTGTTGCTTTGTGTTCCATACAAACAAACTTGGTGGGCTGTTACTTTGTGTTCCATACAAACTAAATTGGTTGGCTGTTGCTTTGTGTTTCATACAAACTAAATTGGTGGGCTGTTGCTTTGTGTTCCATACAAACAAAATTGGTGGGCTGTTGCTTTGTGTTCCATACAAACAAAATTCGCCTTCTCTTTCACGTCATTCTGTAGACATTCAAGCTTGTTCCGACCTCAACTAAGCCTACCACCTGTTTAACCTAGTACGGTTTCCTCGGCCTTGGTGTCCTCTTTTCTTATACTTCATAGCGTGTTTCTGTATTCTTTCATCACTCATTCTTTTTTCTTTTTTTTTTTTCAAGTTTTTCCTTCCGAGTGATTTATCTTAAATTTATCCTTGTATTCTTATGAAACTCATACCGTGCATATTCTTATAATTAATATATTAACCAAATTATGCACTTAATAAAATACATTCATAGGTACAAAACTCCTATAAAACCCCTACATGTTTCGGCACTGAGATGCCATCATCACGGAGTCATACTCAAAATGAAGTATAAGACCAGCACCCTTAACTAGGCGTGCAACTAGCTAAGCGTGCTGTTTTTGTATTGTTCTTTTGTCTTTCGTACTAACTGTCTTTTGAACTCTTTCCTGTACCCTTTCCCACTTCAGGTACCGTCATATAGAACACTGATGCATGGAAAGAGTTCGCAATATGCGTTATTGTTTGCACTGCTTCTAGACTGTCCTTTACTAACAGGAAGGCTATTTTGACATCTGTTTTAGTACAAAGACGTATTTACTTCCACGGCTGTGTTTGTCACCAGCAGCCTACGCAGTTTAGTGTAATGTACACATACAGTATCACAGTATCAGCGTCACAGTATCACAGTATGAGCATCAGAGTATCAGATTATCATATTATCAGCTTCACAGTATGAGCATCAGAGTATCACAGTATCAGCGTCACAGTATCACAGTATCAGCCTCACATTATCACAGTATCAGCGTCACAGTATCACAGTATGAGCATCAGAGTATCACAGTATCAGCGTCACAGTTTCACAGTATGAGCATCAGAGTATCACAGTATCAGCGTCACATTATCACAGTATCAGCGTCACAGTATCACACTATGAACATCAGAATATCAGAGTATCATAGTATCAGCATCACAGTATGAGTATCAGAGTATCACAGTATCAGCGTCACAGTATCACAGTATCAGCGTCACATTATCACAGTATCAGCGTCACAGTATCACACTATGAACATCAGAATATTAGAGTATCATAGTATCAGCATCACAGTATGAGCATCAGAGTATCACAGTATCAGCGTCACAGTATCACAGTATCAGCATCACAGTATCACAGTATCAGCGTCACAGTATCACAGTATCATTCACTAATGACAACAGCAACCAATTTCAGTAAGTCCTCGCCATTTGCCAAATGTACGCAGCGGTCTGTAATTTCTTAGTATAGCTTTGTATAGTGCAGTGTTTAGTTCTTGGCTACTTAGGAACAAAGACAGCAGAACTGCGCTTTTAAGAGTTTCGAACTCGGAAACCAAAATATGTATAGAGTAATAATATAAGATATTTACTACGTTATATAAGTAACTGTTTGCACGGAGCAAAGTCCTTCTTGAGAAGCTAGTAGTCACACCCTTAGTCAGGTCATTCCTCACCTTTCATGAAAACCTGAACATTACTTTCATGGTGACAAACCACCCCACCTGTCCGATGTCAATTCAGTTCACACAGTCACATAGAGCAATTTCATTATACATTCTAAGTGTATTCTCCGATTTAACTTCTGTATGCCTTTCTTGTTTCTTACATGCTTGCAGTCCTGTTCTTCTATACACGGCCAGCCCACATGAAACTGTTTTTCCTGTTATTCTTAAAGAAAGCTTATTTCGTGAAATATTTATGAATATTCAGTGCATAAAATGTTATTCTTTCTTCCTCCAAAGAAACTAAAGATAAGACACAATTCATCAGCAGGATTCTGCCGTTGTGATAGGATAGTGAAAAAATATTAAGAATTTATGTACTCAGAAACCATAAATGATCAAACAAACGACAGATGAACAGTTAATGCAGTGTTTCCCAAACCTTTTTGCTCGCACACCCCTTTTGGCTTCAAAAAATAACCACGGATCCTCACATCCTTGCTCACGTAAATATAGATATAGTGTGTCCGTACGATAGATATACAAAATTACAAATGCATATCTCAAAACTGATTTCAGATAGCTACCAATACATACCTGTAGCACACGTAACAATGCGTTGCATGATTTGACATTAATTAAACTGACTGTCGCTAGCTTTGTGGGTACAGGGGGTTTCTTAATTAGATATTCTAACGGTCATACGAAATGAACACATCGCTAATTAAAGAATTTTCGTGATTATTTCTAACACAACATTATTCCTTTAGTTAAAAAATAAGTCAACTTCAAAGTAGCCATTACAGAAATGTATCCACGGATTCCCTGGGAGCTGGTCGCGGATCCCTTGGGGTTCACGGAGCACACTTTGGGAACCACTGGTTGATGACAACCGACTATTTGATGTATTAATTCAAAAGGAACAACATAGATGGCGGGCGTGACTACAGATACGATCCCCTGCATTCGCATGCACTCGATTAGTTATAAGTTGAAACGTGCGTAAGCAGCAAGCAAACACCAAGACAGGACAACTGTGAGTAACTTGCGTCAAAATTTCCAATCAAAATACTATGAGCAGTGCAAAAATTAAGTTTTGAAACTAAAGATTAGAATACTATAAATTTCACACTATCACCACCGTGCATTTTTGTAATCAAATAATTAAACCAACAAATGCACTGTTTTGACCACCTTTATTGTAGCCTATGTCCCTTCAACCCTACACGTGAATACTACGCACATTTTACAATTTTAAGCAGGTTTTAAATATACATATATTTATGGTTTTAAATTTTAACCAGACTATCGTACCACATAGCGATACGTACATATTGTACATTTGTCTTAATATGTGATTAATTTAGTAGTACATTGTAACCCCCGAAGATGGAACTATAAAGTTCCGAAACACGTGTAGGGTTGAATGGACATAGGCTACAATAAAAGTGGTCAAAACAGTGCATTTGTTGGTTTAATTGTTTGATTAGAATGCTAATTGAATAAAAGTGTCAGTTTACAGTAAATAAAATTCTGATTATCAAAATAGGAGTAAAAAGGGTTTTTAATACAGACTGGGGAAATAAAGGCAAGAGAAAATTAATACGTAGCACTTCAACGTTATAAATGAAAACATTCTCTACTGCGCTAAAGAATAGAAGAGCACAAGAGAAACTGAGACAAACGTTTGAAGAATAATGTAATGTGCAGAACGTAAGAAAAATTCAACTGTGACAACAATAATTTAGAATATTTTTATCGAAATTTAAATTGATGTTTTAAAACTCATTTTAAGGTCTGATTGAAAAAAAAATTACAAAAATTAAAGACTAAAACATTAGATAAATAAAAAAGTTTAACCAACTGATTAACACAACCAACAGCAAATACAAGCTACAAAAGTTTAATAACATTAGTAGCTGTAAATTATGTATTTAAAGGCTAGATCTCACATTAAGGCTAAACTATATAATTAAACATATTTACTTTTTTTTATGTTTTATATAAGTCCTGATAATGGTCATTGTGGGTCGAAACATGCAGCGTGCTTTGAAGAACACATTGTTCTGCAACGAATTACATTTGTGTTTGATGGTAATCCTATTAGTCAATAGGTATTTAGTCCTGAGGAATAGGGGGTAAAATAGGCTGCGGTTTCCATTTAGTCGACGTTTCGACACCGACGCTAAAGCCTCATTGATGTACTCCCAACACTTCTTGCTCGTCTCCTCGACGATTTCGACTGAGTTGCCCGGAGTCTGTCTTCAATGCAAAACTGAAACGAGGCCCGGTCCATTCTTGTAAAGGAGGGTCTCAGGGGAATTTATATACATTATTGACCTATGGGCCCTTAAATCCCGAAGGGAGTGCACACACACACACACATTTACGTTCAACGTTGAGACCAAAACGTTTTAGCAAGTGCAGTTTTTCGCATTAATGTCTTAGAAGTGGCGAGCCCTCAGGTAATAAAGGCAGCCTGAAGATACGAAAGATTAGCTGGTAATATAAGGAAAGCATTCGCGGAGGGCAGACAAGAGGTAGTCCTCCCATTTGGTGTGTAAGCTAGGGCTACTAAACACTTGCTGTAAGGAAATGTTACACAGGTAAAAGAGAAAGGTGGCCGTGCCATGTCTCAGGCGGTTAGTCGCCGGTCTTCCATTGCAGAGGCCCGGGTTCGATCCCGGGTCAGTCCATGTGGGGTTTGTGGTGGACAAAGTGGCACTGGGACAGATTTTTCTCCGAGTTGTCAGTTTTCCCCTATCAATTTCATTCCACTGGTGCTCCATTACTTGTAAAACTTGGTAAAAAACTGCTCATCTATCTTCATCACAGGGTTGCACAAAAAGCCTTAAGGCTGTGGTGCATCTGTAGCATCTGCTGCGGTGGCCTTCACCATTTAAAAAAGAAAGGTAAAGGTAAATTTCACCCTATAACAGGCCACGTAGGCCGAAAGGGGGAGTAGATGTATAGCTCTACTCTTTCTTTAACCTCGGCACTAGATGAGGGTGGGTCGTCAACTCCACGCCCCGGCCGATTTACCCCCGGGAAAGAGACCCGGTAGGTAGAGGCTGGATTTCAGCGGTTGGTCTGTCACTAAGTAAACATGACGTAAGATTTGCCTGCAGCTCCTCTAATATTGACACACTCAAATCGGTAGCTAAAGGAATGAGCAGAGTGTAATGTGGAACTGTAACTTACACAGAGGCAGTGTGAGGATCAGGAAAGGCTGAACATCTGTGTCTATCTGAGCAACTGTCAGCTTCTGAAGAAATATTTTATGTAATCCACAGACATGATGTAAATCATGTACCGTTTAAGAAGTAAGGGTGATTTCCAGTGCCTGAATATATCGCTTTCAAATACAGTCGAACCTGGTTATAACGTCACGAAAGGAACTGAATATTTTGTGTCGTTATAAACGAGTGTTGTTATAACAGAGCAGTGTAACGTTATGGTTAACAGTGAGGAATTAATTGGTACCACAGAATATCTGACGTTATAGACGAGGTGTCGTATAAACCGATGTCGTAATAACTGGGTTCCACTTTATTGTATTTCAAATATTTTATTTTTTTATTAAAGGGGTCTGCGGCCCACTGTCTACCGAAACGTCGAACCTCCATCGATCCCCGCGTACCGCAGTCACGTGAGGTCTCGGCGCCCGCTCAATAGCCTTTCTCCTCCTCTCCTACTTTTGCCATAGTACGAGGTCTCCCCCCACTACCGTTTTGATGCTGCGCAGAACTTCCCATGCATCGCTTGTGCCATAGGGAAACAACACGGCTGTTATGGGAATTTGTACTCTTTCTGTCCAGCAAATTGTCAAATCAGGGGCGTAAAGTAGCAATACTTGATACACACAAAATGCTCTCTAAAAACAGTGCTTGTTACATCTGGGCTACTTCAACCACACAAAAGACTCTTCTGAAATGCCGACACTTAAAACTACACACAAGACGACGAGCAGCTTGTAACAGGCTGTAGTAGCTGACAGTAAAGTGACAGATAGGCGTTCTAGCACAGTGTTCGATTCCCGTTTGATATTTCTGTTTACTACACTCTCGTAAAATTCCTCTTGACACCTACAAAACTTCCATGATGGCTTACCTTTGAATGAAATAATTACTAATACCCCCAATCAACCAAACACACATTTTTTTTTTACTCTGTCTTTGATTTCCTTTCAGAAGCAGATGCGAACTTTCGTTAATCCCGCTCTAAAATCGAACAACGGAAAGTTCTATGAGTCGTATAGACTACGCGTCACGTCCATATACTACGCCGTCTACGCTCCCCACTATAGACTACGACGTTCTACGCTCCCCACTATTTGCCTGCTGTTTCTCCAAACTTCTGACAGCTAGCGAAATTTGTCTTGTGCTTACTGCTAACAACATTTATATATCCGTGATGACCAGACGTCTGGAGGGGAGTATAGAGGAGGAGAAGCATAGCAGCTAGAGGGAGATGTGGAAGGGGTCGCTCTGTGCGGCCTCAGTATAATAATTTAAACGAAGCGACAATATGATGACAACATTGTTGCTTATTTCCGTGAACAAATCACAGAATAAATAATATAGTATGTGGGCTGAGTTTGGGACTCTACTGCAACCTGAAATACTCCCTGAAAGAGGGTACAAAAACGCAGTAAAAACTTAGAATTTTCAGTTAGGTAGTAACTTGCTGTTGAATGATATGTCCACAAATCCCGCCTTTCAGTGTAAGTTACATATACGTGTATTTCAAACTGTGTTCTCCGTGACGTTTTACACTGATTTTTACCAAGGCATTCTTTACTTCCATAATGCCATACGGTTTAACGTTGCTAAAAGCTATCCCATTACAGGCCTGAACAGTCCCTTAGTTTTCCAGGAGACTGAGGCTCCCAGAATTTCTAGACAATCGACACATGAAGGTGGTAAGGATGTCAGCACTATGCACCGGCCGCCTTTACCCCAGGAGATATCTCTGGTACTCATTTGTGTTAGAGGCTGGGTCGATCTTAAGGTCATAGTGCGGCCGGAAGTATCACGTAAATGACAATTTCCAGTGAACCAATTGGGGATCAAACCTGCGACCTTCCGGCTCGTAGCCCAGTGCCTCAACCAACTGCGCCACCGCGTGCCCCGTTTCACGTTGCTCTTGTAAATTTAATTTTATTTACGCCGCAAGAAAGGTAAGGCCTTCCCTGCGTCGATTTTAACAAAACTCGCAAATGCTCAACAGAATTATGTGCAAATTACGTCTGAGGAGTTTCAGTCGAATCGAATGAAATATGTGAAATATACGGACAGAAATATGTGAAATATACGGACAGAAATATGTGAAATATACGGAGAGAAATATGTGAAATATACGGACAGAAATATGTGAAATATACGGACAGAAATATGTGAAATATACGGACAGAAATATGTGAAATATACGGACAGAAATATGTGAAATATACGGACAGAAATATGTGAAATATACGGACAGAAATATGTTAAATATACGGACAGAAATATGGAAATATTTCGGACAGAAATATGTGAAATTATACGGGAGAAATTATGTGAAATATACGGACAGAAATATGTGAAATATACGGACAGAAATATGTGAAATATACGGACAGAAATATGTGAAATATACGGACAGAAATATGTGAAATATACGGACAGAAATATGTGAAATATACGGACAGAAATATGTGAAATATACGGACAGAAATATGTGAAATATACGGACAGAAATATGTAAATATACGGACAGAAATATGTGAAATATACGGACAGAGATTTAGTCATGGGTATAACGGAAGGGGGGCTTTAACTGTACATATTCTTATGGAACTACTAGTCACTCAATAAATTTTTGTTTGTATCTCTTCTACCGATCTGCATCCAATTCGGACAAACGTATAGAAAACAGGGCACAAAGTGTTTTGGCCTTCGCTGCGTCAGTTTTGACAAAACTCACAACGTCGCTGAACAATTATTGTTTAGCAACATTGTGGAGGACACACGTTGTACCAAATTTGGTCGACATCGGTCTAGAAATGTGAAAATTACGTGCAGAAATTAATTTGCACTCTAAAGCTGTCACTGGGGCGATGTTAGGAAAATTAACGATTGTTTGTCAAATATTTGTAAAGGAATATTTTATCGAATTTCATTAAAATCTGGCCGTTGTTCGCTGACACTAGGTGAAGGACAGACGTACAGAAAAAACATATGGAAAGACATACATGGTATCCACACCCGGCGCTCTATTATTCAGAAAAAAACGCCTAATAAATCAGTCAATTTATGTAGAACTTATCCTATATTGACAGTGAAGGGTCTCTGGTTGCTGAATGTGGGGCTGTGTGACTGGCTACAGTCAGTGCTATATAAAACAGGCAGTGTAAACTGTCATGCGATTTATTGAAAACTACTCAATGGTTAAGGATTTAAAATACACAAAACTGAACTTAGTTTACGTAGAATTCTGCTTAGTAAATGAATAAACAATTGCCAGCTTCATGGTATAAGATCCTTCTTGAAAAGCTTAAAGTAACCGTTTTAATCAGCGAATTGACAAGTTTTGTGGAACCAACTGCCATTTGGATTCCAACCTAAGGCACAGTGGCGGACTGGGTCTAAAAATATTGGTTGCCAGGAGACAAAGGGGGCCCACCCACAACTATTAGGCTATAATTTAATTTTTATAAGAAATAAATAAAATTTTCAAAAAATACATAAGTGGAAAAAAGGTACAATTAAAATTTTTGCGAAATAAATGTATATTTTTTAGTAATTACAGCGTACAATATTGTACATATTACTGGCAGTGTACAGTAGGTACTAAATGTAAATACATATTGTTATAATTGAATTTTTAAATTATTTTTTTAATTTTAAATAAATGGTGGACTTTTATTAAAATTTTTTTATCAAAATAGTAATACAACGTAAATTTCAGTTGCAGCCAGTAATAATATTGGAACTTCTATTGTATTTTCAAGCTACTAAAAGGTCATTAACATTTTTAACATATTGTCTAATGTTTAAGGGGGCCCACTTGCCATCGGGCAAGCTGACATCCTGGCCAGTCCGCCACTGCTAAGGCACATGAATGCAGACCACATCCAAACATCTCGTGTATTTGACAATGATTTTAATATTATCCTACAATCTACATTAGCATCTCTCAAGTGGTCTCTCGCTGTCAGATTTTCAGATTAAATATTTATAGTTACACATAAAGTCTGGCACTCTTTCTACAGTTCCCAGCCATCTAGTCCCCTTTCATCTCGGTAATTATATAAGTGAACAAAGAGAACCACAGGAATATAGCAGAGCATGGACGAGCCATTATGTATATTGAATCTTGTAGCCAGTGCTGTACAATTGGCTACTCTCCTAACGGTTCTGTCTTCAACGTAAAGCGTGGCAGATAATTGAATTAGGTCCTGTTGGGCAGACATTTTGTAACAACTAGGTAGCCTATGTCAGAGACTCGCACGATGCTGAAAACCAAGGTTAGGCTGCCAATGTGTGATGACTTGTAGATTGGTACATAGGAACCAAAGTTTCGGAAGAACCTGCGGGCTCAATCTTCACGGTGGCAGTGACATGGCATCACATCACTTAAGACAGTAACCTTGGTGAACTTTCAAGCAGTTACATATTTCAAACGTAACCTACGTTTAGACTTTTTCGAATAGTCACGAAAAACGTCTATTAGCTTCATGTCAGTATGTCTGTCCGGATGTATCAGTGCAGATCCCATTGGGCGGATTTCCATGAAAATTGATATTCGGGACTTTTATAAAAATCTGCTAAGAAATTCCAAAATTTGTTTAAAATCGGACAAAAGTATCGGACATTTTACGTAAAGACGTTAGTACCTTCCATTGTTGCCGGCGATATTAAATCGCCATAAGAGCATTTTTATTCAACATTCAGTATTGTTGACAGTGACATGTAGCTCAACAGTACACACAGAAAGCATTGTTGCTTTTCATTGCAAAACTTTTAAGAGAACACGTGTTATATATATATATATATATATATTGCATATCGTGTTTAAGCCTCCAAAATATTAGTGTTTAATTGATTCTGGTTTTGGGTTTCATCACCGCGTGGAAGTTGGTTGTATTGCCGACATTCGAGGGAAACATGCTGCCTTCATCTTCAGGGGCGACGTTTCGGAAGAGAATGAGGTGTCTCACACAAAAACAGATCCGGCCTTATTCATTGTTCAGAAATCAGTAACCTTATTCGCTCGGACCAAGCACTAAACACCTCCCTCACACCTGCCGGTATGTGGCAACACGTTCTCAGCCTGCATGTAAAGACAGCACGTTTGTCCGAAACGTCAGTTACACAGCCCCTTGCCACGCGGTGCCGAAACCACAAAAGAAATTCAACGTTACAGTTACAAATGGTTATACGAGTGCTTCCTGTGTAAAAACGTGACTGCACTTAACGTTATATATATTGTGTGCAGTTGCTTTACATATACGTTGTTATTATACCAACCACTGCACAGTATTTCTTTTTACTGCTACATGTTTCGGCTAACCATTATAGCCATCATCAGGGGGTCACTTTTCACAGACGTGCAGTATGTCAATGAACGGTAATATGTACATTAACTGTTTACAGCAGTCGCTATACAGTACCAACAATTTTGTATATTTTAAATTATGTATGATATTAATATATAGTATGTTAATACATAAAATATATACAAAAGTCTGTCTCCAAACATCTGTCTTGCAAATCACTTCTAGTTTTAAAGGGTGGAGACCCCCCTGCTGTGGTAACTAATGCTTATTCCACAAAACTATTCCACACTACAAAACTAAAGCGATTTGCAAGACATGTTTGGAGACAGACTTTTGTATATATATATTTTATACCTTATATATTAATCAAAATATTAAAAGAAATCTCTGACATATAATAGGCACGTAATAGACACTAAGAGACGTGTAATAGACTCTAATGCACTTTAGAGTTTAGGATAATCTAATGGCAGACTTGGCGTTGAAAGTATCGATATTGTACGTGACTGGCGTGAGTGTTGGTCCGGTTAAAATGTATGAAGTATGGTAACTGTACCACACTGTTTTGTGTAAGACTTCTGAAATGGTAAACGGTAGAAAGAGGCTGTTTACGCTGTACAGTTGACCCAGCCGCCTCTTCTACATAGGAAATAAGTTTCCTCTTGAGTGGCTTCCATCCTCTTTCCTCTTCACCGTAAGCTCATCTCCATGGCAACTCTTCTCCGAATTACAAGTCGCACAAGGTGCTTGTACGTCTTACAGAACGTATCAAACACTAATACTGATTTATTTTCTCGTGTTTGGTTATTGGACGAACTTGTTTGTACATTCCATCGGACAGCTTGACAGAGCAGCAACTTGTATTATTTGTACTAGCGATGTGGCTGGTTCGAATCTCAGCCCATACCTCATATATTCTCAGTTATTTCCCTCACTGATATCAGCCAAATAAAATGTAATCCCCTGACATGACTACACACGCACAGAGAAGAGGTGGAGTTATGTCTCCAATCCAATTGCATCCCGGCACAACAGGTGGTTCGTCAGCATTACTTTTCGGCCTCTTTACCCCGGGAAATAACTCCGGTACCCATTGTACAGAAGGCTGGGTGGGCCTCGGGACAGGCCTGTATGGCACGGGAATTGTTGTTCCAACTGGGATTCGATCCCCGGACCATCCAGCCCGTAGTGACTTGCTATACCGACTGAGCTATCGTGGCTGCCATCAGCCTAATGGATAAAAAAATTTTGAAACACATCTTGATCGCCATCTTCAAAAGCTGGCCATGCTCAGCTTTCGGAAATCAACCTTTTGTCTTCATCTGTACTAAATAAATAATATGTATTCGAAATATATTTCTCAGTTTTACTTACAGCAAATAAATTTAAATTAAACTTTATTATACGTAAATATTCAGTCCGTACCGCGCAGTAAACACACTCCATCTCAGTTATACAAACCAGTCAGTTAATGATGTTCAGTGAAATAATCGCTGTTTGTTCTGAGATCCACACAAAACACATAAATACAGTCCGTACCGCGCAGTAAACACACTCCGTCTCAGTTATACAAACCAGTCAGTTAATGCTGTACAGTGAAATAATCGCTGTTTGTTCTGAGATCCACACAAAACACATAAATACAGTCCGTACCGCGCAGTAAACACACTCCGTCTCAGTTATACAAACCAGTCAGTTAATGCTGTACAGTGAAATAATCGCTGTTTGTTCTGAGATCCACACAAAACACATAAATACAGTCCGTACCGCGCAGTAAACACACTCCGTCTCAGTTATACAAACCAGTCAGTTAATTCTGTACAGTGAAATAATCGCTGTTTGTTCTGAGATCCACTCAAAACACATAAATACAGTCCGTACCGCGCAGTAAACACACTCCGTCTCAGTTATACAAACCAGTCAGTTAATGTTTGTACAGTGAAATAATCGCTGTTTGTTCTGAGATCCACACAAAACACATAAATACAGTCCGTACCGCGCAGTAAACACACTCCGTCTCAGTTATACAAACCAGTCAGTTAATGCTGTACAGTGAAATAATCGCTGTTTGTTCTGAGATCCACACAAAACACATAAATACAGTCCGTACCGCGCAGTAAACACACTCCGTCTCAGTTATACAAACCAGTCAGTTAATGCTGTACAGTGAAATAATCGCTGTTTGTTCTGAGATCCACACAAAACACATAAATACAGTCCGTACCGCGCAGTAAACACACTCCGTCTCAGTTATACAAACCAGTCAGTTAATGCTGTACAGTGAAATAATCGCTGTTTGTTCTGAGATCCACTCAAAACACATAAATACAGTCCGTACCGCGCAGTAAACACACTCCGTCTCAGTTATACAAACCAGTCAGTTAATGTTGTACAGTGAAATAATCGCTGTTTGTTCTGAGATCCACACAAAACACATAAATACAGTCCGTACCGCGCAGTAAACACACTCCGTCTCAGTTATACAAACCAGTCAGTTAATGTTGTACAGTGAAATAATCGCTGTTTGTTCTGAGATCCACACAAAACACAAAATACAGTCCGTACCGCGCAGTAAACACACTCCGTCTCAGTTATACAAACCAGTCAGTTAATGCTGTACAGTGAAATAATCGCTGTTTGTTCTGAGATCCACACAAAACACATAAATACAGTCCGTACCGCGCAGTAAACACACTCCGTCTCAGTTATACAAACCAGTCAGTTAATGTTGTACAGTGAAATAATCGCTGTTTGTTCTGAGATCCACACAAAACACATAAATACAGTCCGTACCGCGCAGTAAACACACTCCGTCTCAGTTATACAAACCAGTCAGTTAATGCTGTACAGTGAAATAATCGCTGTTTGTTCTGAGATCCACACAAAACACATAAATACAGTCCGTACCGCGCAGTAAACACACTCCGTCTCAGTTATACAAACCAGTCAGTTAATGTTGTACAGTGAAATAATCGCTGTTTGTTCTGAGATCCACACAAAACACAAAAATACAGTCCGTACCGCGCAGTAAACACACTCCGTCTCAGTTATACAAACCAGTCAGTTAATGCTGTACAGTGAAATAATCGCTGTTTGTTCTGAGATCCACACAAAACACATAAATACAGTCCGTAACGCGCAGTAAACACACTCCGTCTCAGTTATACAAACCAGTCAGTTAATGCTGTACAGTGAAATAATCGCTGTTTGTTCTGAGATCCACACAAAACACATAAATACAGTCCGTACCGCGCAGTAAACACACTCCGTCTCAGTTATACAAACTAGTCAGTTAATGCTGTACAGTGAAATAATCGCTGTTTGTTCTGAGATCCACACAAAACACATAAATACAGTCCGTACCGCGCAGTAAACACACTCCGTCTCAGTTATACAAACCAGTCAGTTAATGCTGTACAGTGAAATAATCGCTGTTTGTTCTGAGATCCACTCAAAACACATAAATACAGTCCGTACCGCGCAGTAAACACACTCCGTCTCAGTTATACAAACCAGTCAGTTAATGCTGTACAGTGAAATAATCGCTGTTTGTTCTGAGATCCACTCAAAACACATAAATACAGTCCGTACCGCGCAGTAAACACACTCCGTCTCAGTTATACAAACCAGTCACTTAATGCTGTACAGTGAAATAATCGCTGTTTGTTCTGAGATCCACTCAAAACACATAAATACAGTCCGTACCGCTCAGGAAACACACTCCGTCTCAGTTATACAAACCAGTCAGTTAATGCTGTACAGTGAAATAATCGCTGTTTGTTCTGAGATCCACTCAAAACACATAAATACAGTCCGTACGCGCAGTAACACACTCCGTCTCAGTTATACAAACCAGTCAGTTAATGTTGTACAGTGAAATAATCGCTGTTTGTTCTGAGATCCACTCAAAACACATAAATACAGTCCGTACCGCGCAGTAAACACACTCCGTCTCAGTTATACAAACCAGTCAGTTAATGCTGTACAGTGAAATAATCGCTGTTTGTTCTGAGATCCACACAAAACACATATATACAGTCCGTACCGCGCAGTAAACACACTCCGTCTCAGTTATACAAACCAGTCAGTTAATGCTGTACAGTGAAAATAATCGCTGTTTGTTCTGAGATCCACACAAAACACATATATACAGTCCGTACCGCGCAGTAAACACACTCCGTCTCAGTTATACAAACCAGTCAGTTAATGCTGTACAGTGAAATAATCGCTGTTTGTTCTGAGATCCACACAAAACACATAAATACAGTCCGTACCGCGCAGTAAACACACTCCGTCTCAGTTATACAAACCAGTCAGTCAATGTTGTACAGTGAAATAATCGCTGTTTGTTCTGAGATCCACACAAAACACATAAAATACAGTCCGTACCGCGCAGTAAACACACTCCGTCTCAGTTATACAAACCAGTCAGTCAATGTTGTACAGTGAAATAATCGCTGTTTGTTCTGAGATCCCCACAAAACACATAAATACAGTCCGTACCGCGCAGTAAAACACACTCCGTCTCAGTTATACAAACCAGTCAGTTAATGCTGTACAGTGAAATAATCGCTGTTTGTTCTGAGATCCACACAAAACACATAAATACAGTCCGTACCGCGCAGTAAACACACTCCGTCTCAGTTATACAAACCAGTCAGTTAATGTCTGTACAGTGAAATAATCGCTGTTTGTTCTGAGATCCACACAAAACACATAAATACAGTCCGTACCGCGCAGTAAACACACTCCGTCTCAGTTATACAAACCAGTCAGTTAATGCTGTACAGTGAAATAATCGCTGTTTGTTCTGAGATCCACACAAAACACATAAATACAGTCCGTACCGCGCAGTAAACACACTCCGTCTCAGTTATACAAACCAGTCAGTTAATGCTGTACAGTGAAATAATCGCTGTTTGTTCTGAGATCCACACAAAACACATAAATACAGTCCGTACCGCGCAGTAAACACACTCCGTCTCAGTTATACAAACCAGTCAGTTAATGCTGTACAGTGAAATAATCGCTGTTTGTTCTGAGATCCACATCAAAACACATAAATACAGTCCGTACCGCGCAGTAAACACACTCCGTCTCAGTTATACAAACCAGTCAGTTAATGCTTGTACAGTGAAATAATCGCTGTTTGTTCTGAGATCCACCAAAACACATAAATACAGTCCGTACCGCGCAGTAAACACACT